>JAWZYV010006245.1:0-343898 GCA_038373885.1 Cheiracanthium punctorium
TTTTTCTTTTTTTTGGTTCTTAGTTTAAAATTTGGGTTTTTAATAAATAGGTTTTCTTATTGCTGTGTTATGTTTTAAAGAGCTATTCCAGTTTCATAGGCATGAAAACAGTATCTGTGAACAATTTATTTCTTTTAATAGTAATTTTACTGTGGGGGGCGGCATTTTATATTTTTGTCCGGGGCGGCAAAACTGTAAGGGCCGGCCCTGATTACACTTTCACTGAGTCTATATAATGTATTCAAATGAATTTATTTCAATAATTTAATTTATCTTTTGCGTCACGCTATCCAAAAGGGCAAGCAAAATTTTCATATACATTTCACTTAGTTTGGTTACTATGACGCTAACTGAATATTTACGTAAATTTTACTTGCCCTTTTGGATAGCGTGACGCAAAAGATAAATTAAATTATTGAAATAAATTCATTTGAATACATTATATAGACTCAGTGAAAGTGTGATATATTTGACAGTGTATTTCATAATTAAAAGCATTGCTTAAATGCGTAAATCTTCTTTAGAAAATAAAACGAAAGTAACTGTAATGGAATTTAAAAACAAATCTTTAAAAATCCCAGCAAGGCGTCACTCAAAATTTGATATCATTATTTTTAAGACCCATATTTAAAATTCATAGAGCTATAAAGTAAAATGCTGCGTCACAAATTTTTAACCAGTTAAGGTTTTTTGCATGGGGATGTATCTTAAAAACAATTTTTGTAAATTAGGCCAAATATTTAATGTAACATCTATAAAAGTTTCTCTTGCTATTCTATAAAATTCTATAAAAGTTTTTCTTGCTTAAATAAAATTAGGCCCAAAAATATAAAAAGTCATTTTCTCTTCCTTTATGATGATATCTTTAATATTAGTCTTTTGAATATCTAATATTGGTTCAATTTATGAATTTTAAACTTAAAAAAATTAAAAAATATGTAACATCAGTCACATTTCTGTTTTTTGATTAGATACCTACTTAAAAATATTGGGAAAATCGCATTGACTACTGCAGAAAGACGGAAAAGAAGGTGAAATAAGTTAAAGAATGAAGGGAAATATGAAGATTATAAAAGAAAAACAAAGCAGAACCAATAAAGAGCCAAAATAAAAAGGAAATGACCTAGCTAAATTACCTCAATCAATTCAGAATACTATTTTTCAAACATTTTCTCTAATTTCAAGATAAATTAATCTTTTTACCTTCTTCTGAATTGACTGAGGTAATTTAGCTGGATCATTTCTTCTTTTATTTTGGCTGTTTATTGCTTCTGCTTTGTTTTCATGATTTTCATATTTTCCTTCATTCTTGAATGTACACTCATGTCCATAAATTAAGGATAATGAAGTTCAGGCAAAGAAAGAGAAAGAAGCAAAACAAATTTGACTTATTTGTAAAGTCTATTTATTAAACAAAACGTAAAGAGCAAAAAAGATGCTATATGTTTGACATAATTAAAAAAAATTACAAGTTTTACTCCCTTGACCAAATTTCAAAACAGAACCTATTTACAAAAAACAGTATAACATGGTTAGTAGGATGGTTAATACGGAGTATGTCTTCCGGACGATGCAATACAGGCCTGACAACGCCTAGGCATGCTGAGTATCAAACAATCAATCTGATCTTGGGGAATATTACACCACTCATCAAGCAATGCACTCCGAAGTTCCGGTAGACAGGTGGGAGGGGGTTGACGGGCTGCAATTCGTCGGCCAAGCATATCCCACACATGCTCTATTGGATTCAAGTCCGGTGAGTATGCTGGCCAATGCATACGGGTGATATCCTCCGATTGAA
Source organism: Cheiracanthium punctorium (assembly GCA_038373885.1). NCBI lineage: Eukaryota > Metazoa > Arthropoda > Arachnida > Araneae > Cheiracanthiidae > Cheiracanthium > Cheiracanthium punctorium. The sequence goes on from JAWZYV010006245.1 coordinate 1,802, forward strand.
GGCATTCGTCTACAATGTTTGCACGGTGAGGACGGGCGTTGTCATCCATAAACACAAATTCAGCACCCATGGCGCCCCGAAACAAACGTACATGTTGTTCCAGAATGACATCCCGATAGATGTGGCCTGTCATCGTTACACTCTGAACATGCAGGTCAGTTCTGGAACCAAGAATAATTCCTCCCCAAACGAGCCATCCTGCACCACCGTAACGGTGTCTTTCATTGGTGTTCTCTTGGTGGTAACGGGTACCTGGCGCTCTCCAGATGAATGTCCGGCGAGAATCAGACTCCAAACTAAACCTGGACTCGTCGGAAAACATCACACAAGACCACTGTTGCGGTGTCCACAATGCATGCTCTCTACTCCAGGTTAATCGCAGGCGACAGTGAGTTGCGGTAAGTGGAACACATATGACAGGCCTACGAGCATATAGACCAATGTGCCCTAAGCGTCTGTACACGGTCTGCCTTGAAACTGTCGTACCGGTAGCTGAAGAGAGCTGACGAGACAGGTCTGATGCTGTACTCCGTCTGTTTCTTTTGGCAGTAACTGCCAAATAGCGGTCCTCATTCGGCGTTGTAACTCGGGGGCGACCTGTGCTGTAACGTCTACTCACATTACCATCCTCTTGGAATCGTTGCCAAAGCCTGGAGATGACACTCTGGGCGATTCCAAGTTCCTCGGATACTTCCAGCTGGGTACGTCCACATTCCAGTCGTCCGATAATTCTGCCACGTAAAACATCATCCAAATGCCTCCTTTGTGCCATAACTATGCGGTTTTTGCACTGAAAGGCTTTCACAGCGCTTGTGAACAATTTTACTTCTTTGCCACCATTCCTTATATACCCCTCTCTTACACTCTCGTCATTGTGACGTACCATCCACGCCATCTGGTGGTTTCCTGTAATTTGCATATTCTTCTTCAAGATGTGTGTGATCATTCCACAGGTGAAATTTTTATTTTAGAGATCAATTTCTGTGTGATTCTGAATTATCCTTAATTTATGGACATGAGTGTATCTCATCACTGTTTCTCTTTCAGCAGCAGTCAATGCTATTTACCCAATATTTTAAGTAGCTTTCTAATTGAAAAATAGAAATGTACCTAATGTTACACATATTTTATAACACACATTTTCACATTTTTATAACTTTAAAATTTACAAATGAAATTATGACTTTTTATCTTATTAGGAGTGATGTTACATTAATGTTAGGGCCAATTTATAAAAATTGTTCTCAAGGCAAATATTGCAGTTAAAGGTTTCTGCGATTGTCTAATCTTCTCATAAATGAACGAAATTTCAATAAAAAATAAGATTTTATACATACCCGTTGATTTCTTTTAGAAAACAAGATGAACTTTCTACACCTCTAAAGACAAAAATGTATGTAAAAATGTTTTGCCAACTTTTTAGCATAATTTTATAGAAATCCACAAATAATAATTATATAGAGGAAAAAACTATTATTCTTTAAAAGAATTTTTTTTTTCACTGGTGTCCGTAGTTCCATGGAATCACCCTTTAGTGAAATACACTAACAACATTAATTTTCAAATTTTATTAATTAACAACAATCATTACTAATGATTTATTTATGATGATTAAACGAGAGTAATTCTATTTCAAAAAGTATTTGATAGTTTTGTTTTTAAGAAGAAATAATATATAATTATAGCATGTTTATGTGAATGTAACATCAGTCACAAAATATATGTAACATCAGTCACAGGAATAAAATATTTTCTACATAAAAAGTTTTTTATTCTTTTTTTTTCTTTTTGAATGAAAGAAAATGTTTTCATAAAGATTGAAATCTGTACTTAACTAGGAAAAAATTATTTTACTTCTCACACTAATAGTTCGAAGAGGATTTGAATTTATATAAAATTCATTTTTCTCGATGTCTCTTCTATGTAACACCAGTCATGTTTTTTGATTTCCCTTAATTTAAAAAAAGACTTCTTATATTGAAGATGGATAACAGTATAGTACTTATTTATGATACTCTTGTTCAATTTAAATAAATAAATATATATATTTCAAGCCACTGGGGAATTTCAAAGGTTACAAATGTAGTCAAATTGTAACGTCAATCACCATGGAATGACCCTTAACGATATTGAATTTCTCTGACGATAAAATTTTGCTCGCGATCTCTTGGAATTTCCATACAGTATAATCTCTCCTCGATGTAACGATAATTTTATTGGGTCCCTTAACAGGGTTAGAAACAATTAATTGTTAGTTGTATTTTGCACCCAGAAATTTAAGTTTGACAACCATGAAATAATACCTGGTCGTCATTTTTGACACCTAACTTAAAAAAAAAAAAAAAAAAAAAAAAAAAAAAATATTCAGCCTTCAGCTGAAATTAGTTTCCCCTCCGCTAAAGAGGTTTTTTGACAGAACCTTTTAATTTGTATTGGCAGTCATGTACAGGATGTATTTGCATGTAAATCAAACGGGGAGAAACCAACCGTTCTTCCAGTGGTGTCAAGTATTTTAAACAATCTGGTATTTCGGGGAATTCGAAGCCATTGCTTATAGCTAATTGTGGTATTGTCAATTTAATCAAACAATCGTAACATGTTCTGCAAAATTTGCCAATATCACCGATATCTTTGTAAAAGACTAGTTTTATAAAGTCCGTTGTCGCTCCTTTGGACAGTAAAGTTGTTTTGGAAAGGGTTCTTATTGAACCACAGTCGATCACAACAATAGCATTGGTGGATTGGACCATCAGCAACAGCTTCGAAAAATTTCTCAGCTAATTTACGAAATTCTAGTTCTTCACACCTTACATTTAGATCAGTATCTGTTCTTGGTCTTTTCGATGGTATATCTAGACAGAGTCGTAAACGTTTTCTGTCTTGTCTTCTGGATTTGGATTCCGCTTCTTGAGCACGAAAATCTGGATCTTCCCTTTTTCTTTGCATAAATAGACGGTTAATTTCACGATGACTTTCTTCCGGATTAGACAACTGGCGAGGACGGCCAGCGCGGCCTTGAACAACAGTCCCGGGTATATTCTTCTGATATTTAACGATGTAATACTGAACAGTAGAGCGTGAAATACCAAGCCTACGAGCTATTTCACACTGCGTGAGTGGTGTGTCAGAAAAATAAAGCGATATGATTTGGTCTTTAGTCTCTTGAGAAAGCACCATAGTCTCAATCAATCACGGTTAATAGCTTACTTTATTTACTACTATCAATTATCATCCACGACCTTTTTTTGTCTAGATATATTACACCTTTCAGCTACATAAATTTGTTTAGAACAAAAAAGTTATTTTTATTCTAAACTATCGTCCTGGCAACCAGCGAAAGAAAAAGAGGAAAAGAATCTTCGTTGCCATCCCCGCAAACACCTTGATGGAATATACGTAAATAATTTAATTACTTTTAATTCATAGTTATTAATACAAAACTATTCGTAAATCTTTTGTGAAAAATTGCTCGAATTTATTACTTCATCCTTTTGTAACTAACGTAAAGCTAAATGTATTTTTGCGTATACACTAAAACAATAAAGATTTTTCATGTATTTTATTGATCCATATGATGCGAATTTCAAAAGTGCATATGCTTACTTTATTTACTACTATCAATTATCATCCACGACCTTTTTTTGTCTGCCCAAAACTATTACCCTCTTTAGCGGAGGGTAAAAAAAAAAAAAAAAAAAAAAAAAAAAATCTTAGCAAAGCATTCTGATCAACGGCAATCGCTATAACGTGCCTGACACAGTCGAAATTTTATGTAAGGTCCAATCACCAATCATCCTTCAAACCATATTTTCTGTTTCCTAATTGGTGCGCATAGTCTTTTTTGTTCAAAAATATTTTCACCTTGAATGTTGTAAAAAAATTAACCCTTTAAGGCGCAGTGATCCCGCTCTGGGAACACCCAACTCGGACGTTTTGACTGTTGCCAGTCACGAAGAATAGATTGGATTTCTATAAAAATAGTGGCGCGTGACATAGCTCCACGAGAATCCTTTAAATTTTAGCACGTCATTTACCGTCAAAAAAATGGTCACGATTCTTTTGAACAGCACTGACATCTGCTGAAAAATGGAAGAATGCGAGAACATCTGCAGAGATTGCCCAATGCTGAAAAAAGGGCAGCCGTTGCCATCGCTCGACTGAACTACCAGCAAGATGGCGGACGATCGAAACGTTCATCGCGTGCCACAGATCTAGAGACCCTTTCTTGACGACAGCTGGCTATCGCGTGCCACAGATCGAGAGACCCCTTTTTTGACGCAGCTGGCTGTGCTCAGCTGTCGTCAAAAAAGGGTCTCTAGATCTGTGGCACGCGATGAACGTTTCGATCGTCCGCCGTCTTGCTGGTAGTTAAGTCGAGCGATGGCAACGGCTGCCCTTTTTTCAGCATTGGGAAAGGGTTGCGCCTCAAAGGGTTCAATTCAGAATTACATGGAATAAGTCACTATTATCAGAAATCTCATTTATCTAGGGTAATTTATCTAATTTTGAGACCCCAGGCTAGTGCCCAGCGATAGTCGAGCTTTGTTTTTGCCATGAATATAATGAAATGTTACTTTTTTTCCCGAAAAATTACTTTTTTTTCCTGGGTTTCTTTTGTTTGCTTGTTTCCCCCCCTTTAAGGGTAGAACTCAGCACCTTTTTAGCTTGGCGATGGCGCGTGCTGCATGAATGGCGCGGAGAGTCTGCATAGAATGCAGAATTTTATAAAAGTGCAGTATTCTGCAGTTCCAACATTAAAAAAAAAATATTGCAGTAGTTTTATTATTATTAATTCATTTGCAGCATTTTCCTGCATTCAACATTGTACATATTTATTTTCCAACTTTTACATGTATTTATTTACTAACCAAACTTTATTTAGTATTCGTACTTGGCTATCATTTGATATTTGAATGACTACACTACATAATTTCAAAATTACGCCTAAGCAGATCATTTTGGCAACTAAGATAAAATAGTTGGGTGTCATTGGCACCTCACTTTAATATCTTAATTTCTAAACCTGTCCCTTAAGTATCGTCCCTTAAGTATTTAATGTACTCTACATTCATCTCCCTCTCTCCCTGAAAAAACCTTTGAACTGCGTTACGTTTCTCTAGGGTCCTACGCCTTTAGGGGGGAAAGCCCTCCGTGGCGGATTTTTAAGGGAACCTAGCCCGTATGGACGCGAGGTTCCGAGAAAACCACGGAAAACTCCAACCGGCTACGACCCGAGTTTGAACCTACGACCCGAGTTGGCACCTCCTACCTTCCAGTTTCAAGAGCAGAACCTCTCAGCCACTGGTGGGGCGCGTTTCGTTTGACTCTGCTACATTGCTTCCATTGATCTCAATTTTTGATTTCGGAGTGCGTTGTCTTTTCTAGATTTTAGGGTACCTTCCGAAAATCAAATGCAACCCCCTGGACAAAATGTTCGGTTCGTACTTCTTTTACATTAGATTAAAGGTGCGTTCAGACTAGCGTTTTTACCGTTCTTCTTGTAGCTAATGTCGCAAAAATCGTAAGCACAAAAATTCAGAGCGTTCACACTCTGGACTTGAAAGTTTTGAATCGGTTGGGGAGGGGGGGGGGGTTCTAGGTGAAACGAAAAAGGGTTGAGTACGGTGCATGCGGGAAGAATGATTGATGTTGACATCCTTTCCCCACCTTGAAAACGTATCATCAAAAGAAGAGGGGGAATCGTAGAGACATTAGGCACGGGTTTGGAAAGAACTCCCAGAAAACTGGTTTTATCGTCGCTAACTGACGTCATAACTAAGACCATAGCTGCCAACCTATCTCGACTTAAAACAGGAAGATTAGGGTAAAAAAAACAAGAAGATACCCTGAAAAACAGGAAGATTTTCCCAGTCAAGTTTAAACCGTACAAAAAAAAAAAAAAATTGCTAAACTTGGATCATTTTTGTGAATAGTTGTTACAAGCAGCAACTGCTTGTTTTGGGCCAAGTAAGTATTTGCAGCTTTTATGCAAAATTTTGCAAATCAATTTTTTTCTTTTTTCATCCACAGATTCCAGAACATTTAATTCTCACACATTTATACATTTTTTCATTATTCTAAAGTAGGCAAAATCTTGGACCAGCATGATCGACAGCATTGACTGGTAAAATTTGTGCTTTATTAAATAAGCACTCTGTATTTAATTCATGCGTCACATACAGTCAAAAAGCAATTTTAAATTTTACTACTGACTTGCTCTTTTAGTACTTTAGACTTTTTTCTACAGTGATTCAGCAAATGTGAATGGGAAGTACAGTTCTTTTGCTCAAAAGCCCCAACCCAGGGGCAAGATAAGGAGGACTGTGACAGTCCAGAAAGGCTGAGTTCAAAATGTGAGAATAATTGAAATCTTCACACTTCTTACTTTAAAAATATCCTATGTTATTTTTTTAATTTTAGCAGTAAGAGAAAATGGCAAGAAACTAAAAAAAGGGAAGATTTAATCTTCCTGCAAGAAGACAGAAGAAAAGTTCAAAATCAGGAAGTTCTCCTGGAAAACAAGAAGAGTTGGCGGTTATGATTAAGACCGATAGCTACAATAAGAACTCGAACGACAATAAGAACGTAGTCTGAACGCACCTTTAGGGCGAAATTCAAGTGAAACGCGCGCAATCGAGTTCGAATCGAACGTTTTTCAGTCCCCAGAATGCTTCCAATGAACAGACCTATCGCGCTGTCACGTGATCAAAACACGATTGTTTTGTTTCAGTTGAATAAGGAACATGGATGTATTTTGAAGTTTCCCCCGTTCGACTCGGAAAACGTTCGAATTGTGTTTCACTTGAATCTCGCCCTTAGATTCCGTGATAGAGACTAAAAGACAGGAACCATAACATTTTTTGTTTAATTGTTCCTTTACAATCTTTAATCGTACATAAACAGCACCAAATATCAGATCTATTTGAAGAGATAAATTCTAGACTAAGATTCCAGCAAAAGATATCGTTTTATACGTCCGGGTATGGGTAGTGCCGATATCTGTTCAGGAGATCGAAATTTCCGTCTAACAGCATACCGACTCAAATGTTTCAAACTTCTTGGCCCGTATTCGGTTGAAGGGTCGTCTTCGAAAAGCTCTGCTACGTCCTCCTGCCAGAACGTTTGTTGCTCCAGGTTCCGTATCATGTACCATGACATGTTCATTTGTATCTGTTCGCTATTGAGATATCGCTGCATGTCTCCGATGGGCAAATACGGGATTGGAATGGCCCTCCAAAGTAACTTGAAACATTGGACAATGTTTGGAAAGGCCGGATTAGGCGTTGTGGAGGGGTAGAACAGCATAAAGGGATTCTTTTCATGCATTCTGAGACAAGCAGTCCAAAAAGTTATAAGGGTGAAGGCCACGTGCTTTTCAATAGAGTTGAAGGACTCACTGTGCAGCTGGTGTTTTTTTCTGGGCCTGGAAAAAAGTATTACAAAATGTAAATTTAAGAATACAAAATGAGAGTCATTAAAAATAGTAATTGAGAATGCATAACTAACTTTAAACAGTAATAATAAAAAAGCTAATTAAATATGTATCTGAATATTTTTAATAAAAGAAATGGCGATATGTTTAAATGAACATTTAAGTGTTAGGAAATACTTCAAAGACACGTATTTATTCGCATTTTTGATGAATGTAGACACCTAATGCTTATGATCAGGGTGTCTACTGGAGTGCAGAAAAAAAAATTCATGACCACAAGGGAATTTTCATGACATACCGCCATTTTGTTGCTTTTGAAATGTAACTAACTTTAGTCATATTATAATTATATATATACTAGCAGCGTGCCCGTTCTTCGCACGTTAGGAAACGAAAATTTTCCTTACATGTGTAATTTGAATTTATTCGTGATGTGGAATCTTAAAAAAGGCGGCAAAATTATTTGACTCTTGATGTAAAGTTTGCGTCATGAGTACTAACTTGGCATCATTACAGTATAATGACTCAAAAAACTACGTCAGTGTCATTCACTATCAAAAAAGTGGAAAGCTTAATGGTTTGCAGAAAACTCCTGGCTTTCAAAATGTCTTATTTCTACATCATACTGTTTTTTAGGCTCAAGTTGTAGCATTCAATACCTAAGACACTACATGAAATGGACACCCGTTTATTTCTTTCCGAACATGTACCATGTAAGGCAAGTATTGTAATCATGAAATTTTGGTCGAGATTTTGGTCTATTGACACGTTTTGAGGTCTTCTGAATTCATTTATGCTATTTTCAAGAGATGTTTTTAAAATACCTGCGCACCCGCTCTTCATACGGGAAGAAGCGAATATTTTACTAAAATCATATCTGCATGTGACAAAACAGAATTTTATTTTTTTAAAAAGCTCAAGTAGTCTCCTCTGTTGAAATGACAGCGGGATATATTAACGCAAATTGGAATTACTTTTCGTTTAGTTAGTTGTAAGACAACCGTTGAAAAAGGATAAACACTTTTAATTTCATGAAATATTTATTAACGTGGTATATTGTGATTTATTCATATTATCCTTACAAATCTAATAATACTGCCTATTACGCATATCAATACTATCTATCTTCGCTTCTCCCTCTTCAAGGCTGGCTTAAAAGAAACAGCTTAGATTATTTGGCCCCAATGGGATCTTTTGCTTCTATGGCGATTCTTTGCAATTTACGCATTAGCATAAATAATAATCATATGGTTGCCATTAAGAAAACTCTCCATATATATATTTAATTTATGCATAGTTTTATAAGATTGGAGTATTTAGCGCCGCAAACCATTTCATCTTACCGTGGGGAGAAAATATCCAAGGGGTGCTATTCTAAATATCCATGTATCTAATACAGCGATCCTAACTAATATTATAAATGGGAAAGTGAGTTTGTTTATGACGCTTTCACGCCTAAACCGCTGAATAAAATTATGATGAATTTTGGTTTTAGATATAGATGGGACCCTGGAGAAGGTTATAGGCTACTTAGAATTTTAGATTTTTAATTACTTCTTATTATTAATTAAAAATCGTTTTTACGTTGCCACGCTGGGCGAGTTTCGCCCGTATCAAGTGATTCATGCTTTGAGCTAACAAGAATGCTATTACTTCAATGAGAAGCACGTGCATCTGTAAAACATTCAATAATACGGAAATTATGCCAGTTTTATGCCAAATCTATCTATCTCTAATAATAAAAATGAATGTTCTCCAGACAAATCTACAGAAAGCAGAGCTTTGAAAATTTGAGTATGACTGGGCCCATGACTTCGGTAACGTGTACCTGAGGCTCAGAATTTTAAATTTAAGTACTTTTCTAACTATTAATTAAAAACTGTTTTATCTCCGGCCCAAAATGATTTATGCATCTGAAACAAAGCAGAAATTCCATTTGCAAAAATCACATGCATTTGGAAAATATAAATAACTATGGAAATTATGTTGCTTTTACGCCAAATTAAAAAGCATAAATAAAGAAAAGTGTACTTACGTATTATCCCGGCGGTCCGCCAAGACGAGCGATTTTTTGCCGAGATAAATGCCGGGCACATGAAATTATTAATGGTTTTGAATACGATTGGCAACAGTTTGGCAATTCATTTGACTAAACAGTTTGGCGGGAATGACCGCCGGGATAATATGTAAGTACCAAGAAAAGTCCACATGTGTTTCTTAAAGTTCGTAAATTTCCAAATGCTACCAATAATATAAATGTGTATGTTTATGTATTTGGATGTTTTTGACTGAATCACACAAAAATGGTTGGAAAAATTTGTAATGATGATAGTTTATGCCCTGGATAAACATACAGGCAACCTTTCAAGCATATAGCATAAATAATTCTTTTACAAAGACACTCAAAATAATGCTAATGCATTGCTCTCTATGGAAATTTTGTACCTACTAAACCGATTTTAAAACTTTTTTCACTGATTGAAAGTCCTAGGCCTATATGGGGAATTCCTCTGTGTGGAATTTTCTAAGGGATCCTAGCCCGTATTTTCGCGAGGTTTTGGGAAAAAACACGGAAAACTGCAAGCGGCTAAGTCGACAGACGCGACCGGAGTTTGAACCTGGCACCTCCCGCCTTCCAGTTTTGAGAGCAGAACCTCTTAGACACTGGGGGGACCCTGAGTGTTATAGGCTACCTTTTATGCACACATAACAAATAGTTCTTTTACAGGGATACTCATAAGAATTACATTACGCTCTATGTGTATCTCTGTAAGTACTGAACCGATTCCAAAACATTTTTCATTGATAGTAAGCTACACTATTCTTGAGTATTATAGGCTAAAATTCATGGATGTAACGCAAATAGTTCCTCACTCAAAATAATTCTAATACATTACGCTCTATGGGCATCTCTTTAACTACAGAACCGATTCTAAAACTTTTTCGCTAATAGAAAGCTGCCCTATTCCTGATTAACATAGGATACTATAGGGTACCTTCAGGAACGGCCTGCCTATTTGGTTTATAGCCTGTTTTAGTTCCTGAAGTGTCCTACTGTCCTGCTGAACCCTAGCTCCAGGCTCAGGTCCAAATGCCTGAAAAAAATCTAAATTTAGTAATTCCCCTACAAGCAACAATTCCCAGTTTCTGCTCGGCCAACCACCGGCATTCATCGCAACTCATCGCTCACCGAAATTCGGTACTCGGCCCAGACACGGAATTCCATCTAAAAACGATGATTGTTATGTGTGCGGCTGGCATTGATTGGTCCGGTACCCATAAAACGATGCTCGGAACGATATCCGGCCTGAGTTATCGGGCCATATGCCTAAATTTGATCAAAATACGCTGAACTGAAAAGAAATTTCGGCCCGCATAACGGCCGAGCGGCATTCAGACGATGAAAATTGGCGCATGCGCTCTCTTCATGCAACATTCGAGCGATGGCAACATCCAAGTATCTACCGGCAGGCGCCATGTTAGTTTTCATAAGAATAGGAGGCGAAAAAAACTGAAGAAGTTTTTTGGTGGTGATTAGTCTATATTGGTACGTATAACTATCATTTGTAACAAATTTTTGACATTTTTAATATAGTATTAGTCTAATATAAGTAAAGTATAAGTTCACTGTAATTATTTTTTTCTCCCTTGATACTGTTGCATAACACTAATGGAATAACACTACTTTTTATTAGTATCTATTTCCTATCTTTACACGGCGTACAGTGTGTAATTACACTAGTTCATACAGTTAATCGCTTTTTAGTTTTAAAATATACGGGTAAATTCATCATTGAATCTAATAAAAAAATCATACTTCCGACCAAAACAAGCTTATTTGGTACTTATGTGTTTTACAGTCAGTCAGCCAAAAAGAGCGATTTCGTGTGCGTGTGGAATACGTCAGATTCATTGTTACAATGTAGTGCATTGCAATCCTTTGGCGAAAAAACTTGTTGGCGTGAATTATCGACGGTAAAATAAGTACCGAGTATTTGCATCCGTTGACCATTAAAAAAAAAAAAAAATCCAAATGATGCGATTACTTGGCAAGATAGTTTCCAAAGGCATAAAGCGCAGATTCTTAGGGTTATGGAAATGAGAAGCTGTACAGCATTGATTTGATATTCAAACGACTGTTTTGTTTCGCTTTATAAACTTCGCGTTGATGAATTTAGATTAGCTTAGAAATAGTATACGTAAATACAGTGATTTTTTTTTCTTTTTTTAAAGCAGACCACGGTTTTTTTTTTTTTTTTTTTTTTTGAAGCAGAACACTGGTTAATGATGATTTCAGAACCTGCGGATACTATAAACCAGACTGATACAGGGTGTCCCAAAAAGGTGGTAACGAGCTTTAATTCTTTATCTATTAGAGATAAGTGGACAGCGTAAATTGAGAAAAGTGTTCAAAATGAGGTCGGAAGTAAGACTCCGTTAAAAATATTCCTCGCGTTAATTTTCAAAAAGTTACGCTTTCTACACTTTTATATGACCCTCGTACAAAAGCATTCCCATACACTAATGAGGTGATGGACAAAATTTAGGAATTATATTTTAAAAAATTACATTTTAAGATAACCCCTGATCCTAGGATGATCGTCCACCCTTAGCGTTGCCATCACAACACAAACAAACAAACTGACATAAGACTTCAGAGGGTTCAAAAGTTGAAAAAAGAAGGGATATGTAAAAATCCGTCTTTGGGGTCATTTTCTGCATCCCGCAGTCTGAATCATGGTAAATTCTGCAGACGCAGAGCATGAAAATTGTTATTGTTGCTTCGAAACCCTCTGGGCAACTGCAGAGCGGTATCAGATCCTTTATATAAAACGAAAATGGCCTTAATCCTTTTTGCTGATCCCCAGTGAGGGGAATACCGACTTATCCCGGGTCTTCCTCCTAATTTTTGAACCAATTTCAGATGACAGCTGGATGACCTAAGAGCTGGATTGGTACCCCAAAGAGAGATATGGATTGAACTTGGAAAACATTGAAGTCATAACACATTTTTCGTGCATTAATTCCCTACAGCGTACACAGTTTACATCAGCCTCAGTCGAGAAAGGAGTTTACCCTTCTAGGCACTGGCCAAGCAGGTGCTGCTTCCCTTTCGGAGTTCCAATGTGAACCGAGCTTAACCAATTGCTCTACTGCCGGACACATGAAAAATTTCTTTCACCTAATGTTTTGCTGTCTTTGTGAGTGCATTGGGAAAATTTTTCGAGATACCGATGTGTTGGGGAAAACGTAGGGGTCTATTCAGAAAAAAACGTTTTCTAGGGAGTTGAAGTAATATAAAGGTTGGAAATCCCTGATATAGAAATTATGTAAAAAAACATATGAAGCAGACTTACTCTGCATTTGCTATTATTGTGTAAATTAAGTTCTAAAAATTTTCTTTTTTCCTCCTAGAAGCTGCTCATAAAATAAGATGTTTGAAGATGCTGCTGCAAAACTCAAAGAAAATACTTCTTTTGTAAATTATGTGTATGATATAGTTTGTGTAGAATAATTTCAATAAAAATTTTTGGAATTTACTTTATTTTAAAAATTATTATAGCGATCTTATGTCTTATGGTCTATGCTTTTAAAAAAAACCTATTTTACAAAACTGTAAGCTAGTTCCATAGGTTCCAGTGGTCAATAATCTTTTTTAAATTGTAAGCTAATTCAAGAAAGTTCGGAAAGTCGATTTCCTATCACAAAAAGAAGTCCTGATGTGAACTATACAATTTTCTTGTATGGCTGTTAAACTTTACGCATTCTTGATGCACGCTATTTAAATATATTGGAAGCTGAAATGCGATACTTCAGTATCTCGTTAAGCGTAAGAGGTATCACCAGGATGAGATTTCAGCATTGAAAACTTATTCCTGGCTGAAAAATTGGCATTTTTCCTTTCTTCGTCAGCTTGGCGACAAACGGAGAGATTTTAAGCATGACCCTACACGCTTAAACCGAACGAGCAAAATTCGATCAGTCGGAGCGACTTTTGGACCAGTTTTCAAAAGTGCGCTTCTCTTTTAGGAGCGTTTTTCGATCACAAGAGCGGAGCGAAATATAACAATAAGCGAGGCGGGGAGTTCTCAGAAAAAAGAGGAAGCGAGGACGGGAATTCTCTGGAAAAAGACCACTCAAAGAGCACTTTCGAAGAAATATCGATAGGTTTCCATGGAAACGGATCGCTCCGCAATGTATCGTTTTTTTTCGCTCTTTGGGTTTAAGCGTATAGCCTGTGGATTGTATTCAAAAATAAAAGTGCAGAACCAAATATTACGACAGTCTTAAATACATAATTTCAATATTCTATGTCTAATAGTTTTTATTTTTATTCGAGATACATACTTATTTTTAGTGCCAAAATTTGTAATATTGCCCCTAAAATTACCAAGCTTGGGGACAGTTGGCAATATTTTGAGCATGAGCTAAACAGAGATAGTTCAGGGATTTTTAATGTGAAAGGCATGTCCATCGACTTTAATGCATCGAAAGTCTTTCATATAACTCTGTAAATAACCTACTCAGCCAATTGGAATCAAAAAGGGACACGTACAACTATTTTTTAAGGCAATCCTAAATTTGAAATTTCTTCGGCTATTCCTCTTTGAGTGAATCGAATTACACAAGAACATACGTACATCAATACATGCATACGAGCAGACGTCCCTCAAATTTAATCAAACTAGATCGAAAATGCAACATGCGTACGTACAGACATTACCAAAATACCAGTTACAGCGAGTTCTGGGATTAAGGCCAATTATCTACACGAAGGATCTAGGCCTGTGGATAGGGTGCTCTCCGTGGGGGGTCTTTCTAAGGTGTCCTAACCCGTATTTACGCTAAATTACGGTAGAAACCACGGAAAACTCCGAACGGTTAGGTCGGCGGACGCGATCTGGTTTTGAACCAGATACCTTCCGTCTTCCAGTTCAGAGCGCTATGCGCTCGGACTAGTTAAAACAAATCGAACATGTTGTTGTTGTTGTTGTTGTTGTCATGTCCATGATAGACGACGTTATCCATGGAAAGAGGGGTGCCAGTGCCCCCGAGGGGGTTGGACTTCTACTTATTGGTCCCTAATTTTGAACCGATTCCAGATGAGGGACCAACCACCACCTGAAATCGGCACCCCCAGAGGTATCGTTTAATAACTTGGAGGACATTGGAGCCACGACGGATTTTACGTGCACTAGCTCCCATGAGCGTACACGGTTCCACAGCGGACGAGCCGAGAGGGAGATGACCCTCCCAAGCACTGGCCAAGCCGGATGCTGCTTCACTTACCGTGTTCTTATGGGAACGGAGTTTAGCGCCCAGACCACTGCGGGACTATCGAACATGTAACATACGTATATAATTTCATACGTAGATGGAGTATACGACTATAGTACGTTAACGTATAGTATAGTTATGTATATAGTAGGACTATATATGTAAATAGATGGAGTATACGACGTACCTACATGCATGCATATGCGTCGCGTAGTAAAAGTGTATTTCTTCTATACTCTATTGCTTCTGCACTGCATAAGAAAAATGCGATTACAAATACATTTCAAATATAAAATAAATCTGTAAAACGCTTGTGAATGTTATCATTCGGATTGCATCGTAGGGGACGGAAAGGGTTAAATGCATGTCAACATCACATAAGAACTTATCGAAAAGTGATACTCACCCTGGTGATTGGCCAACCTCACGCATAAAGTGAACGGGCCAGTTCCTTAAATCTGTGTTCAACCCGATGAAAACTCATCGGTTAGACTACTTCGGACGTTTCCACGTCCGAGGGGACATGAACTGCGTGTATCTGAGCACTTTCACAGTGGACGGCCCGATTTCTTCTCATCGGCACAAGGCTACGTGGCCGGTGAAGGCCCGAGCAAAATTGCTAGTAGGGTCTGCATACTCTCTTATTTTAAATGAAGTATACTACCATGCGTTATACTTCATTTAAAATAAGTAAAAAGCAAATAATATTTAAATGCAGTTTCTTTAGTCGCAAACATATTTGTTATTCACACATGCTTCGTTTCTCTCGGGACCTAATTCTAAAGCCGACGCGGACGAAGTCGCGGGTAGCCGCTTTTATCTTATATATCCTCCATAGTCCTGTCTCCTGAAAAACATCAAACTGTGTAATCTCGAAGAGCTACTTATTCTGCTTTAATTGTGACAGGGCGTTAGAGTTGCAGAATTTACAAATTTCACGCATTTTTTAAATTTAAGACGTCACTGTTTAACTGCCGCAAAGAATACCCCGGTGGGTTGAGGGAGTTAATTTCGATATTTCGCGTATTAGTTTTCAAACGGTATCATTAAAACTTTGCTTTATGTGGGACCGCTATGGAGGAACGTAATTCAACGTTCAAATAAAACTATACTCGCAACCTGCATGCATATGTTAGGCAACGCCTGCGCGGATAATTAAATGCCAAAAATAAAAAAGTAAATTGAAAAATTTTAATATATCGCGCTTTAAAACGAACTTTGTAACTTTTAAAATGAGCATTTTCAACTGCGTTAAGACATTTCAATTTTGAAATACCACTTCTAATAATGGTAATCGAGAATTTCTTAGTTTATTTCTACAGTAAATTTTAATCAAAATATCGACTCCCTGTGTTGGAAAAAAGAGCTGGAATAAATGAGTTAAAATTGTGGCGTAATTTAACGTATCTTAAAGCAACTGACGTCATCGATCCTCACTTGTGAATTGAAATTTCGATATCCCATTTAAAAACTCGATTGGTTGGAAAAAACCCTTTTTTCTAATCCTTTCTGTGGCAACAACCCAACCTGAATTCTCGTGCCATGGTAGCA
Organism: Cheiracanthium punctorium; assembly: GCA_038373885.1. NCBI lineage: Eukaryota > Metazoa > Arthropoda > Arachnida > Araneae > Cheiracanthiidae > Cheiracanthium > Cheiracanthium punctorium. The sequence continues at coordinate 18,063 of JAWZYV010006245.1, forward strand.
ATGTAATGAATGGCGTAAGATCGCGTTGATACTATTAAATTCTAAACATTAGATTTCATTAAAATTCGTAAAAAATCATCTAACTTACATAATTTTTTCGTTTTCATTTTAAAAGAAGAAAAATTTCTCAAAATATAAGTTTTGACGGATAGAATTCAAGATGCGACAGTTTTAAAATTATTTTACGAAAAAATTTGTCGGAACACATGGCTAGTAAAAAAATTCCTAAAAATCGGTAAATCATGCTACGTGCTCAGAACAAACTGTTTTTAAAAGAAAATTTCCTCCTCTATCCGTTGATACAAATGCCGTTTTAATGCGAGCTTCATTTTCGCCGTTATTACGAATTAGGTGAGAAAAAATGTCAAAAATCGCATAAAACATAAAAAATTCTAGGTCGAATTTTGAAAAAATCGCGCGCGCGCTCTCTCTTCGTGGTGCACAACTACATATTTACATCTTCCCGAATACCAAATTTGGTGTTTCTAGGTATAGCCACTTGTCCGTAACGCTGCCGATACACACACACACAGACCCACAGACACCTTCTTTTATAATAAGTTGATATATATATATATATATACAGGGTGTCCCAAAAATAGCGTCTAAACTCTGCACAGCCCGATTCCTCGTTGGAAACACATAAAAATTGCCCAAAGAACTGTACCTGTACGACCTATAGTTTTCGAGAAAAATCGGAAAATCAAATTATGACGTCCCATCCAGTGCAAGGAAAATCCATTAGAAACATTCAATTGGACACTGGACTGGATAAAGGGGGGACTGCTATGCTCATCCGATCTGCCTCCTTTGAATTCCTTCCAATGAAAACGTTTTTGTAAGGATGGATCTCATTACAGTCAAAAGGGATTCAGTCCCTCCCCTTCATTCTGTGTGCATTTATAGGGGCACCCGATGGATGCAGAGCGAGCGGTTAGCCGTTACACGCCGCACCCAAGCCTCGATAGTCACGGTGGAACTTTTAGCCTATGCAAGAAAACCTATGTTCATGCTTCCAATAAAGGCTCTTTCGGTACACTGGATAGGACGTTTCTGCTTTTGTCTTGCATTTTTCTTGTAAACTATGGATCGTACAGGTAGAGTGCTTTGGGTAATTTTTATGTACTTCCAACGAGGAATCTGACTACGCGACGTTTTTGGGAGCTATTTTTGGGTCACCTTGTATAGATATGAATATGCATATACAGGTTGATTCGCTGACAAATTTGCAGGGACGGTTCAGAATCACACAGCAGTCGGAAACGTCGTCTTCATGTACCTGTACACTTTAGAAAAAGTGTTTAAACTTTCCGGTCATGGTCTTTCGAAAACGAATCCCTCTTTCACCTATTGCACTTGCTAAAAATAGTTATTTCAGAATTGCATTCCATTTATGAAAGGGTCGAAAGAAAGCCCATTGTTTGTGAAACTTGATTAAGACTTCAGAACTTCTTCCGATGTGATTATGAACAGGTACATGAAGAATTACGTTTTCGACCCACACATTGCTCTGTGTACCCCTACAACCCACCCCCTGCAAGTTTGTCGGCCTGGTAGTAAATCACCCTGTATATATATTATTAATGGCTCTTAATAGTCACTAATTAACCCTTTGAGGCGCACCCCTTTCGCAATGCTGAAAAAAGGGCAGCCGTTGCCATCGCTCGACTTAACTACCACCAAGATGGCGGACGATCGAAACGTTCATCGCGTGCCACAGATCGAGAGACCCCTTTTCCCCCCACAGATCGAGAGACCCAGCCGGCTGTGCTGACCAGCCGGCGCAAGTACAGTCGGCTGTCGTTAAAAAAGGGGTCTCTCGATCTGTGGGGCACACGATGAACGTTTCGATCGCCCTCTTGCGGGTCGTTCAGTCGAGCGATGCCCACGGCTGCCCTTTTTTCAGCATTGCGAAAGGGTTCAATAAAACTGCATAATCAATCTGTTTGGATTTCTTTCAACTTACCAAAGTTCAGGTTCCATAATCAACCTCTCAATGTGAAACCTCTCCCTCATCCTCATGCGCAACATATCAAACATCAACCAGAGATGATTTCCGTAACCGGGCGGCGAATATTCCAGCTCCAGGATCAGCTTCATGGATTGGACCATGCCACGGCCAAGGGCAGAAGGCAGTATTCCCAGCGCGCTCCTCGTGTCTTCGCTTAACGGGGAATTCTCTCGTTGCAAGTGACACAAGAAGAACACGTAACAGTAATCATCTGCCCTGTGTTCGCGCCAATCCCAACGGTTCTCGTACAACTTGACCGCGGCGTCTATTGCGAAAGAAGAATCCCGACAGCAGAGGATCAGAACTCGGAAGAACATCTCTTGTATGCGGATCCGGTCCTCGAGGTGCTCCGGCATTTTCGGGAAGTAAGCTCGATGGCGCGACTGCCAAACTTCGCATGTTCGCAAAAGGTTCATGTACTTTGTAGCATCCCATTGTCTCAGCAAGGACGATAGAGTGGTGACCGGGTACTCATATTGTGCTAAAGTGATGGACCGATTTCTGATTAGATTCACCAATAGGGAAAATAGGCTCCTATAATCTCCGAGATAATACCGGAGCACTTGGTCTTCCGAGTCATCGACCAGCGGGTCGCGCCTTGCAAATTCTCCGATGTGACACTGCTCCAGCTGCCGCCGGTTACAATCGTAGGCTGATCAAAAAGTCCCCATACATCTTCTAATATAGGTTCCTCGAGATTCAGGAAATTCAGCGAATCAAAATTCGTGGGAATGACATAAAGTTTATTTCCTTCGATGGAATATATTTTCCCCCGAGACCATGTACACAATTTCCGTCTTGTAGGAATGTCTCGAAAGTACAGGAATGGAAAACCTGAAATAAAAATAACCCATTAATAAACAAACAAAGCTGAAATAAGAAATATAAACCACGCAAAATGCACAGACTACGAAACACTTTCTTTATAGATGGAATTCGACAATCGACAGTCCCAAATAGGGATGGACACGAGACGAGACAGAGATTTACAGCTTTTTTGCGAGACGAGACAAGCTTTTAGGCTATTTTGCGAGACGCGAGACACTTATTTTTCGTCTCGCGTCCATCCCTAGTCCCAAAAAAGTCGTGTGCTAGTCTTTTCTTAAATTAAATTTGAAATGCAGCAGCAAAACTTTTCAACAAGTTTTCGGCTACTTTACTATCATAAATTTGTATGTTAATTAAACTATAGTTTATATTTCACTATAATTTAGGATACAGTTTATAAAATTTTAATAAAATCTTTGCTTATGCTATGAAACTTCACAAATAACAAAATCCAGTTTTCCCTCTCAATATGTGGAAAAAAATATTCCTGACTATTCCATGTTGTTTAGGCATTTTTCATAAAATTCCAGTCAGCGACAAAGTATGCTCTTGAAACAGAAATTCTGCTCCAGGTTTTACGGGGATTCCCTGACGTGGGATCGCTGAAAGTCTTCTATATATTTAACTAAACTCCATACCTGCCAACCTTCTTAAGCCAAAAACAGGTAGACTCGGGTTGAAAAAACAGAAGATTTCACAAAAAATCAGAAGATAAAAATAAAATTTAAATAATATTTTAAGAGCAGAAGTCTGTTTCTCCTACTGTATATCACCATTTCTTATTATTTTTTTTTTATATTAGTATTGTATAGAAATAAAAACAAAAGTATGTGGCAATAGAAAAGAGCTTACCTGAATTTTTTTATATAAAATGAAAAAATCTGGAGTGACTCCACTCGACTTTCCGAACTCTTACGATTAAGATCATTAAAATGCATTTAAATAAATTTTAATCGATGAATAATTCAAACATATATACCAAATTGAAACTCAATCGAATGCACCGTTTAAACGCTTGCGCACTTTCAAGAATTTCTCTCCATATGCCATAATATAAAAGAAATCTTGGTCGTAGCTCTGTATAAAAACTCCTAGGTCGTAGCTCTGTATAAAAAGTCCTATACACACCAAAATCAATACCGGTCTTAAGATGACGATTTATAACATATATACCCAATTTGAGCTCAATCGAAGGTACCGTTTAAACGCTAGCGCACTTTCAAGAATTTCCCCCCATAGGCCATAATATAAAATAAATCTTTGTCGTAGCTCTGTATAAAAACTATAAGTCCTATACACACCAAAATCAATACCGGTCTTGCGACGGTGGTTTATGACATATATACTAGAGATGAGTTCCGGCTCATTTTTTGAATCCCGAGCCCGAGGACTTTTAATCCGAGCCCGCCCGAGCCCGAGCAATATTATTAAAGTTGGAGCCCGAGCCCGAAATTTCAGCTAAAGACAAATAAATTTAACTACTTCATTAATAGGATACAATAAATTTTGGAGCTTCACACACCTTCTAGTTCCCCGTGCCGCTACTTTTTTAAATAAGTACGTCTATTTATCCCACGAATCACTTTTTAAAATCTGTTTAAAGGAGTATGTTCAACAAAGGAGAAATTTTTCACGAGCCCGAGCCCGAACGCAATCGTGAATTACAGAGCCCGAGCCCGAGTCGGACCCGGGATCGGGCTTTCGGGCTCGGGCTGAGCCCGTCTCATCTCTAATATATACCCAATTTGAGCTCAATCGAATGCACTGTTTAAACGCTAGCGCACGTTCAAGAATTTCCTCCCATAGGCCATAATGTAAAAGAAATCTTTGTCGTAGCCCTGTAGAAAAACTATAAGTCCTAACAACATCAAAATTAATATCTGTCTTAAGATAGCAGTTTATAACATATATACCCAGTTTGAGCTCATTTGAATATACCATTTAAACGTTAGCGCGCTTTCAAGAAAGTCCCCCCTTAGGCCATAATGTAACAGAAATCTTTGTCGTAGCCCTGTATAAAACCGATAAGTCCTATACACACCAAAATCAATACCGGTCTTGCAACGGTGGTTTATAACATATGTACCCAATTTGAGCTCAGTCGAATGTACCGTTTAAACGCTAGCGCACTTTCAAGAATTTCCCCCCATAGGCCATAATATAAAAGAAATCTTGGTCGTAGCCCTTTAGAAAAACTATAAGTCCTATACACACCCAAATCAATACCGGTCTTGCGACGGTGGTTTATGACCTATATATCCAATTGGAGCTCCATCGAATGCTCCGTTCAGGAGCGATCGTGTTCACTCACATACACACAAACACACATACACACACACACACACACACACACATACATACATACATCTCGTAAAAATAGCCTAAATGGATTCAGAAGACCTCAAAACGTGTCAATACACCAAAATCTCGAAGTCGAATTTTTTCGTGATGACTATACTTTCCTTACATGGTACATGTTCGGAAAGTAAAAAGATGGATTACTTTCACAAAAATAAAAAACAATTAAATAAATGTAAAATTGACTTTATTTTTAACCAAAGTATGTTGAAAGATAAACAGATTAAGATTTCTTTTTTTTTTTTAATCTCGTTCAAAGTAGCTTTTTTAGCTTTTACAAATAGTTCATCAGAAAAAGGATTTTCAAGCTTTAGTTTTCAATACTAACAAATGTTCTAATCATGAATCAGTGAGGGAAGAACGAAGTGAAGTTCTGCTAACTATCCGTGAACGATTTGCTTACAAATACTTTGACCTCACTCATACTACAGCATTGTGCTGTTAGCTGTTGAAATGATTACCTTAATAAATTATTTTGAAATAGAATTATTAATTTACATTTTTTTCGCACAGTTTGTAATACAATTTAATGTATTGACTAAAAATTTGAAAAAGACAGAAGATTTCATCTTCTGGCAGAAGACCAGAAGATAGCTTAAAAAAACAGAAGTCTTCTGTCAAAACCAGAAGAGTTGGCAGATATGGATTGAAATAGAATTATTAATTTACAATTTTTTCGCACAGTTTGTAATACAATTTAATGTATTGACTAAAAATTTGAAAAAAACAGAAGATTTCATCTTCTGGCAGAAGACCAGAAGATAGCTTAAAAAAACAGAAGTCTTCTGTCAAAACCAGAAGAGTTGGCAGATATGGATTGAAATAGAATTATTAATTTACAATTTTTTCGCACAGTTTGTAATACAATTTAATGTATTGACTAAAAATTTGAAAAAGACAGAAGATTTCATCTTCTGGCAGAAGACCAGAAGATAGCTTAAAAAAACAGAAGTCTTCTGTCAAAACCAGAAGAGTTGACAGATATGGATTGAAATAGAATTATTAATTTACAATTTTTTCGCACAGTTTGTAATACAATTTAATGTATTGACTAAAAATTTGAAAAAAACAGAAGATTTCATCTTCTGGCAGAAGACCAGAAGATAGCTTAAAAAAACAGAAGTCTTCTGTCAAAACCAGAAGAGTTGGCAGATATGGATTGAAATAGAATTATTAATTTACAATTTTTTCGCACAGTTTGTAATACAATTTAATGTATTGACTAAAAATTTGAAAAAGACAGAAGATTTCATCTTCTGGCAGAAGACCAGAAGATAGCTTAAAAAAACAGAAGTCTTCTGTCAAAACCAGAAGAGTTGGCAGATATGGATTGAAATAGAATTATTAATTTACAATTTTTTCGCACAGTTTGTAATACAATTTAATGTATTGACTAAAAATTTGAAAAAAACAGAAGATTTCATCTTCTGGCAGAAGACCAGAAGATAGCTTAAAAAAACAGAAGTCTTCTGTCAAAACCAGAAGAGTTGGCAGATATGGATTGTGCTTCCTTCATTTTACTTTTTTATTGGGTCAAAGTAATGAAGTAACTAAACAATACCATTCATTTCTTGTTTCAATTTTATTTTCGCATTTGTTTATGATTTCAGAATTTAAAGTTCTTCTTCTAAACGACAGATGAGATTGACATCTTTTGAACGGCAAACTTTTAATCCAGATTAGAAGAGTCGTAGACATATAGAAGTTTTTTATGAGAAAATTAAATGTATATTTTATTCTTGAGAATCTGAAAAGGAATTTTGTAATAACGCTCAATTTTATAAACCGCATTTCGACCAGTAGATTTACTCTTTCATACATATATTCATATTAGTATAAAAAAAAGCTACTTTAACCCTTTAACGCGCAGTGATCCCGCTTTGGAAACACCAAACTCTGACGTTTTGACTGTAGCCAGTCACGAAGAATAGATTGGATTTCTATAAAAATAGCGGCGGGTGACATGGCTCCGCGAGAATCCTTTACTTTTGAGCACGTCATTTCCGTAAAAAAAAGGGTCACGCATATTCATTTAACAAAGCACTGACATCTGCTGAAAAATGGCAGAATGCGAGACCCGCTGGGATATCTTGCCCAACTCTGAAAAAACAGGGCTAGGACGCAATCCCACACACTCAAACCAACCTCCCTCATTCTTCTAACTACCCTAACAACTCTATTCCCACTCACCCTCTCCCAAAAAATACTATCATTATCCTCACTCCCCTACCATCTATCCCATCACTCATCTCATTCCAAAACTAACTACCCCCAACATATCACTTATATCCTACTCTCTCATTCACCTTCATCCCAAAAACCTCCAATTTCCCTTAATCTCACCCTTTAACCTCCCCTCACAACAATCACCCACCTCAAAAATCAATCAAAAACCAACATATAAATCTCCCATTAAATTCTAATCCCCCTAAACATTCACCCCCTCAACACAACCCTTAATCCCCACAAAATCCCCAAAACCACCCCCACCCCAACTCACTTCCACACCAAACCCCCCACACCCATCCCACCCCCATCCCTATTACCCCCCCCCATACCACCTCAAAACAAACCATCCCTCCAACACTCCATCTCCCACCATTCATCATCAAACAACCTCACCTCCAACTTAACTCTAAATAAAACAAAAACCCCCAACTCTTCCACTCCCCAACCCCCACCCTACAATCATCTAAACCACCAAACCCTACATACCCTCCCAAACTTTCCCCCACATCAAACCACCATACACAAACAATCCCTACCCCAATATCCACCTCCTTAAACTAAACAACACACTCTAACCACCCAAAACTAAACTCACTCCACTCATAACCACACACTACTACTCAAACCACTCCTAACAACAAAACTACTAAAACTAAACCACACACTTCCACTCCTAAACTAAAATTCATCTCCTTCCCCCCATCAACCCAAATCCTACCTCTTCCTCACCCCCTACTCCCAAACTTTTCCCCACCATCCAAAAATAATTCCCCTACCTAAAAAAACCCCAACTTACCAAATACCCCCCCCCACCAACATCCAACCCATCCACCATCCAATTTTTTTTTTTTTCACACACAACACACATTGTGTCTGTGTTTTTAAAAATGGGGGGGGGGGGGGGGGGGGGGGGGGGGGGGTGGAAAGAGTGTGGGGGCGGGGGGGCGGGGCCCACCCGTCCCCCCCCCCCCCCCCCCCCCCCCCCCCCCCCCCCCCCCCGGGGGGTGGGGGGGCCCAGCATAATTCAGATTAGTGTTCATCCCCCCCCCCACACACACACACGCACACTGACATTTAAAATTGTATACAATAATTGCATCAAAATTCTACGGTTGTTACTTGCTGAATGAGTATTATCATGGTCTTACAATGTAATTAAGAGTATTAATTAAATATTAGAAATTGTAGTCAATTTAGGCCGAATCTTAAGTTGTACTAAAGTAGCTTGTATTTTATCTAGCTTGAACAAATTTTCAAAACAATAAAATCTTTACAATAACTTAAGAGATGCATTTAAAAACCCAATTTTGAATTTTGCAGTTTTCCAGTCATTTTTGAGCCCCCCTTCAAATTCTGAGGGGAAGCTCAAGCTTCCCAAGCCTTTTCCGTAATCAGGCCCTGTGCATGGGATCGATGTTTCACTCTAAAAAATATCGATAATTTAGGACTGTGTGTGTGTCACTTTTCCAACCCACGAGGTTTCTCTCTCAAAAGGTGTTAACAGAAAAAAAAAAGTGTGGCTGTCAAATCACATCTTAATTAGTATCTTAATTAGGTGGGCATTGTTCCCAACAAACAAATCAGATGAATTATAACTTTGTATTTCAACTCCGATAGTACCAGTATAAATATTTCTTCTAATAGCATTCTCTTAGTATAGGGCGAGAAATGAAAAAATTTTTGAATACTTCAGAAAGTATTTTAATGTAGTTAAACATGATGTTTTTTCTGCTTTCATTCTAATAGGTAAGGGACTATTTTTAGAAGTACATTTCTATGATCCGCAGTTCAAGAGATAATTGAATCACCATTTCATAGCTGCAAACCCTTAAGCTTTTTTCGAAAGATTATCCACAAAAATATTCAAGCAGATTTCAGGGATGTGTCGGGAGTTTTCAGACAGGTTCATGTTTTGTGAAAGTTTTACTCATCATGACTGAATTAGCATTCAGTCAGGTTTTTCTAGACAGGGTCCTGTTTTTCTGAAAAATTTACTGTTTTATAAATTTGAATGTAGTATTAAATTAAAAGTCTATTTCGGACATTTTACAGACAGCCCTATTTCATAAAAACTTTCATGCTGCACGCATTATGAACATCTACAGATTTTTATAAATAAACACATTAACAGAGGTGATTGTGGGACTAGGGCATGGTGAAAGTAACATTGATTTTAAACTTTTGCAAGCAACAATAAGTGAACAAATTAGTAATCTTTTTTTAATCAATAATAGTTACATTATTATAATAAATTCTGGCTTTTTAACCGAGAGATATGTTATAACCTTAATTATCTATTGTTAGTAAATGTTCCATAAATATATTTCTCATGCAGATGTTTTAAGAATACTTGACTTTAAAAATCAAATCCAAACTGTCAAAAATCGTGAGTTTTTTAATTATCATAAATTTGTAAAAAATTAGAAATAAAATAAAGATTAATTTTTTAATTTTATGCTATTGGAGATTTAAATAAAAGAATGCTGAAGAAAAATAATCATTTACAAGAATAATGGGATAAGATTGAAAGTGGGATGCTTGAGCTAACTTTCTGTGCAGTTTTCCCCCATTGCTAAAAAAAAAAATCTTAAATTCCAGATATGAACTACCTCAAAATATCCGGAATTCAGGGTATACCCGGACCACAAACACCCCTGCATTAATGTCTTTTATGCGTATAGATTTACATAAATTACGATCTGCCAGAAATTAATTTTGGAAATAAACACAGATTTGTGAAGGATCTGCTTATTCATAGAAAGAATCTTGTGAAGTTTTTAAAATGAAAAATATAGTGAGGGGTCCGTTTTTAAGATAACTCGTAGCGTACATCTCCCCCGCCACCTGTTTTCGTTTTCACCACAGCAAATCCGACTCAATGTAGACCTACTTTAGTAGCGGCCATTTTAGTCCACAAAATCGTAGTTTAGAAAACAATAATATATGAGGGAAAAAAACCACCTTCTTTAGCAAGAAAATTGAGTTGCTGGTCATCCTATTGAAAGCAATGAGGATTTTGGACATACTGATCGTTTAACGTTGTTGTTCTCTTGTTCAAAGGTGAGTAAGCAATTTGTGTACATAATGTATTAGATACATTATGTATCCAATACATTATGTACACAAATAATGTATTAGATACATTATCATAATGTATTAGATACATTATGTACACAGATAGTATCTGTGTACATTAATGTACCTCTTAAAATGATAAAAAAAAAGTGTGTGCGTGTAATCTTTACGCGCGATTGAAGTAAAAGTTCTCTGACGTTTACGACACATATCACCACTGAAATGATTAAACTTTAACTTAAAATAAATATCATATTATAATTTAATTATATTTATTATTCATGTACTTTACAAAGATTATATTAATAACATATTCATATTATTCATTGGAAATAGGTACTTGAATGTCACTTGAATTTTATATGTATGAAATGATAGGTTTGTGGTAACTATAATGTGAAACATGCATTTTACTCTCTAAATTTGCTAATTTTCTTGAAAATACAGAAATCTATCGTTGTACCGAAACGTGTTGTTGATGGAAGTCGAGAAGTATTCATAGTTAGATCCAATTTTCCTTTTAAAAAATCAACTAACGGCTGAGATTCTTGAGAGCGAAAATTAACATTAAACTCTCAAGTAAGAATCATCGGTCATTCATGATAATTACTTAGAATCCAAAGAAGTGCCCATGTTGTAGTATTATTCTTTAACAGTTTTCTTTTACCATTGTTCTGTCTGGAGGTTGGGTTTGAATGGGGGGAATGTCCATAGTCTAGTATTATACTTTGGCTGTGTTCTTTAACTAATGTTTTCCTCTGTTTGTGGGGTTCGAATGCAGGTAGTGTAATTTTTGTTGTGTTTTTCTATCACAGTGTTCTTAAGCGTTGATTTCGTCTGCTAGTAGGTTTCGAATTATTATTCTGTATCCATGTTCTTAAACTGCAGGTTCTGTCTATTGTTTGGGATTGATTGTATCCAGGGTCCGTTTCTTTGTAGTTTTCCAAAACCATGTATATTATTCATCTAAAAATAAGGATTATCGAGAACCTCCTGTGAGGTTGGGATTACATGTGTTGGATGTACCTTCGCAATGCTTATTGATATATAAAATAAAGATTGATGTCTGAAAGATACGGCACTTGACTGTTTTTTATCGCCGTTTCTTTCCCTAACAGGTTCCGCGTAATTTTACAGGATGAAGTCGTCGAAAGCAGCAGAGCGGTCGAAAAGGTAGGTTTTACCGTGGTTCTTCTTTTTCAGGGTCAGCGTGGAGTATATGACATACTAGCTGCGTACCCGTTCTCCGCACGGTAGGGAACAAAATTTTTTCTTACATGTATAATTCGAATTGATTCCAGTGATGTGGAATCTAAAAATAAACAAAATGATTTGACTCTTGGCGTAAAGTTACTAATTAGTTATTCGTAAAGTTAGTATAAATACTGATCTGAGAACATTGTTAATATTATGAAACAAAAAACTATGTCGGTATCATTGGCGATCAGACAAAGAAAAGCGTGACGGTTCCTAAAAATTTCTAACTTTCAAAATGTCTCATTTCTACATCATGCTCTTTTTTTGATTTAAGTTATACCATTAATACCTTAGATACTACATGATGTGAAGAACCGTTTTATTATTTTACCGTTATTAACCGTTTTATTAGTTTTTTATTCTTTAGTGATTCTTTGCAATTTACGCATTAGTATAAACGATAATCATTTCACTTTCTGGCTGCCATTAAAACAGCTCTCCGTACATTTTTATGCATAATTCTTGTCAGATTGGCGTATTTAGCACGTAGAGTATTTCCTGCGATTCGAAAACGTGTCCCGTTTAAAAATTATATCGAAAATAATGCTATATAATTCATCGTTGAAAACACATCATTCAGTTCTTTTTCTGGCAACGTAATATAAAATAGGGAATAATTTCGTGCGTGGCGTATGTTTTGTTTGTGAGCCCGTTATTTTGATTGAGTTTCAAAAGGGGTTTTAATCTCGTTAGATCAAAATGACGTAGATTTCACATGTGGAAACTCAGTTATTTTAAAGTCATTTTATTTATGTTTCTCAAATGGCAATTATATTCATTGTTACTGTTTCCCAGACAATCATAGCGGAAGATATCATACCGAAATCTTGAAACAGCTTTTATTGAATTCAAAATCCTTCTTTACATAAAAATTCGTAAAAAATCTCCTAATTTATATTTTTCCTCCGTTCTTCTTTTAAAAGTGGGCGAAATGTATGCTCCGTCTTTTGCCGAAATGTAAAAAAGTTATGACAGATAGAATGAAAGATGCAACAGTTTTAAAATTATTTTTACGCAAACGTCGTCAAAAGAGAAATTCTTTTTAAAAATTCCCAAAAACCAATTTTCATAGCGATCAGTTGCACAGTCAAGAATTGATACACTGCAGGGCCATCTAGTGGTTAAAGTAATGATTTGATACAGCGCCTTCAAGTGGTGAATTATAGCAAAATGGATAACGCCAAAATATTCTCATTGTTCAAATAGCTATGGATACTGATTTTCATAGCGATTGTTTGAATGGTCAAGAATTTGGCCTGCTGCAGCGTCATCTAGTGGCGAGTTAAAATAAAAATGCATTGCAGTGTCATCCAGTGGTAAGTAACATCAAAAGGAACACAGTTAGAATATATTCTTCGTGCTGAAATGTGTAAGTATAAGAAATTTTATGCCGATCGGTCGAATAGTATAGAAGTTGATGCGTTGCAGCGCCATTTAGCGGCAAGTTACAGCAAAATGGATAGTGAAAAATATTCTCCATGTTCTAATATCCACGTGTACCAAATTTCATCGAAATCGGTTGGACGATATTCGCATAGCAAACGGCTAAACAGAATAGAATTCGACGTTCTGCTGCGTCACCTAGTGGCAAGTTAGAGGAAAACGGATAGCATAAAAATCTTCTCCATGATAAAAGACTTAGGTGAACCAATTTTCAGCCTATTGTTTAGGAAACTTGGTTAAGAAATGAGACGGACACTTTAAAGCTTTCCAAAAGTTATTATGACCGCGTCAGTTAAAACTGCGTTTTTCACCCCAGATTGCTATGGGATTACGATTCCTCATTGTCACCCTTTAAAGTTTTGTCCCCAAGAGTTTAGATTCACACTGTATAATAAAAATTGAATATGAAGTTATTTATTTTATGCGGATGAAGATCAGATATATTGACGGTAGACGTATTTTTGTCCAATGGTTTTTCTAGCGCCCGTTGTAATTGCCTCCACATCGAGCTTTGAATTCTAGTTATAAATAAATGGTCTGCTATAAGCATTCGAGGCCGAACCCAGGGCGGTAGATCAGGGGTCCAGTCCCTCCCCTCCCGAAATTTAAAAGTTTGTTAACAGCATAATAATGATGAAGTCTTTCTGGAAAAAATTCAGCCTTTTTCACCCTTTGGTCCCCCTCCGAAATTTTTGGACCCTCCGCGAAATTTTTTCCTTGGTACAGCCCTGTAAGCATCAGGAAAATAAATACAGTCAAACCTGTCTATCTCGAACCTGTATACCTCGAAAACCTCTATACCTCGAAATTTCTAACATTCCCTACATTTTCTAAAAAATTCAGTGTATTTTCCTTGTTTATCTCGAAAAAATTTCCTTCAAAACCTCTAATCTGAAGTTTTAGCTAGTGTAAATTACAACAATCAGTTATGGGTGTTATCTCAACTTATTATAAAAGAAGGTGTCTGTGTGTGTGTGTGTCTGTCGGCAGCGTTACGAACAAACGGCTACACCTAGAAACACCAAATTTGGTACTCGGGAAGATGTAAATATGTAGTTGTGCACCTCAAAAGATTTTTTCAAAATTCGACCTAGATTTTTTTTATTTTATGTTTTATGCGATTTTTGACATTTTTTCTCACCTAATTCGTAATTACGGCGGAAATTACGCTCGCAGCAAAACGGCATTTGTATCATCGGATAGAGGAGAAAATTTTCTATTAAAGACAGTTTGTTCTGAATACGTAACATGATTTACCGATTTTTAGGAATTTTTTTACTAAACATCTGCTTCGCGATTTTTTTTTTCGTAAAATAATTTTAAAACTGTCGCATCTTGAATTCTATCCGTCATAACTTATAGATATTTTGACAAATCGTGAAACATTCTTTTCTCCCTCTTTTAAAATAAAAACTAAAAAATTATGTAAATTAGATGATTTTTTACGAGTTTTAATGCAGCCTAATGTTTAGAATTTAATAGCATCAACGCGATCTTACGCCATTCATTACATTGCGATCACAGCACGAAAATTTATGTTCGGTTGTTGCCACAGAAAGGATTAAAAAAAGGGGTTTTTTCAACCAATCGAGTTTTTAAATGGGATATCAGAATTTCAATTCGCAAGTGAGGATCTATGACGTCAAATGCTTTAAGATACGTAAAAATTACGCCATAATTTTAACTCATTTATTCCAGCTCTATTTTCAACACAGGGAAACGATATTTTGATTAAAATTTACTGTAGAAATAAACTAAGAAATTCACGATTATTATTACTAGAAGTGGTATTTTAATCGTGCTTATTTAAAAATTGAAATGTTTTCACGGCGCTGAAAATGTTCATTTTAAAAGTTACAAAGTTCGTTTCAAAGCGCGATATATTAAAATTTTTCTATTTACTATTTTTATTTTTGGCATTTAATTTAACGCAGGCGTTGCCTAACATACGCATGCAGGTTGCGAGTATAGTTTTATTTTAACGTTGAATTACGTTATTTTACGTTGAATTGCGTTATTTTAACGTTGAATTACGTATGGAGTTCCTCCATAAAGGTCCAACGCAAAGTTTTAATGATACCGTTTGAAAACAATTATGCGAAATATCGAAATTAACTCCCTCAATCTACCGGGGTATCCTTTACGGCAGTCAAACAGTGACGTCATAAATTAAAAAAATACGTGAAATTTGTAAACTCTGCAACTCTAACGCCCTGTCACAATTAAAATGGGAATAAGTAGCTCCTCGAGATTACACAGTTTGATGTTTTTCAGGAGACAGGACTATGGAGGATATAAAAGATATCGCTATATTAGATACATGGATATTTAAAATGGCACCCCTTGGATATTTTCTCCCCACAGTAAGATGAAATGGTTTGCGGCGCTAAATACGCCAATCTTATAAAACTATGTATAAATTAAATATAATGGAGAGTTTCCTTAATGGCAACCATTATGTGAAATGATTATTATTTATGCTAATGCGTAAATTGCAAAGAATCGCCACAGAATCACAAGATCCCATTGAGGCCAAATAATCTAAGCTGTTTCTTTTAAGGGAGCCTTGAAGAGGGAGAAGCGAGTATAGATAGTATTAATGTACGTAATAGGTAGTATTATTAGATTTGTCAAGATAATATGAATAAATCGCAATGTACCACGTTAATAAATATTTCATGAAATTAAAAGTGTTTATCCTTTTTCAACGGTTGTCTTACAACCAACTAAATGAAAAGTAATTCTAATTTGCGTTAATATATCCCGCAGTCATTTCAACAGAGGAGATTACTTGAACTTTTTTAAAAATGAAATTCTGTTTTGTCACATGCAAATATGATTTTAGTAGTAAAATACTCCCTTCTTCCCGTATGAAGAGCGGGTGCGCAGCTATTTTAAAAACATCTCTTGAAAATAGCATAAATGAATTCAGAAGCCCTCAAAACGTGTCAATACACCAAAATCTCGAAGTCGAATTTTTTCATGATTACAATACTTTCCTTATATGGTACATGTTCGGAAAGAAATAAATGGTGCTCCATTTCATGTAATGTTTTAGGTATTTAATGCTACAACTTGAGCCTAAAAAACAGTATTATGTAGAAAAAAGACATTTTGAAAGCCAGGAGTTCTCTGCAAACCATTAAGCTTTCCACTTTTTTTATAGTGAATGACACTGACGTATTTTTTTGAGTCATTATACTGGAATGATCAGGTTAGTACTCATGACACAAACTTTACATTAAGAGTCAAATAATTTTGCTCTTTTTTTTTTTTTTAAATTCCACATCACAAATAATTTCGAATTACACATGTAAGGAAAATTTTCGTTTCCTACCGTACGAAGAACGGGCACGCAGCTAGTGTAAAATAAATCTGCAATCTTACCGTTGCATTTTTCTACAGCAGAAGCAAATAAAACGTTTTTAACTGACATCATTTAAAATCTCTATAACCCGAAGCCTCTTTATCTCAAATTTTCCTCCTTTCCCATGAGATTCAAGATAGACAGGTTCGACTGTACTGAAATAATGTGGAGCATGTTACTTGAAAAATTTCGGAATGAAATTAATGATTGAATATTAAATAATATAATTGGAATATTATATATCCTTTACAATATTATTACTGTCGATCGAATCATTTCATATCACTTCGCCGTACCACACCACCAAGCCACTTAAAAATGCAAAAGGAAATTACAATTTGCATCTTGACAAAATATTATAAAATATTGTCCTCATCAAATTGTCCTCTGTTCCCTCAAATTGTCATTGACAAAATTGCCCTCTTGTCAAAATCAGGTTTGTTTAATTTAAGGTCAGATTATTTTTTAAGCACTTGGTTTAATCAATTTTTCGCATTTCTAATCTGTTGTACTGGGTTTTAAATGCTTCCTGGATAATATTGCTTCGTTATTTTTTTATTTATTTATTTACTTTAATTTTTTAATGCAATACAAAATATGTTATACAAGAAAGGTTTTATAGCCCAGTCAGCCCGTGTTCAAAAGTGCTGTTTTCGTAACAAATTGCTGAAGTTTCTTTCTCAACTTTTTGTCTCAACTTAATGTTTTCCCTTCTCATAATTCTCCTAGTCTTGGATCAAGTTATATAAATTGTTTTAATAGATTTATTGCTGAAAAACACGATCTTTTCCCGGCCTTGAGTAGTATTATTACGTAGGCAACGATTCTATACTCTCTGAGGAGTTTGTGAAGATTTCCGTTGGGAAATAACTTTTGAATTAAATTTTTTTAAGAGGTCTAACGTTTATTTTATTGATTGTGTATCGTTAGATTGTGGCTAGTACTTATTTTCAGACATAGAATTATTACTGCCGTAGTGGTATTGGATGAACATACAAATGCCAAACGCGTTATAAAATAAACGACTTGGTGCAGTGATTAATATTTGGCGTCCGCTTACAAGGAAGCTGGGTTAGTATTTTGATTAACTCTTGATACGCTTTAACATTCATCATGTAAAAATACGGGGAACCTGTTAGGGAAAGAAACGGCGATTTCTCGCCATTTCTTTGAGACATCAATCTTTATTTATGTATCAATAAGCGTTTTGAAGGTACATCCAACATAATATTTTGCATGTCATCCCAACCTCACAGGAGGTTGTCGATAATCCTTATTTTTAGATGAATAATATACAAGGTTTTGGAAAAGCACAAAGAAATGGAACCTGTCTGCAGTAGAACCGGAAAAGTACTTGGAAACGTCAGTTTAAGAACACTTTTCCTGGATTCTAACCCAGCTTCAAGGCAGAACATCGGTTTAAGAACAAGGAGATGAAACACCACAATTAAAGGGACAGTGGCTGCAAATGTACCTAAACAGCAGAGGGAAATTTTCGTTTAAGAACACTGTTGGAGGATCCTACTTCGATCCCACGAAGGTAAATTTATAGGAGGGGACACTTCGCTTAGAAAGTTGGATAACGCCGTGGTTGCAAACAGGTGGCGCTACGCACACTGGGAAACTGCGCATATCAGGTTGTTTATATTTCCATCGAGGCGAAGTAAATGGAGATCCTTGAATTATCAAAACTTCAAAAAATTAAATGCATAGACTTATGAGCGTGATATATAGTAATTACTGGTTTCAGACGTGTTTTAATTACATAATTGCCTTATAATACTATTTCGTAGTGAATATAGGTAATAGTTTCGAAGTGAGGTGATATTATTATTTGTCGGATGTCAGTTGCATTGGCCGTTAGGCCATTAAACTCCTAAATATTATGTATGTCGTGTCTGTTATTATTTTGCGCAAAAGATGTATTTTAAGAAATGTTAGTACGTAAGAAACGGACCCTGGCTGCAATCAATTCCAAGCAATGGACAGAACCTGCAGTTTAAAAACATGGATACAGAATAATAATTCGAAACCTACTAGCAGACGAAATCAACGCTTAAGAACACTGTGATAGAAAAACACAACAAAAATTACACTACCTGCATTCGAACCCCACAAACAGAGGAAAACATCAATTAAGGAACACAGTTAAAGTATAATACTAGACTACGGACATCCCCCCCCCCCCATTAGACCCAACCTCCAGACGGAACATTGGTATACGAAAACAATTAAAGAATAATATTACAACATGGGCACTAGGGTGATTCATAAAATACCCCAAAAAAATTTTTCCCCTTTTTTTAAACTCTCAACCCCTAAAAATGGTCTATTCCACTAGAAAACATACCAGTATTTTTTCAAAAATTTTTAATTGATATTTAAGGGTCGCTACCGAATTTTGAAATATGAGAAATGAAGCAAAAACGATAAATTTTTAAATAAATAATTTTATTACAATCAGAATACAGTTTTATGAATGAAAATACTAAATAACAGTGTTGAAACCTCGAAGTAGAAAGAAAGAAAAAATGTTATATAAAATTTGACTTATTGACGTTGGGGTTTTTCTGTCTATAATTCTTAACTAACAACATCAAGTACTGCTTCTGCTCCTCATCGTTTGTATGTAATTTGTTGTATTCTTCCATCAAAGCAACACCTCGTTCAGCTATATCATTAACGACTCTCATGTTTTGTACAATTTCTTTAGCTGACCTGTAGCTTTCTTCTTCTTCCCACAGCTCAGGATCTTTTTGTATGAACTCGCATGAAATACCAGTCGTGTTGGAAAATTTCATTGTATTTGTTGTAACGAAATCTTCGATATTTTGATTTTTGATTGCATCATACCTCAAAGATGCCTTTTTAGGACTGTTTTCCGAACTTTCGTTATTCAGTGCTAAAATCATTCTGCGTTTTGTTTCATTAGAAATTCGCTTATCAAAAAAAGCTAGAGACACCAGTTCTTCAGAAAGATACCAAGGATGACCCAACATCTTTTTCCCGGCTACTGACGTCCCTCCAACAAATATGCTAAAACTGTATCATGTTTTTCGAACTCAACTATGTCCTTCAAAATCTTCAGGTCATTTTCAGGTGCCATATAAGCCACTGGCGCTGTAAACCAGTATTTTCCATAGACAAGTACAACAAATATGCAGATATCCATAATGGCCTTAGCTTCTTTAATTGTGATCTTAAGCTGGTGCTTAAATAGAAACATTTTCAATGCATATACAGCTTTCGCCATCCAACGTGCACGATGCATTCCAGAAAGGGCTTTGAATGAGATACCGCTTTTAGGAATCCCTCCTAAAAAGATAATGATTAAATGAAGGAGCTCCTTGTAATTGTCACGAGGCTGAAATTGTTGAAGCTGATTCTGAGCAAAAGTAATTATATCGGTCGCAGCAGTTTGAACGCAATTCCAAGTAGATGGTTCAAAAATTGCAGTTTTGAAGTCTTCCTGATTTATTTTTGTCAAACGGCTCTTAAATTTTTTGAAAATTATAATTTCAGGAACGCTGGATGGTCCAATAGCTGATACTACGACAGCTTCTAGTACGATTTCTAAGATGTGATGCCGACAAGGGAACCAAATCAATTCTTTTTGCATTTTTTGTTCCAAAAGAATACAGGCTCCGTTTATTCGCCCAGTGTTAGATGCCGTTGTGTCGAAGCACATACATCTTATTTTATCACGTACGTTCCACGATGAAATTGTCTCGAAAATAGCAGACGCCATGGTTTCTCCTTTGCCATCTGGTTTCTCCTTTGCCATCTCCTTTGCAACGGCCAAAAGCTGGTCCACTCCTTTTCCAGATACCAAGATTGGTAGACGATCTACTACTAGCATTTTTCCATCCCAGTGCACAGTTTGGGTGTAGTTTAGGGTTGGAATTCAGATTTTATTGATTCAGAAAGCTGCAGTCTATTATTCATTCTTTGGCGACGTATAGAGAAATAGCTGATACATTACAGCCTACACTTTTGAGTGTAGATGTCAAAACAACAGTTGCTTTCCGGTCGCTCAATTTAGCGGCATCGATACTAGTTGCTAAATTAGAATCTAGGATTGCTTTTCGGCCTCGTTTCCTTGGTATCGAAAAATCTTTCCTTGAAGAAGGTCCTGACTTCGGAGAATTCGGACGACTTTGACTCATGTCACTATCACTCCTGTCCTCTGTGGAAGAAGTAGCTGAAGATGACAATAAATCGTATTTTTCAGTTAGTCTATTTATTGCTTCTTTCATTTTTTCCAACTTAACTTCTTTATCTAATTGTTTAGCAAGTTTTCTAGCATACTGTTTATCAATCTTACCGATTCGTCGAAAAATGACGGCTCATTTTTCTTTGGTTCAAAAGAAATTGCTTATCTTCATCAATATTCATTAGAGTGAGCTATATCAAACAGAACATTTAAATTTGATTGCCACTTGTTTTCTTTGCTGCTGAACGCTTTGCCTTATTTTCTTTTTTTTTTTTTTTTTAATTCTGCCATTCCTTGAAATATTTGAGTATTTTTGTGATAACATGTTGCTTTTCCTTGGTGGGAATACTTGCTTTTTCCCATATAGCCATCACACCACCAGCAGTTAACGACGCTGATTCTCTATTTACTTTTTGCATTACATTTTTATAGTGAAAAAATAAACTCATTACTTCTTGCACTGAGGGTAATCTTGTTTGCACTAATTCTGAGCAAGTGTGTCCGATTAACCATATTTCATCTCTTTTTCTTGTTTTTATAACATCTGAAGCCATTATATGAATAATATTACAACACTAGAAAAAAAAAAAAAAAAAACGAAAATAAGTCGCATTCACGAGCGAACACAACCACTTTGGATTTCAATGATTTTATCTCTGGGTAAGAAGCAGGATTGTTTATGTTGTAAATATCAGTCCAGCTAACTAAAGCTGGGGAATGTCATATGCATAAAATGTTTTTTTTCTTTTTTCTCCCCCCCCCTGCAGTGCGAGGTGCTCAATTTATTGGTACTTGCTTGATATAGGGGTGGCCAGAAGTAGAGAA
Organism: Cheiracanthium punctorium; assembly: GCA_038373885.1. Classification (NCBI taxonomy): domain Eukaryota; kingdom Metazoa; phylum Arthropoda; class Arachnida; order Araneae; family Cheiracanthiidae; genus Cheiracanthium; species Cheiracanthium punctorium. The sequence continues at coordinate 39,669 of JAWZYV010006245.1, forward strand.
GAGAAGGAAACGCATAGACCCAAAATGGCGTTATTGCAGTTAATTTTTAAACTTTGAGAGTTGGTAGCGACCTTTAAATATCAATAAAAAATTCTGAAATTAATAACCAATTCATATTTTAGTAGATAGAATGATATTATGGGTTGAGAGTCAAAAAAATAAAAACTTCAATTTTATGAATCACCCTAATGGGCACTTCCTGGATTCTAAGTAATTATCATGAATGACCGATGATTCTTACTGGAGATTTTAATGTTAATTTTCGCTCTCAAGAATCTCAGTCGTTGGTTGATTTTTTAAAAGAAAAATTGGATCTAACTATGAATACTTCTCGACTTCCATCAACAACGCGTTTCGGTACAACGATAGAAGCTGTATTTTCAAGAAAATTAGCAAATTTAGAGACTTAAATTTTTGTTTCACATTATAATTACCACAAACCTATAATCTCATAAAAAATTATGATGACATCCAAGTACCTATTTCCAATGAATAATATGAATATAACATTTATATAATCTTTGGTAAGTACATGAATAATAAATATAATTAAATTATAATATGATATTTATTTTAAGTTTAATCATTTCAGTGATATGTGTCGTAAACGTCAGAGAAGTTTTATTTCAATCGCGCGTAAAGATTACACGCATACACTTTTTTTAAAATCTAATTCAATTATAAAATATTCTAAAACAAAGCCTTTTATAAAATTTGTATTTTCTTTTATAGTGCATGCATTTTATATTTTCTTTATAGTTCATACTTAGATATATTTATTTACATTTAAAACATTTTTAAATGTTCTGACTACAAAATCTGTGCAATACATTAAACAGTTGCTTAAGTATAAATTCTGTTATTATTAATTTTTATTTGTAGGGAACATATATTGAAAATGTATTTTTTAAATATAATTCAATTTTAAAATATTCTAAAATAAAACCTTTTATAAAATTTGTATTTTCTTTTATAGTGCATGCATTTTAATTTTTATTTGCTGCAAAAATGTGATTTTTTAAAACTAATGACTAGTGTTTGGGTTTATTATATTTTTATCTTTTAATGCTAAGTATTAACTTTACTTAGATAATTTTTGAGTTCACAGACATTCAGGTCTTTAAAAGGAATTTTATTGTCACGCAACTTAAATCACAGTTGATGAATAATTAATACATAAATTGCCTCCTCTCAGCATCAAATAATGTATCTGTTTGCGGATTTCATTCAAAATATTATTAAATTCCCGTTATTGAAGGGCAAACCTTAATGACCCTTAGTAAGTTTTCTGATTAAGGGGACAGCCTACTTTTAAGAATGGGAAAATGTATAAATTTTAGATCAACTTTCATAATTTTTAAAAAAATAATGAATGCATGCAGAAACATAACTTTTTTTTCAGTTAACTACTATGACATTACTCTATTGATTAAAAATATTATTTTAGTTTATTATAAAGGTGATAATTTTAAAAATATTATTTTACCACACAATATTGGAAAAAAAAATTCAAGGGTACTTTCCCACTGCGCGCAAGATATCTCAATTAGAATTCCTTTGAACCTCATAATTTTTTTCTAAATTAAACAAGACATTCAAATTAACAATATGAACTAAAATGGTTTAATTATTTTCATAATTAAAATTTAAAAAAATCATTTCATCTGAAAATTTAAATTACCATAAAAATTTTGATAGTTTTACAATCATAACTTTTTTTCTATGAAACACAACCATTTCATTTTAGTTGATTTTGTTCATTATATTAGAATAAATGCCTGAGAAAAATTTCAAGTGGATATCTTAAATAGTTTTTAAAATATCATGCGCGCAAACTTGAAAAACAGTGTTTTGAGAAAACGCCCATTAAAGTTCAAATTGTTGTTTTGGAACATAAATTTTAATTTTTAAAAGTTAAAAACATTTTCTAATGAAACATTTACTATTTAAGAATAATTTTACGGAGTACTTAATATGATTAACCCAAAATATGTTTTAATATGGCTTAAGAAACATCAGTCTAAAGAAAAGCTCGACAATTGTAAATATGAAAATATATGTACATACCTTAACAAAAGATACATTTTTAGGATATAAAGGCATTAATATTGGTAAAGTACATGTTTTGAAGTTATTTTAATAATTATATCCATATATATATATATTTATTTTTACTTTGCAACATAAAAATTTGATTTTATTTCACTTTATGAAATTTCGATTTAAAATTTTCCGCTTTCATGCACAATGCCTTCGTTTTCTTTTATTGCCTCAAACTGAGAACTGATGAGCATTTTTCTGGCTCTTCGAGTTTCTAAATTAAATTCTGTACATTTCTATTCTCCCTCTTTTATGCTTTGAGGGTCAACCTTAGTTGCAGCTTCTACAGCATGCTGCCCAACTTGCGTTTACATTTTCCTTTTTATCTCAACAAATAAATGTCATACAGAAAAATGGTTGGTATCAATCTTTTTAGAATAAAGTAAGCTATTTAATGAGATAAAAATCTCAAAATCGATTTTTTGGGCATTTTAAAAGTAGGCTGTCCCCTTAAGGGCCAAAATAACATTTTTCTCTCATGGCCCAGAGTATTACCGCCTACAACCTTCGATATACCCCCACCTCGATTTTTGGCGATTTTTTTTTCTTTTTCTTTTTTTTTTTTTTTTTTTTTGGCGCTAAAGGCCGTTTTCGACGGCGCTATAAGAATTAGAAGAATTTCACAAAAAATTTAGGGTTGAAAATGTAAAAATGGCAGTGAAACAACGTTTTCGAAACCGGAAAAACTATAAGAATTACAAGAATTCTAAGAAAAATTTCGGGTTAAGAATGTAAACGACAATAAAATCAAGAAAATTTATGATTTGATGAACATAGAATTCGCGTTTTCGAACAACAATTTAGGTCCATAAAAATGAGTTTCCGAAAGCGCAAAATCTATTAGAAATAGAAAAATTCCAGAAATAATTTAGGGTTAGGAATTTAAACACGAATAAATTCAAGGAAATTTAAGAAATGATGGACACAGAAATCGCGTTTTCTGAGAAGAATATAGGGTTAAAAATTTGAAAAACGTAAATTTCACAAATAATGGAACTTTTATGTGCTCAACCCCACCGTTCATTTTTGACGAAAAAAGTAGTCGAAAAACTAAATACCGTCATCTCATATCGCAGACAAACGGAATAAGGAATGATGTACAATGGAAGATTTTACAGATTTTTGACTCTGACTACGGCCATTGCATTCAAAAGTATATCAGGACAGCCATTTTATGTTATCTTTCGTAATTTCGCAGTCATGAAGTTATTGTTTCCATGATAATAATAGTGATATGATATTAAAACTAATAAAGAACTTTGTGAATAGCACACATATATATAAAATGAAACAGTACGGACGGACCGTTTCGACATGGACCACCCTTCTCTGGCTGTAAAAAGATCTTTACAGCCGGAGATCTTTACTACGCTTGCTTTCTCTTTCTGCTTACAAGCAGAAAGAGAAAGCAACCGTAGTTTATATAAATACTAGCTGCATGCCCGTTCTCCGCACGGTAGGGAACGAAACTTTTTCTTATATGCATAGTTCGAATTGATTCCAGGGATTTGGAATCTCAAAATAAGCAAAATGATTTGACTCTTGGCGTAAAGTTGCCAATTAGTTATTCGTAAAGTTAGCATAAATACTGACCTGAGACCTTGTGATATTATCACACAAAAAACTATGTCCCTGTCATTCGCGATCAGAGAAAGAAAAGCTTGACGTTTCGAAGCGAAAATTCCTAACTTTCAAAATGTCTCATTTCTACATCATACTCTTTCTTAGATTTAAGTTATACCATTAATACCTTAGATACTACATGATCAGGGTGTCGACAGATCAGGGAAATCATGGAAAAATCAGGGTACTTTATCCATCTGGAAATATCAGGGAATTTTGCAAAAATATTTAAAAATCAGGGAACTTTCGTTTTTGCCTAGTGAACCAGATCATTTTTAATTGTCAATCGGATGCGCGGCTCCGTTCTGGATCACACGATACTCAACTGATGCACAGATACAGACATTTTACGAATCCGAAACCAGAATACAGATCATACGAGAACACAGAAATATGAATCCGAGACTCAAGTGATGTAGGCACTAACACTATACGAATCCGAAAAAGCGCATGTATTCGGAGTCGTTGTAAGATGCGGATCATACAAGAAGCCAGTTATGCGAATCATATCGGCATGTGAATTGCTTTCTGAATAAAGTCATAGGTTAAATGAATGGTAAAAGATGATTTAGTCTTCTACTATTCCTTTGTGTTTTTTAAAGTGATGGGACATTTGAGTGATGCCTGCAAAGCTCCCCCGCAAGACAATTTTTTTTTTTTTATAGATAGTGCTCATTTTCAAGCCGTTTTACATATTTTTTGAAAATTAAAACGATACATTGATTGAAATTAAATAAGTTGACTAGGTGGCCAGTTTATTTTGATCAGTCATCCTTACGCTTAAAATTGAACACTATCTTTATAAAACGAGGAAACCTTCTGCTACATATTGTCTTTTTGTGTTCAACTCAATTTTATGTTTGGATTTATGAAACTGAACTAACATTTTATTAATATTAAGCATTTTTGTGGCTTTCTATTATTTATTTCCCTATATGAAGCTTTCACCTGTTGGTGCATGATACACAATGGTGATTTACATGAAAGATTATGGTATGTATATAATTAGTTCTGGAAATTTGATAAAGATAGTCAGGGAAAAATCAGGGAACTTTGTTTCTCAATTTCTGTAGCCACCCTGATGATGTGAAGAACCGTTTTATCTTATAATTAAATAGTTGTGTACCCGCTCTTCGCAAGGCAAGAAGAGAACATTTTCCTAAAATGTGACCATAACTACTTGTAACAAAACAGAATCTCTAAGAAAAAAAAAAGTTCAGGTACAGTCTTTTCTGTGGAAACTACCGCGGGATATATCGCGACTTGACAGAAGATCGCGAATTATTTAATGTTTAGTTAGTTGTGATGTAAGACGGCTGTTGAAAAACGAATAGTTTTACGAAGTATTTATTAATGCAGTATTTTGTGCTTTGATCAATATTGCCGTAGCATATATACTAACTATTACTTATAATACCTTTTACTGATACCATTATATTTTCGTTTTTCCATCTTTAATGCTTAATTTAAAGAAACGGTTTAGATATTTGCTACGAATGTAGTCTTTTATTGATTGGCGATTCTTTGCAATTTACGCATTAGCAAAAACATTAATCGCTTCACTTTATCGTTGTCACTAAAACAGCTCTCCATACATTTTTATGTATAATTCTTGTCAGATTGACGTATTTAGCACTGCAAAATATTTCTTGCGATTCGAAAACGTGTCCCGTTTAAAAGCTCAATCGAAAATAATGCTGGGTAATTCATCGTTGAAAAAACATCATTCAATTATTTTTCTGGCAACGTAATATAAAACATGGAATAATTTCGTGCGTGGCGTATGTTTTGTTTGTGAGCCCGTTATTTTGATTCAGTTTCAAAAGGGGTTTTAATCTCGTTAGATCAAAATGACGTAAGATTTCACATGTGGAAACTCAGTTATTTTAAAGTCATTTTATTTATGTTTCTCAAATGGCAATTATATTCATTGTTACTGTTTCCCAGACAATCATAGCGGAAGATATCATACCGAAATCTTGAAACAGCTTTTATTGAATTCAAAATCCTTCTTTACATAAAAATTCGTAAAAAATCTCCTAATTTATATTTTTCCTCCGTTCTTCTTTTAAAAGTGGGCGAAATATATGCTCCGTCTTTTGCCGAAATATAAAAAAGTTATGACAGATAGAATGAAAGATGCAACAGTTTTAAAATTATTTTTACGCAAACGTCGTCAACAGAGAAATTATTTTAAAAGATTCCCCAAAATATGTTACACAGTCAAAACAAACTGTTTTCGAAAGAAAATTTTCTCCTCTATCCGATGATGCAAATATCGTTTTATTGCGAGTGCAATGACCGGCGTTATTACGTATTATGCAAGAAAAATCGCTAAAAATCGGACAAAACATAAAATAAAACAATTTCTAAACAATTTCTAATAACATAAAATAAAACATTTTCTAAAATCACGGATTTTATTATATATAAGATAAGATTAATTCTGCACAAATGTGTTTCCAACAGGCTGAGGCTGAATGAGTGCGTTGATTGACAACCAATCACTCAATAAATAGAACCCTGCTCCGTCTATGTTTTTCGGAAATAAGCTTTTTCCTCATAATTTGCTATATTATATTGCAAAGCCACATGGGCCAATCGGGATTTTGCTGAGGGCCCCTGAGCCTGATTATCGCACGGGCAATAGCCCTAGACCCCGGAAAAATTAGGGCCCCCAAATCTCCCAATTTATTGTTATCACGATTTATTGCATATTCATATATACTACAATAATAAATTTTTTGCAACTCCATTTCCTTTGTAATATCTATAGCATCATTTTTAACAATAAACGGATTTAGAGATTTATTTTGTGTTCTTCTAATTCAAGGGTCTTTAAGACTCATGGATTAATAAACAAGAAGTTAGGAGTTTTTGAAAACGTAGGGTATGGTCATATAGTATATGCTTATCACAAAATATCCATTCGTTAACATTTTTTAGTTCGTGATGAAGGAAAGAAAATTTCAAACTTTTAGGTGCATCAAGAAAATTTTTTGGAGTGAGAAACTTGGCTCCCGTGCCTCGTAATTGCCATTCCTTGAATTAGCTCACCCATGCGCTCATAATACAAACGGACTCAAAAAATATTAAAATCACTTTTAAATACATAGTCTTGTTCTAAATAAGTATCAATAAATAGGTCATTTTTTAATTCAATTTCAGTATTCTTTAAAAATGTTTTATTTTTATCTCGGGAAAATGCAACAGCCAACAAAAATAAGTTAAAATGCTTGTGATAGTACAGGGGCCCCAAAATAACCTCTTGCCCCGGGGCCCGACCACCTATAATCAGGCTCTGGAGGGCCCCCTATTTTAAATGTTGTGAAATATTCTTTTTTTATATGAAAAATAAAACAAATTTCATAGATCAATAATAATAACCTCAAATGTGTCAAAATTTATAAAAATGCACACTTACTTCTTTCGCAGGCCATGAGATTCGATGTTAGATTCAACGTTCTTTCATCAATTTCACCACGTGGTAATGGTATCCTATATTCCCACTTAGCGACTCCTCAAGCACATAACAGGAAAAATTTGGGTTCTGACTGGACTTGCTGCTTGGGGCAAAGTGCAGGTGATGCCACAAGGATATAGCCAATAGCAATCCAGCACGTGACCTGTCAGGGGCAGATGGAATCCCACCAGTTTGATAGGGAAAACACCCGCCCGCGTAGGGAGAAATGCATTAGGAGATGGGGGAAAATTACTTTTGGTCGCACTGCCTATTTATTAATCATGCGGTCATACTATAGATATAGCTGTGCTATGGTGCACCCAGGATGCATCAAAAGCTAGTGAAAAGTTCAAAAATTCATTAAAAAAGAACAAATAATGATTAAAAAAAATTGCAGCTTGCATAGAAAGCATTGCAGAGATTTCGGATTTTTTTAAATTGGAAATTTGGTTCCCACTGTGCATGTCAGTGCCACCTACCGGCAACATTTGGAAGTACAAACTTTCTTGTCATAAAAAAAATCCCATTATACCCTAACCCTATTTGTGCAAACCGCAATTTTCTATCATTATTTGCTCTTTTTTCATGAATTTTTAAAGGTTGTCCTGATTTTTGGATCACCTGGTATTATAGGTAGGTAATAATTAGTAGGTGAATATGGCTCAGAGAACACATTTTATGTACCAGAAATCCAATGAATCCAGCCGAAAACTATTTTTTTAATAGCTAATTTATAAAAAAAATACGCAAACAAAATCCCCCAGACATGGGTGGTCTGCCTAGAAGGGGGGGGTGCCTTGGTCAGACGACTTTCTAAGGGGTTCTAACGCGTATTTACGGAGTGGTGAAGGCTGGACTACAAACTTTGCTAGATTACCTGTGTACTTGCGTAATAGTCGCACTTTTTTGCCAATTTTTCAAGGTGAAAGTCTAGGTGCGACTATATTATCAACACCGTCTCAAAAGGACGAAAAGTCCTTCATAGATGGTGTTGTTATCATACGAGGAAATCTACTAGATAATATTGTACACTGTAATGATAAAAGAGTATTGGTAGTATTCTAAAATTACTAACTTACCAAATGTCTCCAGATTACCTGCCGTAATTAAACAATCTTTTCGTCAGTTGCACACACAAAAAAGTTATTTTTATTTTGATAGTAATATTTTTTATAGACGTAAATGAAGGTCAAATACGTGACTGCGACTTTTATGTGGGGAAAATATTTTGACGGTTATTTCGACTTCAAAACGGGGGGGTGCGACTATTACGCGAGTAAACACGGCAGTATAACAAAGAGTTGTCTTTGTTGAGTTCTTCTAGTGAGGTTCTGGCTCCGACTCTTTTATTTAATAACATATAACAGGTGAAAAAACGTGCCATTTAAAAATAGCCCTTTCAGAGTAATTATGCATTTTGAATATGCAATGAAACCTGTCTGTAAGGGCTACCTGCTATTCCATTGAAAATTGGCCCTTATGAGAGTAGCCCTTGAATAAGTGTGACAACAACAACAACAACAAAGAAAAAACTAGAATAAGGAAATCAAAACCTATATATAGGTGAAAAAGAAAATGTTTATTAACATTTTCAAATTCTATGCATGATTGAAAAAAAATTCTATTGAAGTTTGTTTATTTTTCATAATTTTTTCTCGGACAATTTTAGTTTCTAAAGATTCTTTATGGAACAAATTACTTAAATTTACATCATTTATTAATGCCTTAGAATGATATACAGCCAACTCTCTTTATAACGAAACACGATATAACGAAGTTCGCGTTATAACGAAGAAGGATTTCTTATTTAGTTGGTCTAATGTTAAACTATAGGAGATTTAAAACCTTATAGCGAAATCTTTATAACGAATTTTACTTTACAGCGAAATAAAATTAGTTTGAAATTGGGTTTAGACGATCGTTATAACGAAATCACTTTACGTGTTATGGTATTCATCTTAATAATTTTAGCAATATTTTAACAGAAAAGACTACTATTAGCTCGGAAAAAGAATTTTCCGTTCCCACGGTATCGGCTAGTAGCAGAGAACAAAGAAAAAAGGAATCTTTTTGTGGGTAGATAGATACAAGTTTCAAGGGTAGCTAGAGGCGTAGCCAGAGCCTCATGATTGGGAGGGGAGAGCTGTAAAATATGCCAACTCAAAATTTGGAAATTTTTGAAAAGTTACCAAGAGTCAATTCATTTTTTTCCATATTTTTTTTTAAATTATAACCCTTTCAATGTCTTTTGATAAAGTGCTAAAATAATTCTTTAACTAACCGAAATAAAATATATTATACTGTGCACTGAGCCTAGTTGAATGGTTTCAATACATGTTTCTATCCGAACTTTCTCTCCTGAAAATAACAATATCGTAGCCAGGCGGATTAAAACAAAAGAATCATCATTTTAATAAATCGGAAATCTATATTATATCCATTCAAACACATTTTATAGAATAAAAATTCAATAAATGTTACAGGGCCGTGGTAGCCCAGTGGTTAAGGCGTTAAACTCGTAACCGGAAGGTTGTGGGTTCGATACTGGCGTACCACCGTGTACATGCAGTCCCACGTTCAATCCGTGGTTCCGAAAGTCCTCTCGGCGCGGCGGTCGCTAGCAGTTTCCGAGGGGTGCCAATATTCAGAAGTCCCCCCACCTTCTGATGAGGTTCCAAATTGTTGTGGGAAATTCCGGGAAGGACGTATATGTAGCTCTAAGCGACACATTCAGTGACGCGAGCTGTCCTCTCCTGGCAAATAAATAAATAAATGTTACAGAAAATGCAAGTAATAATAATTAAACCAGCAAAATGGCTCCATAATTTGCTTAAATCAGGCGTAACAAAAATTTACAATTCACATCTACATAATTATCGATCTGTCTCAATGCTCTGGTTATTTAAATATATAGATAAACTTTTTTGCTTTTTATACAGAATTATGCATAAATATATTTAAAAAATAATTTTCTCAGTAATCTCTTATATAGTACATGAAATGATAACATCCTTTTAATGCAAATTTAATTTCCACAAGCAAACTACAGTCAAATTAAATATGTACATTAAAATAATTAATTCAATAAAAATGTATGTAAACACAAAAATTTATAAAAAAAAGTGAAGTTTTATAAATTTTTGTAGGAGAGCAGTAAATGTGTCTCTGTTTTAAAATCGTTTTTCATGGGTTTAGCACCGAACTCTCACTTCCTTTTTCTAACCGATCTTTTAACACTGATTTTAGTTCTTAGAATCTAAATTTTAAGTTTTTGCATTTTATACAGAATCATACATAAATATTTTATATTTTAATTGCAGAGTAATATTTTATATAGTATATGAAATTAAAACATACTTAGAATGCTAAATTAAATTTCACAAGTTAACTGAAATCAGATTAAATATATAGGTTTAAAAAACTAATTAAACAAAAAAGTATTTAAACACAAAATTTATAAAAGAAATGAAGTTTAAAAACTTTCTTGAACGGCAGTAAATGTGTGTTTTAAAATATATATATATATATATATTATATATATATATATATATATATATATATTAAATAAACTTAATATTGAACTCAAATTTACTAACGCAATCCTATTCTTACCGATTTTTCAACACTGATTTTAGTTTTTACAGTCTACCAAATTTTATTTTTTTTTGCATTTTTTACAGAACTACTCATAAATATTTTTAAACATAACTTTCATAGAAATCTTCCATATAGTACATGAAATGAAAAAATTCTTGGAATGCAAAATTAAATTTCCACAAGTAAACTACAATCAAATTAAAGATGTAGAGTTAAACAAAAAACTAATTCAATAAAAATGTATATAAATACAAAACTTCTAAAAGAAATGAAGATTTTAATATTTCTAGAATAGTAGTAAATGTGGCTTATATTATAAAACTAGCTGAAGTACCCGTCCTCGACGGGTTAGTGAATGCAAATTTCCAAAAAGCAAGAACTTTCGTCAGCATTGTAGGATACACAGAATGGATGGAGTATGTTGCCAAAGTAAAGAAAGCGAAGTTATCATTTTTATATATTGTTAAAATATTACAGGTTAGAGAGTCACTAAGTAATATCATTTCATTCGCATGAGTCGTAATTATGGGATGCGCGAACGAATATTTACGCATATTGAAATAACTTCACAATTTATTGTGAATTATTATTGAAATAACTTCACATGAAATAACTTCGCAAAATCTCAAAATTTTTGAAAAATTGGAAGTCTAGAATTTAAGTTGAGTGACAACCTATCCTGTCACCCAAATTCGTTTCATTTCCTGCAGTCTTTATTTCGTGATGCTGGAACAAATTTTCAGCATTTTAAAACGATTTTCGCAAAATCTCAAAATGTAATCAAAATATTTTAAAAATTCAACGCCTATAAATTAAGATTATCAACTACCTATCCTATCCCTAAATTTCGTATCATTCGTATGAGTCGTTATTAAGTGATGTTTGAAGAAATAAAAACGTTTTTTGAAAGAATTTTCACAAAATCTCAAAATCTAATAAAAATGTTTAAAAAATAGGGCTCCTATAGTTTATGTTGAGCAACCCTCTATCGTGTGACCCAATTTCATATCATTCGCTTGAGTCGTTATTACGTAATGCGGGAACAAAGATTCACTCAGTTTTAAACGATTTTCACAAAATCTCGAAATCAGATCGATTTTTTTTTAAAAATTAGATGCTTATAGTTTAAGGTGAGTGACCACCTATCATTTCACCCAATATCATTTTTTCATCTTTGCAGTTATTACGCGATATGCGAACACACATTTACGCAGTTTGAAATGATTTTCGCAAGATTTTTTTTTAATTCGGCGCCTATGTTTTAAGTTGAGTGACCACCTATCATGACACCCAATTTCATATCATTCGCTTCAGTCGTTTTTACGTGATGCTTGAACACAAATTTACGCAGTTTGAAAGTATTTTCGCAAAATCTCAAAATCCAATCAAGATTTTTTAAAAATTGGACGCCTATGTTTTAAGTTGAGTGACCACCTATCATGACACCCAATTTCATATCATTCGCTTGAGTCGTTTTTGCGTGATGCTTGAACACAAATTTACGCAGTTTGAAACGATTTTCGCAAAATCGGAAAATCTAGTCAAGATTTTTTAAAAATTCGACGCCTATGTTTTAAGTTGAGTGACCACCTACCATGACACCCAATTTCATGTCATTCGCTTCAGTCGTTTTTACGTGATGCTTATACAAAAAAAAGCGTCACGGACAGAAAGACAGAACGACAGAATGACAGAAGGACAGAATGACAGAATGACAGACAGACAAACTTTTTTTTGAGGGTCGCATCGGATTCCCGGGTGCTTGAAACGGCTAGAAATCGCAAATTTTTTGAATTCCAAGAAATGTACAGACAAAAGTCTAATTTTATTTATATAGATTGTTTTTCATAAGCTTAAAAGTTATCTGAAACTTACATTTCCGTATTCTTACAGATTTTTTAACTCAACATTGATTTTAGATTTACAGCCTACCAAACTTTAATTTTTTGCATTTTGTACAAAATTATACATGTAATTAAACACATGTAATCTAATTATACATGTCGAATAGGCTTGGCGAAGATTGTAAAACAGTTTCAGTAGACGATTTTAAGATAGATTTCAGGCCTCACCATGGCACAGTGGTTATGCCACTGAAAGTGGTAGATGGCCGAAGTGTGAAGGTCCCGGGTTCGGGTCCCATCGCGCGGCTGTCGATATAACGATCTGGAGTTTTGGTAGGTTTCCTCCAGATGTAACGAGAATACGCGTTATTACCCCTTAGAAAGTCCCACAACCAAGGCAACCCCCCCTTGACAGATCGCCCTAACATAGCGTTGCCGTAATCACACACAACCAACCATTAAGATAGATTTCGATTCTAAAGATGTGTTTTATGGAAAAGGGGAGAAAAATACGGCACACTCATGAATCCTAATACACTTTCCAACTGAATATGGAGTAAGGAAAGAAAATGGGGAAGACGCATGGATTATGATACGCTTTTCATCTAAAGCACTGTAGTGCGTATTTAAAATCTGAAAGTGTTTCAGATTTTCTTACTTACTCCGTCCATAAACAAGGATCAAACGAGCATCATAGCAGCGAATACGATTAAGTGACGTCACTCCACTTCTAGTATAGCTCAGTGTAAATATTAGTCGATTTCTTTTTTTTTCATTTTGCAGACGATTTTGTCCCCCTCGACAGCAAGATGGCTACCGGTAGAACGAATGAGAGAATGTAGATGTGTGATCTGTCTCAATTCGTACTCCAGGCGGTGAATTTCCAAAATGTATGGTAAGAATTCTTTTTCAATATGCTTTGTTAGTGATTTTGAAATGGCATATATATTAATACTCTATTAATACTTTAGTTGCGTCACTGATTTATATGCTACCCGTCAACTCTGGAACTGCTGGCGTATTTGCAAAGGTCTATTTCGAAGAAATAGTTTTGATAAGCTAATTAATATATTATTAATATAAATATATTAATAATTAATTAATATTAATATATATATATTAATATAATTAATATAAATATAATTAATATATATAAGCTAATTAATATAAATATATATTAATAATGTCCTGAAATATTTCAGGATTCTTTCACAGCTGTGTTTGGATACATTCGGAGGTCTTGAAAATAGTTATGCAGTGATTCCGAGGTTTTGTGGAGGTTTTTATTTTTATTTTTAAAGATAGTATATAGTTACGCAGAACAAATATTTTTAGGTCATTAGCGCAAGCGCATTGCACTGTATGCATGCGACAGCTGGCTGTGCGGTACAGCCAGCTGTCGTCAAAAAAGGGGTCTCTGGATCTGTGGCACGCGATGAACGTTTTGATCGTCCGCCATCTTGCGGGTCGTTCAGTCGAGCGATGGCAACGGCTGCCGCTTTTTCAGCATTGGGCAATCGATCCAGTTGTTCTCGCATTCTTCCATTTTTCGGCAGATGTCAGCGCTGTTAAAAAGAATCGTGACCCTTTTTTGACGGGAAAGGACGTGCTAGAAAGCAAAGGGTTCTCGTGGAGCTATGTAACCCGCCACTCTTTTTATAGAAATCCAATCTAGTCTTCGTGACTGGCAACAGTCCAAACGTCAGAGTTGGGTGTTCCCAGAGAGGGAACACTGCGCGTTAAAGGGTTAATAATATTTTTTTTTAAAAAAGGGAATTCTGATTAAGAAAAGCAGTAAAATGTATATTCATGTTAGTTGAGAAAACATAAATTGCATGAACTTTTAAAATGCTTATTAGTTTATATCTTCTAAGTCAACATAACTAGAAGAAAAAGATTTATTCGTACGAGGTCAATTTTACCAGGAAAGGGGAAATAACGCGTTTTTCAATGCTTTGAACTTTTCTGAAATTTTATATCTCTAGTTTTATTTTTGTTGGGTTGCGTTTTAACTACTTAACAATTTTTTTTTGTCGCTGTTGTTATATTGTGACCCAAAACTAAGATCATTTTTTATGAACCCTATTATATTAATGCTGCGCTGTTTATGCCAGTGTAAGTAATAATATTTTTGGGTTTGTTTTCGTACGTATGTTGAGTACGTATGACGTTTTGTACAAGAAACTGAATTGGAAATAACTCTGTAGCATGTAGAAAAGAACTATAATTAAAAAGTGCTAAAAAAACTAATTCAGATTGCTTATAAAAAAATTTGATTAAGTGCTATTGCATACATATTAAAGTGCAAGGTTTTCAATGTCTCACTAGCCCTGTATTTAGACTAGTACGTATGACGTTCTGTTTCAACAAATATTTCGTATTACTAAAAATAAATGCGGAGTGACTCCACTCGACTTTCTGGGCACTTGATCTTAACCAAGCGTTTCAATAAATTGGATTCATTTCAATTGGATGTAGTGTTCAGCACTTCAAATAATTTTAGTCTATAGACAACGACGTATAAGAATATTTTTATAACTCTGTAAAAAAAAAAAATATAAGGCCTACAATCTGTACAGTGTGTAAGACAGTGACCTATAATATGCGTGCCAAATTTGAGCTCAATCGAATGTACGCTAGTGCACTTTCAAGAATTTGCGCCGTAATATATTAGAACTTTTTTTGTACCCCTGTATAAAAAAATATAAGTCCTACACATACTAAAATCTATACAGGTTATGTGACGGTGACCTTATTTGAACGCGCCAATATATTAGACTTTAAATGGTTTCCATCGGTAGACACCGTAACGTATCATTATTGTTGCTGGAGCTTTCTTTGGCCTCACTTTTTGGGATTTATTTTTGGCGGCAAATGTGGCTATATTTCGCCAAAAAGTTGGCGACATTTCGGACATTTCGCGCGATTTTTCCGATGGGATCATAATAGAGCTTGTTTTACTTCAATAACATCTCATAATAGTGTAATATTACTCTGTTTGCCATAACCACACAAACAAAAAACATCTTTTTAACTTTCAACAATTCTCTAATAAAGGCTACTGTACTATGCTGAAAAAACAAATGGTTGTAATAGAACATTTTGAATAAAATGAGGAATATCTTATCAATATGTTCATTTCGAGCCGTACAAAAGATCGTTTTCTCAGTTGCAATGGCATCCACAAGAGTAAAAAGCCAGGAACTTAAGCAAGCCTCCAGTTCCAGGGTTTTTTCTCTGGTGGATGTTTGAACTTATTGGCAACTGGTCAAGTTCGGAACTTCTGTGCCGCCAAAAATGACGTATTGTTGATCCTAAGCAATTTTGTGCCATTGTGTGCGTGTTGTTGAACGAAGTTTTTTTTCATTTTATTGCTTATGTAGGTTCCCCTTCACCGTTCACGTAACTGAATGGTGATTTGGAGTTACAGCTTTTTGCTTTTTCCCACATTTTCCATTCTTGCGAAAAAAAATCTGGAGTGACTCCACTCGACTTTCCGAACACTTACGATTAAGATCATGACCAAGCATTTAAATAAATTTTAACCGATGAATCATTCAAACATATATACCAAATGGAAGCTCGATCGAATGTACCGTTTAAACGCTAGCGCACTTTCAAGAATTTCTCCCCATAGGCCATAATGTAAAAGAAATCTTTGTCGTAGCCCTGTAGAAAAACTATAAGTACTATAAACATCAAAATCAATACCGGTCTTACAATGGTGGTTTATAACATGTATACCCAATTTGAGCTCAATCGAATCGACCGTTTAAACGCTAGCGCACTTTCCAAAATTTTCCTCCATAGGCCATAATGTAAAAGAAATCTTTGTCGTAGCCCTGTAGAAAAACTGTAAGTCCTATACACACCCAAATCAATACCGGTCTTGCGACGGTGGTTTATAACATATATACCCAATTTGAGCTCAATCGCATGCCCTGTTCAGGAGCTATCGTGTTCACTCACATACACACAAACACACATACACACACATACACACATACATACATACATCTCGTAAAAATAGAATAAATGAATTCAGAAGACCTCAAAACGTGTAAATATACCAAAATCTCGAATTCGAATTTTTTCATGATTACAATACTTTCCTTACATAAGTACATGTTCGGAAAGTAAAAATGGATGTTTCTAGAGGGAATGTAATAGATTTCAGAGGAGTAGTTCAGGAGTAGTTAGCCTCAACCAGTCATCTTATTAGTATCATTAAAGCTCTTGTTGAAGAGTTCATAATGTACTCAGTACTCTGAGCCTGTCAAAATTTGTAATTATATATATATATGTAATGTATAAAAAGGTAATTTGGGTTTTACTATAGTTTGGGTATTGTTCAAGCGGGTACTTTTACTGTAAGTTTTGCTTTCCTGTCATACTTGCCACGCGCGCTCTGGAACTATGTTTTACTTATTTTGTTATTTGTCAGACATCAGGCCGTCGATTCTGAGTTCTTTAGATGTACACGTGTCCCCACGCCCTCGTAGCCCCGGATGCGGGTCATGTTGGTAAATGTGTGTGGTTCGATCAGAGATAAGAGAGAGGCGGAGTTATGTCTTCGCAAACCACGTGGTGTGGTAAGCGTAAATACTCCCGCACATGGAAAATCGGGGGACTTCTGCCACTGGAACTGCTTCATGAGTCCACGCTGATTCTTGTACCCGTCTCCCCTCCCCTCTTCTCATTCTAAATTGTAACTTAAATGTAATGTTCAATGAACCACATTACGTGCCTTAACTCTGAAACTTTACTTGAAATATCTGACGTCTCATATATGTATATATATATATATATGTAAAGTATTGGCCTTACGCCATTCCTTGTTGGAATAATTCACACAAATCCATTGGGGTTCTAGGTTAAATAGTTTATTTCACATTTCAGACAGAGGGCAGGAGTCGGGCCGGCGACCTTATTCGTTCCGTGGCTATCTTCTTACATCGCAGTCTAAAGGCTCGAAGCTAAGCTTTACGTTCCAAACTCCTAAAAAGCTAAGCGCGAAGTTAAGACGAAGCTCTCGAAATTTCCGTGCTCTTGCTTAAATACTCCTTAATTACCACATCTGCTGGCAGGGTGCAGCACGATCGCAAAGGCGTTACTCTCAAACGTAATTAGTTAACTAGATTGTCAATCAAGACATGAGAAACACCTGCTTACCCAGGAGTTCTAAAAACACGTAGTAATGAAAACCACAGAAAACCGAAAATGCTGCTGAATAAACAATTTTCTACTTATGGAACTTCAAAAAACGTCTCTGAGCGTAATATTTGTGTGGCCGAGAAACAAACTTTACAGTAAGAGTAAAAGATTAAAGAAGGATTTTTCAAATAACATTAAATTAAATTAGGTTAAATTAGCAAAGTTTATTTTATTATTACATATCCCCCCCCTCCAAGAGGAGGGCAACCGGCTTGCCTGCAAGTCGGTGGCACTCAACCCGAACGGAGCAAGAAAGAAATTTTGAACTGTGATTTTTTTTTTTTTTTTTTTTTTTTTTTTTTTTTTAACTTTGAATGTAGAATTAAGATCACCAGCCTTCTCCGCATACACAATTTCTCAAAATACAGTTATGACATGAAAAAATATTCGATACAAAATAACATTTATAATAGCACTAGTAGTGGTGAATTTTAGTATATTAACGCGCGCAAGAGATAACAATAAGGGTAATGATAAGGGATAACAATAAGGGTAACAACAAAGGATCCCTTATATAAACAATCATTAGTTCCGTTGAGCCTCTACTTCATTGTCCAAAGTTTAGTGTTTATATCTGTTATACTGTCCACAGTCATTGACACAAGAAAAGCGAAAGTACTTGAGGCTCTCATGGTAGATTGCCATATTTGCAAGCATTTGTAAACACATTCAAGTAGATGAATCTGCAGATTATTATTTTTCGGAGTTAATTAAAAATATATCATAATCAAATAAGTAAATACTAAACAAAACACATACTGGATCTTATTCATAAAAATAATACTAATATAATTTCACTATAGTATAAAGAATCAAAATATTCCTGCATAGTAACGTATATACAACACTATAAAATATCACACTATATCTGGAAATAGTTTTGGGAATAATTTTCCAAATAAAGTGACCAATATATTATAACAATTGAAATGCAACAACATAGTATAACAACATGACAATAAGATATAAATGGATATTTTTACTACATGATAATTCTTAGCAATATGGGTAAATACAAATGTAAACAAAGACAAAATTTGTGTGATATATACAGTGTGTAATGTAAAAATGTTGAAAATTAAAACTGAATTGAGAAAAAACCACAGCTGTACAGTAGCATTACCCCGTACAAGGTGGTATAATTTTGTTAGCATTTTAAGTTTGCTCAAACTGACACTCTTCACAAAGTGACAACAAAACTTGGGCTCGCATGTTGTCCCGAAAAAGGAAACGGTTGACACTTGTGAAAGAGAAGGCTAAGCAATTGTCTGAGAACTTCCAAAAAAGGGGATGAACTCAGCCAATAGTTAGTTAACAGAAAAGGGCGGACTTTTGAGCGGAAATCCCTGCCTCACCTCAGTCTAGCATCAAAGATTTTGTATAACATAAAAATAAATATACAAAGAGAAAGTGCAGTTTCACTTACACCGCACGTACTGGGGACTGTGGGACCTCTTCAAAACTAGGTAGAAGCGGGGGATAGAACAGATTGGGTAGAAGCATAAAGATGAAAGGATAGACGATAGAATGTTGTTGTTGTAAGATAGGGATAGTAACTCAGGTAGTCTATTCATGGTATAGTTTAAAATTTTGTGGACTATTATAATATCTCAGTTTAGATGAATGCACAATCTCAGAATTTCTTTTAAAATGAGGACTAGGTTTATCAATTTCAAAGTTTACTTCAGAAAGTTGTTGTATTATTTTATATGGACCTGAATAGGGTGGACTTAATTTACGTGTATTAGGATATTCAAATTCTTCGTATATTACTTCATCACCAACTTTAAATTTTACAGGGAGAAAGCGAACATCATATCTGATTTTGTTTTTGTTATGATATTGTATAGTTCTTTCCTTAGCTAATTTACGTGCTTCATCAAGAGGTGGATAATAATTATTGTTTGGCAATAATGGATCATAAGGTAAAGTTCCATACATTAAATAACTTGGTGAAAACAGTGTAACAGAATGTGGAGTTAGTTTATACTGATTTAAAACTTCTTCTAGTAATTTAGTCCATGGTACTCTAGTTGATGAAGCGTTAACTTTACATTTTAACCTTGTGACAATAGTCTGATTCAGGCGTTCCACTTTCCCATTCGCTTGTGGGTGATGACTGCATGTCATTAAATGTTTTACATTATAATTACGAAGAAATTTTTTAAATCTTGAAGAAGTAAAGGCTGCATTTCTGTCAGTTAATAATTTTTCTGGAACTTGAATTTGAAATATTTGTTTTAAACAGTTTGTATAAGTTTCTGTTGTGACACTTTTAGATGGAAACCCCCATTCATGACGAGTTGCATGGTCTGTGACCAAATGCAAATACTTTTTAGTAGAATTATAGTAATTAAACCCACCAACTGTGTCCAATGAGAGACATTCAAAAGGTTTATCCGTTGGGGGTACTTGCTGCAATAATCCAAATCTTTTTTGTTTACATTTTTTGTTTATTTGGCATGTGTGACAATGTTTGACATAATTTTCAATATCTGTATTAATATGAGGCCAATAATATTGAGGTGTAATTAAATTTACCATTTTGTATATTCCTGGATGTCCAACTTGGTTATGAGTTTTCTCGAGCAGGGGTAATCTTAAAGACATAGGTACATAAATCTTATACAGTCCTTTTTTCTTAATTACAATAACATCATTTACTTCAATTAAGTTTTTACCATTTACTATGACATTTTCTTTCTTTTGAGTTTCTTTAATTTCATTTAAATCAAGAAGGTGGACATGGTGCGAGATATGTTCTACAGCAGGTGACCGGGATAGCATATCAGCTTCAATATTAGTGGAGCCTTTTAGATATTTAATTTCATAATCAAACATACTAAGTTTTAATGACCAGCGGAAAAGACGCCCCCTTAAATTTTTAACATTTTTTGGCCAGGTTAAAGCCGCATGGTCAGTATGTATGATGAATTTTTGCCCATGTAAATAATGATAAAATTTGTCCAAGGCATCCACAATAGCCAAACACTCTAATTCGGTAATAGCAAAATTTTGTTCATAACTTCTTAAGTTACGCGAATGATATGCCACTGGGTGTAAAACTCCCTTTTCATTTTCCTGCTTCAGAACACAACCCACTCCATGACTTGAAGCATCAACAAAGAGATGACAGGGACTTCTTGGGTCATAAAGCCTTAAAATTGGCTTTTGAATCAATGCACTTTTTAATTTTTGAAAAGCATCTTCACAATTTTGATCCCAAACATAGGGGACATTTTTCTTAAGTAGATTATTTAATGGTGCCCTGGTTTTAGCATATTGAGGAATGAACCTCCCATAAACATTAATAGACCCAAGAACTCTCTGGAGTTCTTTTACATTGGTCGGTTGTTTCAACTTTTCAATAGCTTCAATGTTTGGATTATCAGGAGTGATGCAACCATTAGAGACTTCATATCCAAGGAAATTAATTTTAGTTTTACTGAAAGTGCATTTAGATAACTTCAGCTTTAAATTTTCTTTAACACAAATGTCAAATAATATTTGTAAGTGATGTAGGTGCTCTTCTTGAGATTGAGAAAAAACAATAATATCATCAAAATAATTACATGCAAAATCAATTTTGTATTTATTTAGAATTCTTCTTATGGTACGATTAAATATTGCTGGCGCTGTGCTCAATCCGAAGGGTAGAACTTTCCATTCAAATAACCCAAATGTGGTAGCAAAAGCCAATTTTTCAGTATCTCGGGGATGTATGGGCACATGCCAATATCCACTTGCGAGATCTAGTGTGGAAAAGAATTCTGATTTTGCTAATTTATCAAGAAGAGTATCAATTCTAGGTAATGGTTCTGCGTCTGTTTTCATAATAGCATTAAGTTTACGAAAGTCAACACAAAGACGTGTTTTCTTTCCTTCCTCTCTCTTAAGCACCAAAGTGACGGGTGCCGAGTAAGGGGAGTGGCTTTCTTTAATTAAACCGGCTTCTAATAAATTTTGAATTTGTTCCTCATGTCCGCTCCTCGGAGAATACGGAAGAAAGGCTGTTTTGCCTCTGCTCGTGTTCTTGCGTCTACCAGGGAATCATGCAGCGAAAAGAAAGTTGGGTTCTTTCCGCAGCCAGTCCGACTCGTCCCAGACGAGATGTCGGCGTCTGATCGGCGTAAGCGAACTCCTGGTGATTTCTCCTCCACGCAGAAACTATCCTGCCGGCTTCTGTAAAGTATTGGCCTTACGCCATTCCTTGTTGGAATAATTCACACAAATCCATTGGGGTTCTAGGTTAAATAGTTTATTTCACATTTCAGACAGAGGGCAGGAGTCGGGCCGGCGACCTTATTCGTTCCGTGGCTATCTTCTTACATCGCAGTCTAAAGGCTCGAAGCTAAGCTTTACGTTCCAAACTCCTAAAAAGCTAAGCGCGAAGTTAAGACGAAGCTCTCGAAATTTCCGTGCTCTTGCTTAAATACTCCTTAATTACCACATCTGCTGGCAGGGTGCAGCACGATCGCAAAGGCGTTACTCTCAAACGTAATTAGTTAACTAGATT
This sequence comes from Cheiracanthium punctorium, assembly GCA_038373885.1. Lineage (NCBI taxonomy): Eukaryota > Metazoa > Arthropoda > Arachnida > Araneae > Cheiracanthiidae > Cheiracanthium > Cheiracanthium punctorium. The sequence goes on from JAWZYV010006245.1 coordinate 62,026, forward strand.
GTCAATCAAGACATGAGAAACACCTGCTTACCCAGGAGTTCTAAAAACACGTAGTAATGAAAACCACAGAAAACCGAAAATGCTGCTGAATAAACAATTTTCTACTTATGGAACTTCAAAAAACGTCTCTGAGCGTAATATTTGTGTGGCCGAGAAACAAACTTTACAGTAAGAGTAAAAGATTAAAGAAGGATTTTTCAAATAACATTAAATTAAATTAGGTTAAATTAGCAAAGTTTATTTTATTATTACATATATATATACTTTAGCATATATTAGAAAAAATGCCCCCCAGGCTAGCCATTGTTATCACAGAATTAATGCATGCATTGCAACGTCTCGACAGAAGGAGAATTGCAAATCACCAAAACCATAGGTTTCTGACTCACAGCCTGAGGTTTTGCCAATGAAATATGTTATAATTACAAGCCGTAATCAACAAACTTTATTATAAATGTGTTTAAATTGCTACAAATGTGTTTAAATTGTTATGAGGCAAATAAACATTCACTTCACTTACGGCAAACCTCAGAGGTGTGCTGTATTTTTATTACTTTTAAATAAGATTTAATTATATATCTATACAATATGTATTTATATATAGATAGAGCGTGCATCTGAGGAAAATGTGATGGGGAGTAAAATTACAATACCTTTGTACTAAATTTGCATATTACATGAGCATGAGTATGTTGCATGTATACCTTCTCAAAAAAGTATTCGAGTGTTAGCCGAATTTCTTACTTTGTGTGGGTGAATAACTAATAATTTTTTAAGGCAAACTTTAACATGAGTAGTTTTTATCAATTATTGCAATATGCACTTTTTATGTAAAACAATTTATACATAAAATTTCCATTGTACTCCAATACTTTTTTGAGGAGGTGTTAGGAGAATGCGTCACGTATGAGAAGGGCCCCCCTTGAGAAATGTCTTCATGGGGCCCAAGTTAAATTAATTCGACTCTGCCTGTCTGTGGGTGTGCACGACGATAGAGTTTGGGCTCATTTTTTAACCCTTTAATGGCCTTATCACACTAAATGGAAAATCCGAACAACTTCGCATCGCACTGGACCCACTTTCCCGACTGACTTGAAGGCGTGGTTATCTTTAAGGGTTGCAAAAGTAAACAAACTCTCTCCGACGCCAAGTAGTCATCGCATCGCTGATTGGGCGTGGCGTTGGTATGTTTACATCGGATCGGCAGCATTGGATGGGCAGCAATCTCTAATTCCAAAGTCCACTTGAACGCGGACATAATTTTATTGACACTTGATTCTGACATCGAGCCAAGCTGCCAAGCTTCGAACATAGTAGTAGTCGCTATTGCTCGAAATGGCTTATGACGTAGCAGGAAGAAGTACTCTGATTGGCCGAAATTTCGTCCGACTCGGATTTTTTTCCTTCGGAAAGGTAAAAGTTGGAGTTCGCCGTTGTCAAGGTAACGGCGGAGAAAATCGGCCGGAAACTGGATTTGCAAGGAAAGTTGGTCGGATTTTTCTCTGTGTGATAGCCCTATAACGCGCAGTGTTCCCGCTCTGCGAACACCGAACTCTGACGTTTTGACTGTAGCCAGTCACGAAGAATAGATGGGATTTCTATAAAAAGAGTGGCGGGTGACCTAGGCCCACGAGAATCCTTTACTTTTGAGCACGTCATTTCCCGTAAATAAATGGTCACGATACTTTTTAACAGCAACTGACATCTGCTGAAGAATGAAAGAATGCGAGAACAGCTGGATAGATTGCCCAAAGCTTGAAAAAGGGCACCCGTTGCCATCGCTCAACTTAACGACCAGTAAGATGTGTATTCGATATTTTTAAATCTGCGAAAAGATCCGAAAGATTTTGCATTTTCGCGTGTACATTATTGTTAATTTGTAATCTTGCTACTGCGTGACATATGTAATTAAATTAAAAATAAACTCGGCTGTTCGAGCCTCGTCAGGGGGAGAAACCCCTCTGAACCATTATTGCCATATTAAAACGATATTAATTGACTATGACACTTTATCTCTCATCTTTCGTGTATTTCGCCTGGTCACCCTATGTTGAAATTTTTAGGACTGTAACCTATTTGTAGAAAAATACATGGGATGCCTATTCTACAGCTTACGAAAGAGTGTCACAATGGATTAAAGTTGTTGTGAACTCCTAGTATTTAAATATATATGTAAAAAATACTTGTGAAGCCTATTCTACAGCTTACGAATTAGAGTAACAATCGATGAAAGCTGTTGTGAACTAATAGTATTTAAATAAAATGAAAATTTTAAACAATCCTTTTATCAAATAAATGCCACCTTCACGGAGTTTATAGAAATCGGTGGTTTACGTAACACATACTAGCATTTTCAGCGGACATTTATTCATACTTTTATATCGCATTTTCGTGTCTCATTTTTATGTCACATTTTCAATAAAGGGATAAGAGATAAAATGGCATAGTCATTAATAACCAGTAACGTATATGCTTGCTCCATTGGACGTCATTGAACTAGTCATTAGAATTTTTGCGCATGTGTTATTGTTATCACGCTCATGCTTACATCTTATTGTCGTTGCACTTCGCAGGGTAGAAATAGCGTCGCTTTTGGTACTGCATACGTTAGTGTATTATATAAGTAGATACCTCGCAATTCCATATTCAGATTTTTGATTTTAGCGGTCAGATTTAGGAGGAAATTAAACGACGAAAGTTCACAGACGTATTCAAACTGGACACTCTATAACCCACTCATACTCTTTTTAAGAAGTCGTTTTCACTGCGTGCATGGACGCAGTCAACAAAGGGCAAACATTGACAAGTATTGCAAAATTCTTGAAAGTGACGATGTTTCAAGAGTTTGCAACGTGAAGACTAGTGAAACTCCATTTTTGACAGCAAAAAAATGTTCATTTTTATACATAGGGATAGATACTGTAAAAAATTATTTTTTTAAAAAGTATTCCTGGTGCCTGTTAATTGCTCTAGGGAGGTCCTAGGTTTTCCCAAGGGGGGAGGGGGGGCTGAGCCTTCCATAGCTCCCCTAGTCCCCTGGAGTGACGACCCTTTCTATTCCGCAAAAAATCAGTCATTAGGAGAGGGGGTCGCTGAAAGAAGTATAAACATTTGTTTGCCAAAAAACCCCATTAAATATTGTTTGTTTTGTTATTTATGAAATTGAATACCAATCTATAAGTGATCATGCAAACATATTTTAAAATTTTGAATTTGAATAAAATAATTAGAAATTTCAGATTGTTCCATCCTCTTTTCTCTTTCGTCTTTATTTCTCACAGTATTTCTCTCTCAACTTTATTTCTCACATCTGACAAAATCTATTTGCTTTAAAATTTGCTTTCTGAAAAGTAACCGCCCACTTCCTTTCCGAATTTTCTTTTTCGTGTGACTCTATCGCATCCATGCACTCCTACATCACTAAAGTATTTCATTTCTTAGACATGTCTCTCCTCCAATCTAAGATTTGCACGTAATGTGTATTTATACTTGAACCTGCTGTCGATTTGCAGCAGGGATGGATGCGAGGCGAGACAGACATTCTTAACATTTCGGTACAGGGATTTTGCGAGACGAGACAAAGCTTATAGGCTGTTTTGCGAGACGCGAGACTCTTGTATTTCGTTTCGCGTCCGTCCCTTATTTGCAGCAGAGCGACTTGTTTGGATTGTGGTTTTTAATTACGTTACTTACAGAAAAATGCAAGAAAATTTCCGGACAGGAGTCGCGATCGGTCACTTATAGAGGTTGGATGGTCTCTTCTAGAGGGCATTTGTACATTAAGTAGATAAGGTAAAAATATTGCTTGCTATAACCGGAGTTTGCTCATTGAAAGCGAGATTTTCTCCCGTAGATTTCACATTGTACCAACCCAATAGGTTACAATCCTAAAAATTTCAATAATGGGTTACCAGGTGAGATACACGAAAGATGAGAGATAAAATGGCATAGTCCATTAATATCCTTTTAATATGGCAATAATAAAACTAAATAATTAGGGGGGTTCAAGGGGGTCTCCCTCTGACGAGGCTCGAACAGCTGAGTTTTATATTGATACATCTATACAGTCAATTCCAGTTGCAGTGAATCTCCGCCCCACCACGGCACAGTGGTTATGCCACTGAAAATGGTAGATGGCCGAAGTGTGAAGGTCCCAGGTTCGGGTCCCATCGTGCGTCTGTCGATCTAACGGTCTGGAATTTTGGTAGGTTTTCTCCGGATGTACCGTAAATACGCGTTAGAACCCCTTAGAAAATCCTCCTACCAAGGCACCCCCCCCCCTTGGCAGATCGCCCTAGTGTAGCGTTGCCATAATATCACACAACCAACCAATCTGTACCAACCCAATGTTTCCGATTTCCTCGTTCAATCCGGGCTCGTTATAAGCGAGCTCAACTGTACCGTGAAACTTCTCGCGAGCGACTACCCTCCGTTCCGCAAAAAAATCGGTCGTTAAGAGAGGTGGTCAATCAAAGAAATATAAACATTGGATAGCTTTGATAAGAACACTAAAAAACATTGTTTGTTATTTATGAAACTGCATACTTATGCGCCAGCAATTACGCAAACATATTTTTTTAATTTTAAATTTTAATAAAATATTTAGACATTTCGGATTACTTCACTGTTTTTTCTCTCTCTGAGATTACTTCTCTGTCTACGTTATTTTTTTACATCTGACAAAAGAACATTTATCCTGATATTCTTCGTGCATTCTTACTGGGCCATCCTAAAATCTATTTGCTTTAAAATTTGCTTTTCAGGTTATGCCACAACCAGGCCCTGATTACCGCACAGGCCAAGAAGGCCACGGCCTGGGGCCCCAAAATTATTAAAATAGTTCAAGCTGTATTCTTAGAAGAAATGAGTTAAGCTAAATTTTTAACAGTATGAAAATAAATAAAGAGATATACTTTGACAACACGTACCGCTGAGCAAAAGGGTTTGTTTAATCTATTTCCAGGAATAAAACAAATGTCATACAAATCCCAAGAATTCCACCAAGAAGTATTCTTTGGCGTGAAATCATTTGATCCTGAAGTATAACGTCTACATTAAAAGTGAAAAATTTGTGAACTTTAAGTTAAAACTTTTGTACTAGAGAGTTTGAAGCAGAAGCACCTCCCCCCCCCTTATATATGAAATTGCGAAGAAAATCTGTATATTATGATTATAAGTGGCATGACCAATAAGAAATGAACGCACAGGGGCCCCGCAAAAGTACTGGGCCTATGGCCTCCGAATGTCTTAGTCGGGCTTTGGCCACAACGAAAAGTAACCGCCATCTTCCTCACTTAATTCCCATTTTCGCTTGATTCGATCCCATCATTCAGCCGCTCCAACTGTATAATCACTCGATTCTCAGACATGTGTCTTCTCTAACCAACGAGATTGGTACACGTAGCTGTTCTGAGAATTTGCAGCGGAGAGACCGGTTTGAAAATGGTGTTGTTTGTTTACATTAATTCCGGAAAAATTAAATAACATTTTTGGACAGGGATATAGGACCGGTCGCTTATAGAGGTTGTCTGGTCTTTTCCAGAAGACCTTTTAACAAAATCTGATGTGTCCAACACATGACTTCCTTGCACGTCTATTAAATAAAAATGTTTTCTACGCACTTCCTCTAAACTTATTTGTTTGAAAGAGATAAAATATCAATAATAGTAAGGTTTAGCGATTTCTAGCCAAATATTTCGATATCGCCAAGCTGAGTTCAATTTGAAAGATTTCCTTCTGACACTTTATTTGGCGATATTTCACCAAAAGCCGACAAACTTGAGATAGTTTGCGAGATTTTGGGGATAGCCACAGTAGTCATTGACCAGACTTTCAATGAATTGAATGCATCCATACACCTTAATGTATTTAAAGTCATTTGGCTCACCCTATAAATAAATTCTTAGTGGATTGCTGTCAAAAAAGATATTGAAAACAGTTAGATATTATAATATAGTTCTAAATACAAAAGTTCAAAATTCTACATGTTAAAGTTTTAGAGTTATACAAAATACGAAATAATTTTTGGCGCCAAATTTGGCGATATTTCGGCGAAACTCGTCAATGTCGACGACATTTGGCGAGATATTAAGCATGGACCAACAATGACAGATTATCGCCAAATTTGGCGATATTTCGCCAAAACTCGCCAAGAACGATGACAAATGGCGATACTTTGGGCATGGACGAAATGACTGACTATCGCCAAATTTGGCGACATTTCGGCAAAACTCGCCAAAGTCCAGGACAGTCGGCGAGATTTTGGGCATGTACCAAACAATCACTGTCTGCAATTGTATTATATTGAAGATGTCCATAGACATTAAAGTACTGAAATTCTTTTCGGTGGTCCTGTAAATAAACTCTCCAGTAGATTGGAACCAAAAATCGAGATGCACAACTAGATGTTACAACAATCTTATATATAAAATTTCATAATAGTTTTTGAGGTTTGAGAGTTAAATATACACACACGTCACTAAAAGTCGCCAAGCTTGGCGACTTTTGGCACAGTTCTTGAGGGAGGCACGTGACCGTGGTCGGACCATTACCTAACTTATGTGGTAAGACGGTATTGTGCTTGAAATGGATGAATGCCCCTAAAATTGCCATTGACCGTAATGTATTGGAAATCTTTTGAGTGTTCCTGTAGCAGAACTGTAAATGATAAAGACACCTTTTTTAATGGAGAAATTCATTTTCTAACTCTTTTCAGCATATATCACTTCTGAGTCGTTTGAAATAGCCCAATACCTCTAAAAAACGCTTTGATGAATTTCGGCCCATAGAGCGTAATGTATTTCGAATCTTTTAGGCGGTTCTGTAGATAAACTATCCAGTCGAATGGAACCAAAAGGGGAAGTGCACAACTAGATGTTACAACTATCCAAAATATGAAGTTTCGAAATTCTACGCCTAATAGTTTTTGAGTTAGGCGAGTTTAATGAATTTCGGCCCATAGAGCGTAATGTATTTCGAATCTTTTGGGCGGTCCTGTACATAAACTATACATTCGATTGCAACCAAAAGGGGAGGTGCACAACTAGATCATAGAACAATCCTAAATATCAAATCTTAACATTCTACGACCAATAGTTTTTGAGATATGCGAGTTACATACATACGTACGTACGTACATACGTACGTACGTACATACGTACGTACGTACGTACAGACGGCATGGAAAAACTGACCACAATAGACCGGCCGCTGGTCAAAATGAGTTGCGGACGCGTTTATATGATCGTGCATGCTAGCCTACGATGAGATGCATCGAAAAAATTCTTAAAATTAAATTTAGAGGTAGTCAAAATCGGTTTTTTAGTCGAAATTTGGCCCCCAAAATTTTTCGGGATCACATTACTTCCTTATACTACGTACAAGGAAGTAATAAAGTAGATAGGGTAAGAAATCGGTGCCTTAAAAAATGGGTCATTGGAGGAGGGGGGGGTCGCTTAATAGAGGTGGTCGCTCATAGAAGTTTCGCTGTATTTATTATTTATTTATTTCGAGAAAAATGTGTCTGCTTGATAATTGAAAATGGCTGTGAGAGTGAATAGAGATTTTGTTGCTTAGTAGAATGTTACTGAATCTATAATAATAAAAATGAATGTTTGTAAATCTGTCTGTCTGTATGTGTGCGGTCTCCAGACAAACCTACTGCACGCAGAACTCTGAAAATTTGAATATATAAGCCTATGAGTCCGATAATGTGCACCTGAGAATCAGAATTTTAAAATTTTAATTACTTTTTTAATTATTAATTAAAAACCGTTTTCAGGATGCCATGCTCGGCGAGTTTCGCCAGCATGATACTGTGAAACAAAATCGCATGCATTGGAAAACATGAAATGGCACGGAAATTTAGTCAGTTTTGCGCCAATCTATATCAATAAAAATGAATGTCTGAAAATCTGCATGCGTGCGATGTCCAGAAAAAACTACTGGACGCAGAACTCTGAAAATTCGAGCATAATGAGCCCATTCCTTCGGTAATGTACACCTGAGGCTCCGAATTTTTAAATTTTAATTGCTTTTTAAATTATTAATCAAAAACCGATTTTAAATCGTCATGTTTGGCGAACTTTGGCCTCATGAAAAGATTTATGCTTCAAGTGAGTGGTAACCGCAAAAGTAAAAAACCGTTTTTTACGTTGCTATGCTTGGCGAGTTTCGCCCGAATGCTACTATAAAACAAATCGTTTGCATTTGAGAAGCATGAAATAGGTCATAGATTTTCGAAAACCTAATTTTTGGAGACTTATTTTTGGCGCCAATTTTGGCGATATTTCGCCAAAACTCGCCAAGTTTGACGATTTTTCTGTCATTTGGCGCGTTTTTCCTAATGGGACCTTTTCATGAAATTTTTTATGGTACTTTTTATGGTATTTAATACATGTAATGACCTAACATTTCCTAATTTTAAGAAATTTAAATCGAAAATTATGGATTTTACAAGATAATTTGCTTAATTGGATGAAATATTTAATAACTCCAGCAATTTTAATGCAAATGACACGATATTTCTGGGGGAAATATGTGACGGCCACGGTAGTGAGTTGTCTTTAGTGGTGCGTTTGTAAGTACGTACCTGAAACTCTGGAACCATTATCTGCACATTCTGTTATACAATTGCGGCCTAGAGTACTAATCTGGAGTTGCAGTTTACATGTCAGATTTTGTAAATCGCATAATTTAGGGGTTCACGGGCAACGCCGCGGCGTGCGGGACTGCTAGTTCAAAATACAACAGGCCCGGACTGGCCAGGTGGGCCGTAGAGATGAGACGGGCTCAGCCCGAGCCCGAGGGCCCGAACCGGACTCGGGCTCGGGCTCGTGAAAAATTTCTCCTTTATTGAACATACTCCTTGAAACACATTTTAAAAAGTGATTCATGGGGAAAATAAAAGTAGTCAACTCCGGTTAGAGTGAAGCTCTGGGGACCATCCAATTTCTTCCACTCTATTCGAAGTTCACTAAAACCCAAGTGTCTTCATGATGGACAGCGATACTGTATGTGAATCGGGACTCATGGTTTGCGTTCACTATAGCCGATGGTTCACTATAACCAGAGTTGACTGTACTTATGGAAAAAAAAAAAGCGGCACTGGTGCCTAGAAGGGGCGTTAAGCTCTTTGGATATTTCAGAACGGCGGCATATATTGCTTAGTGAGTCAAGTGAAATGATATTATTTGATAAACATGGATATATAAAGAATTAGAAAGTGCATTGAGAGTTTGCAACTCTATTTGTCCTTTATTTGCACAAACGGCAAAATTCATTGTATTCTATCAATGAAGTAATTGGATTTTTTTTAAATCTTAGCTGAAATTTCGGGCTCGGGCTCCGACTTAAATAAAATTGCTCGGGCACGGGGGGGGGCTCGGATTAAAAGTCCTCGAGCTCGGGCGGGCTCGGGCTTCAAAAAATGAGCCCGAACTCATCTCTAGTCGGCCGGTCGGCGATCGTCGAGGGCCCCGTAGAGGCCCCCCAGAATGGACGCACTGCATTATAATTAGAGTCATTTGATAGAGTAATTAGATTATATATTTCCAAGTAATCTTACGTCTTTACACAATGGCGGAGCGGAGAACTTTGAAACCCCGCCGCTCGAAGAGGCAGGGGCCCCAAAAGCTCTAAAATAGTTAAAATGTTTTTTTTAGGCACGCAAGACTCAATTCCCAAATATGACATATTTTAATATTGTATTCCCTCTAAATCAGTGGTTCCCAACCGGGGGGTCGCGACCCCGAAGTGGGTCGCCATGCCTTTTCAGGGGGGTCGCAGCAGACCGATTTTGTAGGAAATAAATGGCAAAATATTTCCACGTTTCTCTGCCATGAGACACGCTTTCTCCCTTTTCTCTTTGTAAAGTAAAAATCCTTAGTCTCATCAGGGCGCTTGTATCCAATCTACAAAAAACGGACGTCGTAAAGTGTATCTAGGAGTGTCAACTAGAGATGAGTTCGGGCTCATTTTTTGAAGCCCGAGCCCGAGGACTTTTAATCCGAGCCCGCCCGAGCCCGTTCAATATTATTTATGTCGGAGGCCGAGCCCGCCCGAGCCCGAAAGTTTAACTAAAGATGAAAAAAAAACTCAATTACTTATTGATAGAATACAATAAATTTTGCCGTTTGTGCAAATTAAAGACAAATACAGTTGCAAACTTCCAATGCACTTTCTAATTCTTTGTATCCATTCTTTATCAAACAATGTCGGATCTCATGACTCACTCAGGAATATAAACCGCCGTTCTAAAGTACCCAAAGAACTTCACGCATCTTCTAGTCACCCGTGACTCTATTTTTATTTATTTATTTTTTTATAAGTAGTTTTATTTTCCTCATGAATCGCCTTTAGAAACTGTTTCAAGCAGTATGTACAATAAAGGAGACATTTTTCACGAGCCCGAGCCCGCCCGAGCCCGAACACAATTGTGAATTAAAGAGCCCGAGCCCGGTTCGGGCTCGGGCTTTCGGGCTCGGGCTGAGCCAGTCTCATCTCTAGTGTCAACCCATTTTGAAAACGTGTGCACTAAAGCAGAAGTATCGGAAATAGAAATTGCAATTAATTTAAGGAGAGAAATTATTAACCACCTTGAAGCTCTTATATCTTAAATTCAAAATATATCCCAGAGCTCACAATGAACAAGAGGCGGCACTCGTGCGAAATCCACTTCACACATCTTTAGAGGTCGCCGATCTTCTTGATAAAGCGCGGGACGAATTTTTGAATTTGCAGAATGACTCCTCCAAGATGTATACCAAGAAAAATCTTTCATTCAATTTTGGTGTGCTATGCGTCACTCATATCCGAAAATTTCTAAGCTTTCGCTTCCAATGTGAGTGCCATTTGCATCCACTTACATGCGTGAAGTTGAATTTAAAACTCTTTCGTAGATTAAGACAAAAGCCAGTCATAAATTATATGTCCAAGATGAGGTTGGCTTTGATACTATTCAGCCAAGGATAACATAACTTGTCAGCCAAATGCAACCTCAGTCATCCTAATAATAATCAGTACGGAATAAAAAGATGAATCATTTTTAAATCTGAAGATATATTTTTTTCATTATTCTTTTTTTTTTTTGGTCTTATTAGTCAAACAGGATGGATGGAAGAGGGTGGGGGAGGGGGGTCGCGAATATTTTTGAAAAATCCGAAAGGGGTCGCGATTCAAAACTGGTTGGGAACCACTGCTCTAAATGAATCAATAAGGAGCCCCTTTTCAATCTCCAGCCGAGGCCCCCCAAATTAGCCAGTCCGAGCCTGGAATATAAGCTTTGAATTATCTACGAACTTGAATACTTTAGAGCAGTGGTTCCCAACCGGGGGGTCGCGACCCCCAAGTGGGTCGCCATGCCTTTTCTCGGATTTCGCCGCAGACCGATTTTGCAGGAAATGAATGGCAAAATATTTCCACGTTTCTCTGCCATGAGACACGCTTTCTCCCTTTTCTCTTTGTAAAGTAAAATTCCTTTTTCTCATTAGGGCAAATCACAAATATCCAATCTACAAAAACTGACGTCGTAAAGTGTATCTAGGAGTGTTAGCCAATTTTGAAAACGTGTGCACTAAGGCAGAATTATCGGAAATTGCAGTTAATTTAAGGTGAGAAATTATTAACCACCTTAAAGCTTTATTAACCACCTTATTAACCACCTTCAGCTCTTAAATCTGAAATTCAAAGATATATCCCAAAGATCACAATGAACAAGAGTCGGCACTCGTGCGAAATCCACTTCACACATCTTTAGAGGTCGCCGATCTTCCTGATGAAGCTCAGGACGAATTTTTGAATTTGCAAAATGACTCCTCAGCACATGATTTATACCAAGAAAAATCGTTCATTCAAAATTGGTGTACTATGCGTAACTCATATCCGATAATTTCTAAGCTTTCGCTTCCAATGTTAGTGCCATTTGCACCCACTTATATGCGTGAAGTTGAATTTAAAACTCTTTTGTAGATTAAGACAAAAGCCAGTCATCAATTAGATGTCCAAGATGCGGCTGGCTTTGACCCATATTCAGCCAAAGATAGCATAACAGGTCAGCCAAATACATCCTCAGTCATCCTAATAATAATCAGTACGGAATAAAGAGATAATCATTTTTAAATCCCAAGATATATTTTTTCATTTTTTTTTGTCTTATTGGTCAAACAGGATGGATGGAAGGAGGGGGGGGGGTCGCGAACATTTTTGAAAAATGTAAAAGGGGTTGCGATTAAAAACAGGTTGGGAACCACTGCTTTATAGGCATGGCGTGAAGAACTGTTAAAAAGTTTTTCGCGCATCCACTCAAATCACTGAAACATCGCTCATTGGCTGCAAGCTACGTCACAATGCAGAAATCATGATTTCTCAATAAATGCGCTTGAAGTTCCGTGAAACTGAAGAAACATATACAGGGGCGTAGCCACGGGGGGGGGTTAGGGGGGGTCACAACCCCTCCCATGAGGAATTTTTTGCCATGCAAAATGTATACTTTTCACTACATTATCACACACACCTATACATATATATGAGTTGTAGTAGTCGTAACCCCCCCCCCCATGAAAAATTTCTGGCTACGCCCCTGAACATATATATGAATATGCGCCAGAACACGATACTAGCGCCCTTTCGCGGGTGTATAAAATCTCAGAAATGTGCATTCTCATCCGCGTAACATCGAATTTCGACCAAAAAATCAATAATAAAATTATTCGCGAATCCTGTGGGCTGTACATTTTTGTTTCTGAAACCGTTTTTATTTTTTTTATCCTACGACCTTTAGAAAGGAAGTTATAACCGTTTAAAAAACGCACCATCCGCTGTGAACGAACATCAGGCAAGAACTTTAAAGCAGCGGTTCTCAACCTTTTGAACGTCGCCCCCGCCGAATGTTTGAATTTTCTACAAAATAATGTTATCAGTCAAGTTTGAATGAACATTTCAAGCCAAAAAGGATATATTTTTGAATAAAAATGAGACTAAATAAGATGTTTTGTTTCAATACATGCACCTCTACTTGCTCTTTGGTTTTTCTCGCGCCCCCCCCCGTGCAAACGTTCTGCGCCCCCCTTGGGGGTCGCGCCCCACAGGTTGAGAAATGCTGCTTTAAAGGCATTTTTCTCGCAGTTATCGCAATTTCTTTTCACAATGAACGCCTTCACATCTTAGTACAGAGTTTTTACTGAAATTTACGTTTAAAATATTATTGAAGTGACCTAAAATATCCGTTCTCGCATTACTATTGTTTTTATTTTGAGGTTTCTGTTGGCAAAAAAATATGCATATTTAGTCACGTACTTGGGCCTATTTTATTTCCCTGTAAAAATTTCTCTTAGTTTTTTTGTCATTTCAAATATCATTGTCCTATGTACCTCACTGTTAAAAAGAATTAAGATTCATTCAGTGCAACCGTGCGTGTGTGTGTGTGTACAGTATTAGCCGTTTTGATGAATTTCAGTGAAAATTTACAATAAAAATTCGAATTTTTCAAAACGTATAACAATTATAAATAATTTTCTGGGTAATTTTCTTTTACTATCGTACAGTTTACTAGATATGTAAAGAATACTGATTTGCCCGAATAACCGAATACCGAATATTCGGCGGACGAATATTAAAATTTTAAAATTTCATTTTAATTGCAAAAAAGTATCGCTTTTAAATTTTGTAAGCAAATACTAAAGACTCATTAAAATTAATTTTATATTATTTGTCGATACTTAAAAATAAACAACAGCATATTATCTGTAAAATAAAAAAGTCTTGGTCATGAAAAAATATCTTTTACAAAGTTAAAGCTAATAACAGCATAATTACATTTTTAGATAGTCATAATTTAATAAATAGGCTATGGTAAATGTGATTCATCTGGTAACTATTCATAATCGCATCCTGTTTTGGGCTTTACACTCTGAGCAAAATATATTGATCAGCTTGCCATAATTATGTTTGTAATTGAGGATCTGAAAAAATTACTTCTACCACCGCCCGGTAAAGAAATTAGAAAATCAAGTCAATTAGTGTCACCCAGTAGAAAAGTCTGTATTTCTGTAATATTATTAAATACATTAGATTATGTTACATTCAGCTTAAAATTCAATGACTTGGGATATTTTATAATATCAGATTAACATATTGAAGTATAACTAAGCAATGTTATTTGTAAATGCATTTAAAAAAATACTTTTCTCTCTTTGTTCTGAAATTATTCATCTGAATATGTAGCAATATTCGATCACAACTATTCGTTCGAATACGTGTTCAGTATTCGGCTTACCGAATATTCGGCAAAACAGTCGAATAGGCCGAATACCGAATAGTGGCTGAATATTCGTTACATCCCTACAGTTGACCTGACAACTGTACAAAAACAGTTAAATTGTAACTTATTTAGACTGTCAGCTATGAAAATAAAAATTAAGAAAACCATGTCGACTTGATTGATTGGCCAACTATCCTAAAGAATGAACGGGGTGCATCCTTTGGCGTTTTTATCTACGCTAAGTAAAACTCGCAATTCTTTACGAATGACATGTCTTTGGGTGGGCATTCATTCATTTTTGGATAGCTGATGAATGGGTCAGAAATTTTATTTGTAATTTGTACGCTTATTGCTCTGTTATTTATTTTAAAAAAATCTGGAGTGACTCCACTCGACTTTCCGAACACTTACGATTAAGATCATGACCAAGCACTTAAATAAATTTTAATCGATGAATCATTCAAACATGTATACCAAATTGAAACTCAATCGAATGCACCGTTTAAACGCTTGCGCACTTTCAAGAATTTCTCCCCATAGGCCATTATGCCATAACATAAAAGAAAGTTTTGTCGTAGCCCTGTAGGAGAACCTCAGTCCTATACACACCTTAAGTCCTATACACATCAAAATCAATACCGGTCTTGCGACGGTGGTTTATAACATGTATACCCAATTTGAGCTCAATCGAATCGACCGTTTAAACGCTAGCGCACTTTCAAGAAATTGCCCCTTAGGCCATAATGTAAAAGAAATCTTTGTCGTAGCCCTGTAGAAAAACTATAAGTCCTATACACACCCCAATCAATACCGGTCTTGCGACGGTGGTTTATGACCTATATATCCAATTTGAGCTCAATCGAATGCTCCGTTCAGGAGCTATCGTGTTCACTCACATACACACAAACACACATACACACACACACACACACACATACACACATACATACATACATCTCGTAAAAATAGCATAAATGGATTCAGAAGCCCTCAAAACGTGTAAAAACACCAAAATATCGAAGTCGAATTGTTTCATGATTAAAATACTTTCCTTACATGGTACATGTTCGGAAAGTAATAAGATCTTTTGAAAGGAAACATGCGAATTAAGAACTAAAATAATGCATGTAATGGCTCGTGAATTGAAATTTTAAAGCAGTCTTTTATGTTAGCTTAATTACAGTTTCAGCTATGAAATTCATTTAATAAGTAGAATTTTTAAAATTTGCATTCGAATGTCAAATTTTGGATTTGTGATGCAGTTAATCACATATTTGTAATTAATTTTCTTACAGTTAATTACACATTTATAATTACTTCTGGTCTCCCTTCACCTATACTAAATTGGTGACTCTTAGCCATTTTTAAATCTCCCATCTATGTATAATGCTTTTTAACTTTTTCTTAAATTATTAGGTTGTAACGAAAGTTTTCCGCCACTGCAAGTATTGCCTGCACAAGCAGTTCGCGTTGGTGTCTTTGCCAATATTTTGCCAAACGATTTTTGTTATTTGAAATAAAAAACTTGTTTAGAGCACTGTGTTGCGAAATCTGTAAGACAAAACAATATCGCTATGATTAAGTATAAGGTGTCTGAAATGGAACTATCACGCTACCAGATGGAACCATCCTTGACTCTCAGCTCTGTCGCAAAAAGTCAGCTACAGAATGACACTGAATCATGTGTACAGCTTAAGGTACTACTGTTGTATCTCATGACGCTGTGAAAATTTGGTACCCAAAGTTCAAAAACGAGGACTAGGACATTTAAGAAGCAGAGCGCTCTGGCCGGCCTGAGGCTGATGAGGCCCGCCTACGAGAATTTGTGGAAGATAAAATATTCATCCACTCGAGAGCTAGCTAAAAGAGTTAGACTTTAGTGCCCTGTCCATTAGTCGCGCTAAGCATCGCATAAACTTGACGTATAAGGTCAATAGCTGGGTACCGCATGAGCTGACTCAAGCAAATCTGGCGGAAAACTTTCGTTACAACCTGATACTTTGGTTTCAGCCTTTGCAATACAGTTTGTGGGTGCCTTTCTTCTGAGAATTCATTTTATTTTCTTCGTTCCCACGGGGCTTTCATAATTTTGCATAGGTTGAATACATTTTATCTCTATGCCCCCCCCCGCCTGTGGCCTGTCACATTTAAAATTTAGCATACGCATGTAAGGCCCAACGATTCTTTACATTTTTACAATCTGGCGATGGATTGGGCGACAGTTCCCTTTGAGCGCTCTGCTCCATCGCCAGGTTGGCTTTGGGTTCTCAGACCTCTTTTCACACACACTTCACGTTTTGGTCTCTGCCCTGTAAGGTCACGCTTCATGTCGCTATTTCGCCAGCCACCGTACTGACCGTATATAATTTGTAATGATTGGTAATGTCAATAAAATAGAGTACTAACTGTCTATCTCGGCATGGAGTTCCGGGTTATTGCGTACTTCCACTATACGATAGAATAAAATAAATTACTTTTCGCGAGTGTAAAATGTTTCTCATCGGAATCTACACCACAGGATTATTCAAGAAAAAAGTTTAAAATTCAGTTTTCTCGAAAACTATTGATTTTTGGCAATATATATAGGGAGGGGGGGGGTGAAAATTGCAGCATTCTGACTCCCCTATCGCGCCTTCTAAGGAACACATCGAGTTACCAGTAACCCTGTATGCATCTTTTAGAATGACGCAGTTACGGCATGGAAGGACAGATGGGCGAAACTAGTAATTAGTCATTTTTACAACTCCGTCGGAAATAAGGACATCGATGTCACTCAGGCATTTCATTAACCCTTTAACGCGCAATGTTCCCGCTCTGTGAACACCCAACTCTGCCTCTTTGACTGTTGCCAGTCACGAAGAATAGATTGGATTTCTATCAAAAGAGTGGCGGGTGACACAGCTCCGCGAGAATCCTTTACTTTTTAGCACGTCCTTTCCCGTCCAAAAAGGGTCACGATTCTTTTGAAAAGCACTGACATCTGCTGAAAAATGGAGGAATGCGAGAACAGCTGGGTAGATGGCCCCCATGCTGAAAAGGGCAGCCGTTTGCCATCGCTCGACTGAACGACCCGCAAGAGGGGGGACGATCGAAACGTTCATCGCGTGCCACAGATCTAGAGAGGCTGTGCCGGGCACAGCCAGCTGTCGTCAAGAAAAGGGTCTCTCGATCTGTGGCACGCGATGAACGTTTCGACCGTCCGCCCTCTTGCTGGTAGTGAAGTCGAGCGATGGCAACGGCTGCCCTGTTTTCAGCATTGGGAAAGGGATGCGCCTCAAAGGGTTAAAAGAAACACCTCGAGTTACCAGAAACCCTGTATGCATTTTTTAGAATGACCCATTTGCGGCAGTTACAGCATGGACAGACAGACGGACGAAACTAGCAATGAGTCATTTTTCGATAATGACTAATGACATCGGTGTTACAGAGGCATTTCATTAAGGCGACCTTTCCTTACGCCGAGGGCAGCTGCCCATTCACGTTTCCATTTCAAAATATTATTACCCCTTCTTCCGATTCCAGCGGAGGTGGAGGAAGTGCGCGGCCGTGACGTCACGGGAGAAGGAGAATATCCTACTGCGGCTGTCCATTCAGTTGTGTTCGGGAGGGTCGCCATGGCAACGCTCCGGAAAAATCTCTTTCTCCCGTTCGATCCCGTCATCCGGGAGTATAGTAAAAACCGGACATGTTGGCATCGTCTGCCGTCGCTGCTCTAGGATGAACTGGGGGGGCGTTTGGTGATCGCTGTGTTTACACTCGACCCCTCTACCCCTCGGATGGATGTTGGATGTCCGTCTGTCCGAACATCGAACGCTGCGTGTGTGGAGATGGAACCCGGGATTCGCCCCCCTTTCCGTCTGCCCCGTGTGACCCTCAGCAAGGTCGTGAGAGAAGTTTGTTTTGCAAATGGAGAGGACTAGACTGCTCCGCAATCGCCGCCGATACCATCTCCACTCAACAAGACCACGAGGGTAGGTCTACCGATCTCCTGCCGGACAGAAAATCGGAACACGTACTCTGAAAAGTGTTCGACGTTGCCTGCATGTTCTTTGGTTGTGATCGAAGGAAAACACTGACTATGGGGACTGATTTCCTCCTATCCTCGCAAGACTGTAAGTCACATGATACTGATTCGTATTGCTTTTACGTGTATGACGTGAGCTGTTTGGCCTGCCAGAGACTGTTTTGCATTCGATGATCCAGCAACCGGAATAACGGGCATCTTAATTCCTTGGGAATAGTTTTCGGCTGAGCATCTAAAACCATCTTACTGATCTGATGACTCGATAAAAGGTGTTATAAGAACACGGGAACAGTCCTTAACATATCCCTGGATTTCTAAAACATTCATCCAGAACTCAGAGAAAGCATGCGGACTGTTCTCAACGCATATCTTGTGAAGATCTATGAGCATTTTTGCTAATCCAAAACCTTGAGGACTGTTCTCAGCAAATCTTCGGATATTTAAAACACATTACTGATCCAGAACTGAGAAAAAAACATGGGGACTGTTCTCAGCATATCCCCTCGAGACCGCAAGCCGTCTTATTCGGAATATACCCTGAACGGTTTCACGTACCAGCAGCTCAGCAACCACCACCACTCGTCCTCCTCTTCCAGGATGGTGAAGGAAAAGAACGGCAACCACCTGGTGGTGCCCAACCACAACCTCAACCACCACGGCGGCGGTGGGCACAGCAGTTTCAAGAAGCACTCGCTGTTCATCAACGCCCTCAGCTGGAAGACGCTGACCGCCTCGGCACGCAGGAGGCTCGACCGCAACCGGAACCACCGGCAGCCCCTGGACAACCTCAACCACAACCACCTCTCGACGGCGGCGGACAACAAGAAGAACATGCAGAAGTCCGCCTCCTGCTACAACCTCAAGACCACCTCGGCCCTGGACATGGTGGGGTGCGGCGGCGGCGGCTCCAGCGGCGGGGGGCCGAGGCCCTCCCGGCCCTCCTGCCTCCTGCAGTGCCACAACATGGTGGCTCCGGCCAAGGCCACCACCACCCCCGCCGCCAAGAAGACCGTCCTCCAGGCGTCCACCTCCGAGCTGCTGCGGTGCCTGGGCGAGTTCCTGTGCCGGCGGTGCTGGCGGTGCGGGGTGAGGCCCGCCGAGCCCGTCCTCTGGCTGAGGTCGGTGGACCGGAGCCTGCTCCTGCAAGGGTGGCAGGACGTGGCCTTCATCTCTCCGGCCAACGTGGTCTTCCTCTACCTCCTGCTGCGGGAGCTGGCCAGCGAGGAGATATCCGAGGAGCGGGAGCTGCAGTCCGTGCTCCTCACCTGCCTCTACCTGTCGTACGCGTACATGGGCAGCGAGATCTCGTACCCGCTGAAGCCCTTCCTGGCCGTGGACGGACCCGAGGCGCGGGACCGGTTCTGGGACCGGTGCCTTCTCATAGTGGACCTGCTCAGCGACAAGATGCTCAGGATCAACAGCGAGCCGGCCTTCTTCACGGAGGTGTTCACGGAACTGAAAGGGTGCTGCTCCACCTCCAACAACAACAACAACAACAACTCTTCGGGAGGGGGCAACAACACGTGAGGGCGACTGACAGGACCCATCGTTTCACCCTATATTGACTGGTGAGAGATGGGTTGCTGTTGCAGTACACACACACACGGCAACGAACTACTCAAGTAGTCGGTGGATGTCTATATCCAGACCTGTGCAATATCTAAGACCTAAAGTAGGTTGTTGTTTTTTTTCCTCCACGAATTCCCTCAGTGATGGTGAATCCTCTTTGTTTATCCGTGCTTTATGAAGACCATACGTATTGCCGAATCTGCAGAGACTGTCAGACCTATACTAGGTTAGTTCACGGATACGTCATGTTTCTGTTAAAAAGATGAATCGCTTTTTGTTACACTGTGCTCGATGGTGATCACATTTGCCAGACTTGAATTGAACCTCAGGTGTTTGAGAAGCTGTATCGTTTTCCTTTTCCCGGTGCTTGATGGAGATTGTACAAATTTCCTCAGACCTCAATGAGGTCTGCTCACAATTTCACTCAGTGGCAAAAACACGTCGTTGCGAACAGCGGAATCCTGTTGTTGACCCGTGCTTTACTTGCGGAGATTACACAAGTCGCCCTATTTGCAGCCTGTTAGACCTACATTAGGTTAGTTCACGGATTTTTCTCGGTGGTGAACCTCTTCGGAGATGCAAATGGTTATTTCACGACTCTCTGCGGACAACGGAAGAGCCAACTACAGAAGTTTTGAGAAACGAAACCAGGATTCTCAGTGAATTTTGGATTTCTGAAAGCCAGATTTCTTTGTCAGTGCTCTATGGAGACTGATATTTTGGTGTATATTGATTCTAAGATCAATAATTAGATTTGCTCACGAATTATCTCTGTGATGGTAAAGCCAAATGGCGATTTTCAGTGCCAGATGGCGAGGCCCCCAAAAGATCCAAAATCTCCTGATTCCAAAACCTACGTGAGGTTTATTTACCTGTTCTCTCAGTGGTAAACGCCTTCTTTCCAAATGCCAAATCTTTATCCCAGTGTTTGATGGAAACCAGAGTTAATATGAAAATCCGAAAAACCCTGATTAAGTCTGTTCAATAGTTCCTTCGTGTGGTTGAAAATGAAATCTTAAATAGTGTAACTTTAGTGTTTGGTGAAGAGCCGAATAGATCGCTGCAAAAGTATGAACATTTTATTAGAATAAGTTTATTGCGTAAGTTTTTTTTTTCCTTTTAGAGATCAAATAGCAAAATCGTTATTTTCGAGCAAAATAAAATAGGTTATTTTTAGCAGAGAGACTAAATTAAGCCTGATGAAAATTTCGAACACAAGCGATATGGGTCGTTGCGGTTACAGTCATCCAGGATGTAACAGTTTTGAGCCATTTTTAAAATTTCAGAGCACTCATATTTTAATTGATCTACATGTGTCAGCAGATATAATATTAGAATGCCCATAGAGCGATTTTGTGCGCATTTAACTACAGTTTGTTCTTCGGAGAAACATGCAAATTATTTGGGAACAGTTTTTCAAAAACAAAAGTAAGTCTGTGACATACAAAAATTCAGAATGTGTTTTCACATGCTGTGATATGTACTCTTACAAAAAACACCTATACAAGTGTGAAATTCGCAGACAAAACCACAAAAATTTCCCAGAATGAATCCCACTAAAAAAAATTTGCACGTTTATTATTTTACTCTGAATATCTCATCCATTTTCTAAGTAAAGGGTTTGCAAAAGTGCACTAAGAAGCGTCTCAGGGGACATTTAGAATTTTTCTAAAGTGATTTGTTTATTTTTAAACTATTCAAAAGTGGCAGCATAATTTATTATGAGAACAGCATAATAATATTTTTTTAAGCAAAAGCATTGATATAGGAAGAAAAACTGAAATACTTCATTATTTCATTTTTTTGAGCAATGTCTAGTACGAAAATAAAACATTAATAATAATAATAATAATAAACTAGAAAAGATTTCACACATAAGTTTTTATGCAGGGTTAGCAGTAAACAAACTCAACATCCCTTAATGAACTAGAAAATCTGTCTAGAAAATAAAAATTAAATTATCCAATCACAAAAAATTACATCGTTTTTGAGTGACACTTCTCTTTATCGTACATTTCATATTTCTTAAATTTGCTTTTCTTTATTAATTAATTAATTAATTTATTTTTATTTAGGCTCTTCCAAAAACAAAAACAAACAACAAAAAACCTTTTTTGATCCCTTACTGTAATTGCGTAATGACGTCACGCCGGAAGTAGAGAAAATGAATTTTGGAATAGTTAAAATGGACGTACGTACGTACCCATAAATGACAAGAAAAATCTTGTCAAAATAGATTCAAAGGAGTTTAAAGTGCATGTCGGTCAAAATTTTAAAATAAAAATGTTTACGTGATGTCAATACTTTAAGTAAAAAAGACTGTATTGACCAGACGTCTCTTGAGAAAGGGCGTGGCAGTTTTTATTTCCAAATTTAAGAATATGAATCAATAAAGAAGGTAACGAGTTATATTTTTACGAATGGCCTCAATTTCACTGTCTCTTTAGCTGATGTTGAAAAATTTTATACAAATGCTCCAATCATTTTTAAAATTTCGCGAATCAGTGCGGTGAATATTATCATTGAAAATGTTTTAGCTCGTTATGAGAATGCCCGTTAATCTTTTCCTGATTAAAACTACGATTTCATTTAAACTTATACAGACTATTTCATTAAAAAATAATTCATAAATTTGAGCTTTTTTCAAACCTATACATTAAAACAAACTCATTAATTTGAGCTTTCTTCAAACCTATATACATTTAATAAAAAAAAAAAACCTCAATCTCAATTCTCTTAAATCCTATAAACTTAAAAAAATAAATTAAGGACGGGAAAAATAAATTATTCTTTAATTTGAGCGTCGCTGAATTCTCTCAAAAAAAATCAAATCAAATCAAAAAATTATTCATGAATTTGAGCATAATTGAATCCTATAAACATAAAAAAGCAACAACTAAAAAAGTTATTCATTAATTTGATCTTTCCCGAATGCTACAAGCATAAGAAAATCGAAAAGAAAATGCTATTCATAAATTTATACTTCTTAAAAAAATTAAAAAGGGCTGTTTATTAATCTGAGCTTTTTGGATCCTACAAACATAAAAAATGAGGGAGCGAAGAGATTATTAATTGATTTGAGCTTCCTAGAATCCTATAAAACAAACTGAATTGAAATAGACTAGTTATGAAGCTCATAAGAAAAGGGGAGAATTATTAATTAGCACTATTAATTATTAAATTTATTAAGTGATTTTAAATACGTGTATAAGCAAGTTTACATACATTTTCCACGAAGAGAAGTTTTACATTTTGTATGCTGCCTTTAAAAACTAACTTCTATTTTAAGGATATTCTGGTTGCTATACTGATATAGCTCGTAACCTTATTTAAAAAGAAAACAAAGTAGAATTCACAGAAGTTGTATACAGAGAGTCAAACATAAAATTAAGTATTGATTATCTATTTTTATCTACAATGTATGCACATATTTGAATATTTTAAATTTTAAATTTATTTTTATGATTACTGGACAACTTTTTATATCGTAACATAAAAAATTGTTATGAAGATCCAAAATCTATTATGCATATGTGCATACCGTATATACATATCACTGTAATTGTTAAGTTTCTGATTTATCGTAAAATGACAAAATCCATCACTACACTTGGCGTATTCGTGGAAAACGTAATGCATATTAATAAAGCAATGACACCTCATGCACATGTATGTAATTTTAACGAAGCTTAGCATAAAATAATAAGTAAATAAATAAATAAATGAAAACGAAAAACAAGTTCTAAAAAGGAAATATCTAATATAAGGCTAAAAAGGTTCGATTTTTCAGCCTTTCAACATATTGTACTCTTTTAGGATCTATAGGAACTCTTGTACCATCATTTGCCAGCTGTTGTGAAGGAATAAACCTGCTCCCCAAAGCATTTTTCTTTCTACAAATTTAAAATTTTTTAAATTACGATTTGTTTTTCAGTACTGAAATAGCCAACAATTCTTTTTATTTAAATTGTTTCCAAAATTTTTTTTCAAACCTATATTAGTGACTTTAAAATATTTATATATATATATATATAGTAGTTCAAAAAATTCTTCTTTTTAGAATTAATTGTTTTAAAAGAATTAAATATGCACTATCATACATATTATTATATGTACGGACAAGCAAAGTAAAAGCAATTCCACGCAACTGCAAGCGTTAGGAAGCAGCAGTTAAAAACGAAACATCGCAAAATACATAAAATTTAAATACCGAAAAACTACACACATACCACTTGATTATAAATATGATATGAATATTAATTTAATTTTTCAACTATTTTATATGCAATAATAATATATATTAATTATTGAAAAAACATACTTTTGCTTAATATGCACGTGATCACAGGATTTATTTTGTGACACTCAATGCTGCACAATACAGTGAAATCGTTTGATAAAATTCAGAAATAAAATGGGGAAAAGAAATTCTAATGCATTAACTATTTTGCATTAAAAATAGTCTCTTTAATATTTTGTTTATAGTTTTTATATTAAATATAAGGCTATTTTCTTTAGTATCAATTTATAGTATTGATTAAACTTTGTTCCCCTAAAACCGTCCATTATGGTCAGGGCACCAACTTTGAAAGGATTTGGATGGAAAAATAAAACCCTAATAAAGTAGCCCTCAAATTAGCCCTAGATAATTTAAATAAGAAAAGTAACTGAAGTATTAAAAACAGAACTTGAATAAGCAAAAATTAAGTAAACACTTTTATTTAAAAAACTTTTTAAGGTTACCTATTGGAATCATGGATAATCAGTTATCAGCCTTCTCCTAAGATCTTTGATTATATAATGCACATATGGGCAGCCTCTGGTCGGATATGGCCCGCCAGGGCTTTTGATCCGGCCGTCGAACATATCAAAACCCCCTATAAAGCCTATATAAATAATTCAAAATCCCATATACATCCCAATTATACGGCCTGCGACTTCACTAACATCCTAAAGTTTGGTCCGCAGCTTTTCAAAGGTTGCCCATACCTGATATAGTGCATGGCTAAGCAGGTTATACCTAGCTAAATTAGAGTTTAAAACTCTATAAAGTTTTTTTTCCTTTTTAATATTGCATTGTTAGCTCAGATATATTATTATGCGAGATTTCAGCTAAACTTGTGATTGAGCAAAAGATCAACTTTATATGGGTTATTACGGCAAATGTCGAGCGGTACCCCTATTCAGGAGATGCTTCATTTTTGCTTAGGATTTATGCTAAGATCAACAGATTAGAGTCTTGTAAGACCCTTTTTTTACACGTGCATTAAATATAGTGTATTTAAATCATTTTGTTTGCTTCTCTAAGAGAACTACCCATGCTATGCACAGAGTATTCAGTATGATTACACTGTCTCCAATTACACTCTTTAGTTGCTCTGATACCTAACTCACTGACTCACTGATTCACAGACTTCGACACAATTCTGGCTCAACAACTCCAAAACAAAATCAAACAAAAAATTACCGTCATTAATCCAAACAGATTAAAAGTTTACTGTCTGAAAAGGTTATGAAACTCACACCGTTAATGCGCTCAGCTTGAAAATTTTTATGATTATGTATAAAACTCTGCGCTGCTTTAAAAATCTATAAATCCACCCGTTCTTTAATTTTTAAGAAACATTTCGCTATTTTCAGCTCCATTTTATTTCCGAGAGTAAAAAAAAGTGAATAATTTGAGTGACAAAATGAGGTGTCGCAACTGACACATTGACGTCCTATTGAAGCCACGGTTATCAGGCTTTGAAGGGAAAATGGCTATTCCAGTTCGTTTAAAAAAATTTCAGATTACCCAATTTAACTTCTTTTTTTCACAAATAAAATGATTTCCTCTGGATGCAGCACTGATGTAAGAGGGGCTGTTCCCACAAAACGAAGTCGTTCGAAGGCGACAAGTTTACGCATGTTCCCAGAAGAGCCTGAAATTTGATTTCGGTCTATAATAAAAATAGAATGGGAAATAATTTATTTTAAGCGTACGAAGATTAAATATATTGAGTGTAAATATATTTTTTTCCAATATTTTTTCTAGCACCCGTTGTAATTGCCTCCACAACGGGCTTTGATTTCTAGTTTAAAAATAGAGCCTCATAAAGGCACTCTGGGTGGTTAGAAAAATCACCCAAAAGTGGCTCAAAAGGAACCTGGATGACTGATGAATGATGAAAATTAAACAGCAGAATGTTTTAAAAAAAAACATTCGCAACAAAAAATATAAAAGGACATTATGCATTGTTTCTACAAAACGGATCGACAACCAATCTTAACAAGTTAGAAGCAACCAAAATAGCCGAACATTTGCAAATTGAATCTTGGTATGAACAACTTGAGTACCGAATTTCTTAAATTCATCCAATCATGGGTCTTGAACATTTTACTATGCAAATTCTAAATGAAAAGCAATACTTGTTTAATATGTTGAAGATTGTTCGCAGATATGTACTATGGATATTTATTTATTCAGATATATTTTTGTGTTATATTTCAATGACTTAAAATGGCGCAAGCAGTTAGCTTGTTCACCAGCTGTCATCTTGTGTATTTAAAGCAATGGTGCGATAGAGGCACCACCTATAAAAGGTGTTTTATTTCATGAATAACAAATGAACCTCGTTAAGACGAACTCGTTTAAGAAATTTTGTTTTAAAAAAAGCAATTGATAATTCCAAAGTTTACCCGATTAACAACAAAAATCTGAAATTTTATGGAATGTTTGTTTGTTTAATGAGTTTTAATATATATATATATATATATATATATATTCAGATATATTTTTGTGTTATATTTCAATGACTTAAAATGGCGCAAGCAGTTAGCTTGTTCACCAGCTGTCATCTTGTGTATTTAAAGCAATGGTGCGATAGAGGCACGACCTCTAAAAGGTGTTTTATTTCATGAATAACAAATGAACCTCGTTAAGACGAACTCGTTTAAGAAATTTTGTTTTAAAAAAAGCAATTGATAATTCCAAAGTTTACCCGATTAACAACAAAAATCTGAAATTTTATGGAATGTTTGTTTGTTTAATGAGTTTTATTAAATATATATATATATATAATAAAACTCATAAATAAGCGTACATATATATATATATTTACATATTTGGTTGATTGTATTTCAAATTTCATAGTGTTTGGCCTTTTGATTCTTATAATTTTTGCAGTAATATTCTTTGTGTTTTACTTATTATATATATATATATATATATATATATATATATATATATATATATAATATATATATATATATATATATATATATATATATATATATTTATTATTATATATATATATAATGGATAACGCCAAAATATTCTCATTGTTCAAATAGCTATGTATACTGATTTACATAGCGACCGTGTTCAACTATCTATGCATACCAATTTTCATAACGATCATTTGCACAGTCAAGAAGTGATACACTGCAGGGCCATCTAGTAGTTAATTAAAGTAATGATTTGCTACAGCGCCGTCAAGTGGCGAGTTATAGCAAAATGGATAACGCCAAAATATTCTCATTGTTCAAATAGCTATGTATACTGATTTTCATAGCGACCGTTTGAATGGTCAAGAATTTGGCCTGCTACAGCGTCATCTAGTGGCGAGTTAAAATAATAATGCATTGCAGTGCCATCTAGTGGTGAGTAACATCAAAAGGAACACAGTTAGAATATATTCTTCGTGCTGAAATGTGTAAGTATAAGAAATTTTATGCCGATTGGTCGAATGGTATAGAAGTTGATGTGTTGCAGCGCCATTTAGCGGCAAGTTAGAGCAAAATGGATACTGAAAAATATTCTCCGTGTTCTAATATCCACGTGTACCAAATTTCATCGAAATCGGTTCGACGATATTCGCAAAGCAAACGGCTAAACGGAATAGAATTCGACGTTCTGCTGCGCCACCTGGTGGCAAGTTAGAGGAAAACGGATAGCATAAAAAGCTTCTCCATGATAAAAGTCTAAGGTGAACCAAATTTCATGGTGCATCGGTGCTCAACGGTGCTGAGTTTTTCAACCTCATACACTCATACCAACATTCATTTTTATCTATAACCAGTGTCATTATATATCCCAGTCTCAAATAAAATCCAGTTTCAAATCTAAGCCTCGCCAAAGTGCCAACATACGCCCTTTTGCAAGCGTTTTTTCAGGAAATCATTCGAAGCATTGACTTAGCAGCAATAATATATGGGAAATGGTTCGACCGCGAAAAAGTAAAGAAAGCCTTTATTTGAAAAGTTGAATCCCTTAATACAGCCGAATTTTTTAAAATTATCAACTATAATGTGTTTTATTCATCGTTACTCCGATGTACTAAATGAGAAGATTTCAATTTTCTGAAATTTGGCGGAATTCCCCCAACTTAAATCAATGTACTCATTTGGCGAGAATTCTGGAGATAGATCAATTGAAATCCCTTAATAACTGCATTATTTCTTCACGGATCATTAAAATTTAACGCTGTATTCTAATAAAACCTTTGCACTTGTTTTCAAAAATCTATTTCCTTAAGCTCTCAATAAATTGCGCCAAGCCGAAACTGTGCAAACCGCTAGAACTCACTTTCACAAAATCGGCATTTGAGCCATTTTATTTTTTCGCCAAACTAAAATAATTTACCTATTAGCCTCGGAAATCTTCAATTCTTATTGTTTTGCGTGTAAAGCATTACATTCCTGCTCTGATTTCCCATGCACACGATATTATAATTTAAAAAAAATAACCTTACGAATATAAACTAACAAAAAAAAAATCATTATTATTCTTTTATTTTTACTTTGAGAATTTAAAACATTTTATTCGGCAAAATCGCCACACATGGCAACCACGATCCTTATTTCATACTTTTTTCACTACAGGGGTTACAATTACGGAAAGCTTTTTGCGTGAATAGCATAAAAAATCTCTTAAATTCCGGGAACGGGTGGACTTTCAAAGTTTTAAAGTGGACTACGATTTATTCTATATTATTTTACATATCTGTGCTAAATTTCAGGCCGATAGGTTCATTTTTGTGGATTTGTATACGAACGACATTTTATTCGGCAAAATCGCCACACATGGCAACTACGATCCTTATTTTACACTTTTTTCACTACAGGGGTTACAATTACGGAAAGATTTTTGCGTGAAGAGCATAAAAAATCTCTTAAATTCCGGGAACGGGTGGACTTTCAAAGTTTTAAAGTGGACTATGAGTTATTCTATATTATTTTACATATCTGTACTAAATTTCAGGCCGATAGGTCCATTTTTGTGGATTTGTATACGAATCAAATCCACAAACAAACAAACAAACAAACAAATAAACAAACAAACAAACAAACAAACAAACAGAATTTCATTTTTATTTATAAGAAGATATATATATATATATATATATGTACGCTTATTTTTCAATATTCTAGGAAATTTGCAAGACTAGTTTTTTACATCTCAACTGAATATTTAAAACACTGACAGAAAAAAAAAAGAAAGATGCCTGTATTTTAGAAAGCGCATGCAACACAACCTGTACCCGTGTCTAGACAGCGAGGCACCAATGAACCCAAATATCGATAATTGCAAATGCTTCCGTCTCGCTCGCCCCTGAAACTAGGGTGGAGCTAAGTAGCAGATCCGTTGAGGAGCATGACCTCAATTATCCAAATCGAGACTGTTCTCCTGTTTTTCTTTTCCGCGCGTCTTTTATCCGAAAGTCTTTTAAACGACACTTTCTGTTAGCGGAAATCCATTTATTATTTATCACCATTATTATTATTTTATAAGTTTAAAATAATAACCTTTGGTTTTTCTTATTATCCTTAAACTTATGGATGTGTGCAACTATTCTAACACTCCCAGACAGCACATAAGCTTAAATCAAGCTCGACATTTCTTTGAATTGGACGCATTAATACAATCTTGACAATTCCATTCATTTTAAGCTTGCAGCAAGCTTGGAGATTACAAAGAAATGAGTCAGCCAATATTTTCCTGCCGAATTGAAGTCGTTGGAACTGCCAAGCTTGAATACAACTTGATTGCTGCTTGATTTAGAAAGCCACATAACAAATAATGTATCCTCAATCATAAAGAGGATTCTATATTTCGAGATTCTATATTTCTATTCTATATATATTTCGATTCTATATTTCGAAATATTGAAATTCTTCAAAGTAAAATACAAATATACTACAAAATTGCTTTCATAAGACAACTCTAAACTCCAGATTTGTTTTGGTGTGTATGAAAAAGTAGATTTTGGACATTTTTGATGGCTTAGTAAGTTTGAATCAAGCAAGTTGGGCAAGTGTAAACTTGAACACTTGATGTTGACTTGCATTAAGCTTGCACGCTTGAAATATCAAGCATAATGCAAGTTTATTGACTCGATAAATCAGGCTTATGCTTACTGCAAGTTTGATGCAAATTTTCTGTGCTGTCTGGGGAATAATAACTGTTTGACCTTCTTTAAGTGCGTTAGTTTTGAAGTGCCTCTTAGTTTTGAAAAAACATAATTTAATTCAAATTTTTTACATAATCATTCGTTTACAGCCAAGCAGTAGCGGCTCGTGAGTTATTTAATTGGAGGATCACAAAACAAATTTCGAAAATTTAATAGGCAGGTACGACGCACCTTACAAATTAAAATAGATTTGCGTTTCCAGCAGTTAAAGGAAAACAATGCACGCAACCGAAAGAAAACAAATCATATTGGGTATTCCATCTCGTCACCACGATGTAAGTTTTAGCAAAGGTGTCTTGATTCATTTTATTTCAATTTTTGTTTCAAAGGATACTATTGAAAATTGTCATTGCTTTAGCTACACTAATTTGACTCCCGTCTTAATAATTGACATTAGTTTATAAAAAAGTAATGTAGTGAAGAATGATAGAAATGAAGAAAATAATGACAAAATGAATAAAAATTAATTAACTAACTGGACGTAACAGGCCCAGGAAAAATCCGGAAGCGATAAAGCAAAAAATGGCCCTGTGAGCACAATGAAAAATGTGCGAACGGAGTGATATCGGCAGCAGCGCACTTCTTCTCGGCTGTCTGCGCTGCTGTTCTCAGAGGGCGGTTCAGAAGGAAAATTTTCCGTTCGCACGTGCGATCTGTTCCAGACTGTGCTGTAATAACCTTCACTGCAGAGCATTAGCTATAATACGAGTATTTAATAATAGAGGGGGGAGGGGGGGGGGAAGAGTAAATCTCACGTTTTAAATTCACAAAAATCTTGAAATGCACTTAATATTTGTTTTAAATATAATTTGCTAATGTATTTATTCTTTAGTTTTTCGTTTGGAGGGTTCACGTGCTCATGTGCTCAAAGGGAGGAGCGGCCACTGAACCAGAGTTGAAAATGTTCGCCACCCTTTTGAAAGCAAAAATGAACTCGTCGAACCCAGTTTTTTTTTTTTTTTTTTTTTTTTTTACTCACTTCTCAACATTGTTTGTGTTACGGACGAGATTTCATCAGTTAAAATTTGTTTGAATTCATCGATGTTTGTAACACTTCTCAGGAAAACACGATCTTTGAAAAAGCTCCCCCCCCCCCAAAAAAAAAAAAATTCAACGGGGAGAGGGATAATTAAAAATGGTATGATAACGTAAAAAAGAATTAAATTCAGTTTTTATAAAATAAAATTATAACAGGATTAAGTAACTTTGAGTGCCTCCATTTCTTTTTACCTCATCAACAAACATGTAACAGTCCAACAGTGTTGCAAAGGGTCTCCCGCACTTGAACAAGGTTCAAACGATTATATTTCAGAGTTAGGGTAATTGCCACATCCGCCCCCCCCCTCCTAGCTATGCCTTCGTTGCGTATTAAACTAGGTGATTCATGAAAAATCCCCTATTATCCGGAATTTCGATGATCCGATATGGGTTCGTTCCCAGTGACGGCGGATAATCGAGGTCTTAAGCACATAGCTCTATACTCTTCGAGATGAGCAACTCTCAGTGGCTACACTCCATCTGTGTCTGGAAAGACCCCTGTAGTTTAGCTCATCGAACCCGAGAGCCGATTGGATCACCAGCGTGATACAATGGTGTTGTGGAGTATATACACCAAACCTTCAAGAACGATTTCGTCTTAACGAGGTTGCGACTGTGTACCATTTTCACTGAACTTTTGTGTTTCATTGCAAGTGACGGTGCTCACCCCCTCGCAGTCCGAATGAGCGCGCAGTCGAACTCAGTTGTGACGAGGTATTACTTACGGAACTATTAGTTGGAAGAACAGGACAGGATATTCTGACGTCATGAGACAGTTAAAAATTAAAATGAAGGCGCTACAACCGAGTTCGACTGCACGCTGATAGAAATATATTTTTAATCTCATGTAGTGCGCAGGGCCTATCGAATTAACACGCGTTAGAAAATATTTTTAGCCCTTTTTTTTAATCACCGTCTGCGTTGGACTGCATCTTGTGTGCCAAATCTTCGTCCACTCTGTAGACACAGGGCGTCCCAAGAAAATGTATACTCGCACTCCACACAGACTGAGTTTTATTTTCCAGCAAGATGGAACATCTCCCTATCCCATTGCAAGGATGAGAATGTGACAAACACAAGACTAGGAAAGATGGGGATTCAGTTGAGACCTTTCTTTCTTTCTGTTTCTTTTAACCCTTTATACCCCCGACGGGACTTTAAAGTCCCACTACTAAAATTGCTTAATAGGACATAAGTCTGCAATAAATACCCAGAGAAGTCTTTAATTTCTTGTACTTTAGTATTTAATTTAATTCGAGATGTTTCCAATACATTGCTTAATATGAGAGGTTTCTAATGCTGCATAAAAAAGTTTCAAGTTTATTTTTTGTAAAATAAATTAATTTGGGACATAAAGGGTTAAGAGGTAAAGAGTTTACTATGCAAAAAAAAAAAATTGACACTTCGTAATTAAACTGCGTTGAGTTACCAGTAGATTTCTTTATCCGTTTGAAAACAGGCTTCATATTTGTGGTTAGTTTGAAAACAAACTTTATAATTGTAATTTGTATGTTTTAAAGCGTAAATGCTATGTGTTGCCAGTTTAGTCTTCTAAATATTACGATACTAATATTGCTTCTCTGATCTTGATTCTTAAAATTATTGATTGGCTAATATTATAGGACTTTATCAATTGAAATTTGTTTCTACTGAACTAAAGCTTTTCTAAATCTATTTTTAAAGATGCCTGCTTGTATTCAGAGATGATTTTTTTAATGTTCAAAACACCCCTTATTTATATGCGTTGTGTTGAAGAATATACCTAAAAAAATGTTAATAACACGTGAAAATATGTATATTTTTTCATATTTTGATTTTCAAATTCTAAACATGCTTTAAAACTAAAGCATCCAATTTTAATTTGAAGTTAAAAATCCAATATGGATTTTATCATAAAACGGCATTTTAAACATAGGCATGCACATTAGAAGATAAACAGTATTCTCAAAGCCAAGTGTTTAAATTTAAAATTTATGGAACAAACTTTAAAATAACACATTATTCTTAAGTGCACATGTGCGTTTTTTTGGGACGCCCTATACATTAGATGTTCAGTAAAGGAAAAAAGAATACTTTTGACTTAGCGTACATGAGTCACTCCATTTATTGATAAACAAAAAAAAAAAAAAAAAATCCTGCATCGATTACTATCTAAATCGACGATCACGTGATAGTTGAAAGGCGTCATGTACTTTTTAGAACCCCTTTTTCTAGAAAAAGAACAACTGTACTGTTCCTAGCCATCGATAGAAGTTGTTTAATGTTTGTACAGGGTGAATCAGAGAGAGACAGAATTCGAGGAAAGACATCCTCTACACGTACCTCGATTTTTGCACCTTTTGAGGGGTGCAATTTTTACTTCCGTGCACCTTCGGAAAACTAAGCCTTGTTTAAACATGCTTGTGAGTTTCAGTTGTTAAGAAAACGCGCAAAAAAGGCTTGTGTTAATGTTAATATCAAAATAAAATCTTTAAAAAAAACTTTGCTAAAACACACATATACTATAAAAAAAATAGTTCAAGACGTACGTTTCGGGTGGCACAACGGGTAGGCCCTTCTTCGACTTCAAAAACACCCTCCGACACAAGGCAGGAATGTTGGAAGAGATAAAATTATCTCTGAATTTTAGTGTTGAACTACCTTGATGATAAAAATATATAATAATAATAATAATAACAATAATAACAATAATATATACACTACTGGCCAAAAGTATTGCAAATTTGAGAAATCTAACCATCGTTTCAAGAATAAGCCCAGAAGAAATGGACAGGAAATTGGCCTGATTTAAATATTTTTATGAATTTATGTACTATAATTGGAACGACTACATCTGAAAATCACCCAAAAGCAAAATGACTAGCTTCAGGAACCCATCATTTAACTTGGCACCCTGAAACACCGATGGAAGTGTTATAAAACATGGTGGATTCCATATCTCAAAGAGCGTCTGTTGTGATCCAAGTTGAGGCAGCTCAGCAACATCATCAAGGATCTTGAGTTCAATCGCATTTATTTATGATCCTCTTTTTGCAGAATAACTTGAAATGAATTCTTTTATTTAATTTTATTCCTGCGAGCCAAAATGGATTAGGATTTCTATAATAGCCTATATATTTTTTATGGTATTTTTTCAATCCATTCAATAATTTATTTTTGTTCTTTAACTGAATGTTATCGTGTCTTTGAAGTCATTCATTTAACATGCTGACATTCAAAAACATTAATTATATCGATTTTTAATTTTGACGGGGGGAAAGGGGGCTTCCTCTTGAAAAGGGTTCGATTTCTGAAACTCGCAATACTTTTGGCTAGTAGTGTACCTTAACAGTACATATCTTTTAGGTTTCTAATGTCTTCTAGATAACATTAAATGGACTTATAGTAGAGATTGAAAAGGGCATCTATAATATCCTACCCATTTCTGAACTATTTCAGGTCACTGAGATGTACTAGACATGAGACAGATATCCATTTCTGGGCTATTTCACATAACTCCGACATTCTGGATATCTGTTTCATATCCAGAGTATCAGAATGATTCGAAATGGCCCAAGGATGGATATTTCTTGTATATCTAGAAGATATGAAGGATGTAAAATAGTCTATAAATGGATATCTATTTCATATCTAGAAGATATGAAGGATGTAAAATAGTCTATAAATGGATATCTATCTCATATCTAGAAGATATGAAGGATGTAAAACAACCCAGAAATAGATATCTGTCTCATGTCTAGGACATACCTAAAATAGCTCAGAAATGGATTGGATATTACATTTGTCTTTTGGACACCTGAAATCTCTATTTGGGGCCCATCTGATGTTATCTAGAGGGCCCTGGACTTCTAAAAGATAGGCTCATAGAGGATGTCTTTTCCAATTGCATTTCTTAACTCTATGCATTTCTCCTCCCTTTCATAGGAAAGTGAACAATTTACAGGTAGAGTCAGCATTTTTTGTTTCCTTCTTTCTGAAACACCTTCGACATAGCCACTGTTTTAGCAGTTTTCTGAAATGGTGGTGATACGGTGTGCCAAAGTGACACTTCTTCGGTGAGTTTTGTGTGACACTCTCCCCTTTGTATATTTGTAGGTTGGTTGCAAGGTGTTACAAAGGTTACACCTTGTAAGAGTAAGATGATGTCTTTTAAATTCCTGTTGAAGATAACACAACGGTGCTATATCACTGTATAAAAAAAAATGACTCCCATGTTGTTGTTGTTGTTGATGGTGAAAAGGTGATGATCCAAACCCAGCGTGTGCTTTCAGTAAATGCCACTTTTTGATACGTGTATGCGTGTTTCATTTGTGTCTGAGTCTGATTTCATTGAACCCTTTGAGGCGCAACCCTTTCCCAATGCTGAAAAAAGGACAGCCGTTGCCATCGCTCGACTGAACGACCAGCAACAGGGTGGACGATCGAAACGTTCATCGCGTGCCACAGATCGAGAGACCCTTTTTTGACGCAGCTGGCTGTGCCGGGCACACTGTACCTTGTCGCCAAGAGAATACTTCTTGCGCCTCTCCACCAGCCTAAAAATAATTAAAATCACTGTGAGCATTGAATAAATAAATAAAGAGTTAATTTGTTTATGCTAAGTATCTTGACCCATATCAGTAATTAAATGTTAAACAGTAGATCCATAAAAGGCCGGATTAAATTTTTTATCCAAGCATTAACCCTTTGAGGCGCAACACTTTCCCAATTCTAAAAAAAGGGGGGGAACCGTTGCCATCGCTCGACGACAGCTGGCTGTGCCCGGCACAGCCAACTGCGTCAAAAAGGGTCTCTCGATCTGTGGCACGCGATGTACGTTTCGATCATCCGCCATCTTGCTCGTAGTAAAGTCGAGCGATGGCAACGGCTGCCCTTTTTCCAGCATGGGGCAATCGATCCGGCTGTTCTCGCATTCTTCCTTTTTTCGGCAGATGTCAATGCTGTTCAAAAGAATCGTGACAATTTTTTTTCCGGGAAATGACGTGCTAAAAAGTAAAGGGTTCCCGTAGAGTCCTATGTCACACGCCACTATTTTTTTTATAGAAATCCAATCTATTCTTCGTGACTGGTAACAGTCAAAACGTCAGAGTTGGGTGTTCCCAGAGCGGGAACACTGCGCGTTAAAGGGCTAAGACATGATAGTGGAGCCAAAATGCTACAATTTTCACCCAAACCCCATACATATGGCCAAAAATCAATAGTTTTCCAGAAAACTGAAATTGAAACTTTTTTCTTGAATAATCCAAAATTTGACGTTCGAATGCAAATTTAAAAAAAAATCTACTTATTAAATGAATTTCATAGCTGAAACTGTAATTAAGGTAACATAAAAGACTGTTTTAGTTCTTAATTCGCATGTTTCCTTTCAAAAGATCTTATTTTTTTTAAAATAAATAACAGAGCAATAAGCGTACAAATTACAAATAAAATTTCTGACCCATTCATCAGCTATCCAAAAATGAATGAATGCCCACCCAAAGACATGTCATTCGTAAAGAATTGCGAGTTTTACTTAGCGTAGATAAAAACGCCAAAGGATGCACCCCGTTCATTCTTTAGGATAGTTGGCCAATCAATCAAGTCGACATGGTTTTCTTAATTTTTATTTTCATAGCTGACAGTCTAAATAAGTTACAATTTAACTGTTTTTGTACAGTTGTCAGGTCAACTGTAGGGATGTAACGAATATTCAGCCACTATTCGGTATTCGGCCTATTCGACTGTTTTGCCGAATATTCGGTAAGCCGAATACTGAACACGTATTCGAACGAATAGTTGTGATCGAATATTGCTACATATTCAGATGAATAATTTCAGAACAAAGAGAGAAAAGTATTTTTTTAAATGCATTTACAAATAACATTGCTTAGTTATACTTCAATATGTTAATCTGATATTATAAAATATCCCAAGTCATTGAATTTTAAGCTGAATGTAACATAATCTAATGTATTTAATAATATTACAGAAATACAGACTTTTCTACTGGGTGACACTAATTGACTTGATTTTCTAATTTCTTTACTGGGCGGTGGTAGAAGTAATTTTTTCAGATCCTCAATTACAAACATAATTATGACAAGCTGCTAAATATATTTTGATAAGAGTGTAAAGCCCAAAACAGGATGCGATTATGAATAGTTACCCGATGAATCACATTTACCATAGCCTATTTATTAAATTATGACTATCTAAAAATGTAATGATGCTGTATTAGCTTTAACTTTGTAAAAGATATTTTTTCATGACCAAGACTTTTTTATTTTACAGATAATATGCTGTTGTTTATTTTTAAGTATCGACAAATAATATAAAATTTATTTTAATGTCTTTATTTAGTATTTGCTTACAAAATTTAAAAGCGATATTTTATTTGCAATTAAAATGAAATTTTAAAATTTTAATATTCGTCCGCCGAATATTCGGTATTCGGCTATTCGGCCAAATCAGTATTCTTTACATATCTAGTAAACTGTACGATAGTAAAAGAAAATTACCCAGAAAATTATTTATAACTGTTATACATTTTGAGAATTTCGAATTTTTATTGTAAATTTTCACTGAAATTCATCAAAACGGCTAATACTGTACACACACACACACGCACGGTTGCACTGAATGAGTCTTAATTCTTTTTAACAGTGAGGTACATAGGACAATGATATTTGAAATGACAAAAAAAACTAAGAGAAATTTTTACAGGGAAATAAAATAGGCCCAAGTACGTGACTAAATATGCATATTTTTTTTCCTAATGGACGGCCTGTTGCCAACAGGAACCTCAAAATTAAAACAATAGTAATGCGAGAACGGATATTTTAGGTCACTTCAATAATATTTTAAACATAAACTGAAAATTTCAGTAAAAACTCTGTACTAAGATGTGAAGGCGTTCATTGTGAAAAGAAATTGCGATAACTGAGAAAAATGCCTTTAAAGCAGCATTTCTCAACCTGTGGGGCGCGACCCCCAAGGGGGGGGGGGCGCAGAACGTTTGCCCGGGGGGGGGGGCGCGAGAAAAACCAAAGAGCAAGTAGAGGTGCATGTTTTTAAAAAAAATCATCTTATTGTCTCATTTTTACTCAAAAATATATCCTTTTTGGCTTGAAATGTTCATTCAAACTTGACTGATAACATTATTTTGTAGAAAATTCAAACGTTCGGTGGGGGCGACGTTCAAAAGGTTGAGAACCGCTGCTTTAAAGTTCTTGGCTGATGTTCGTTCACAGCGGATGGTGCGTTTTTTAAATGGTTATAACTTCCTTTCTAAAGGTCGTAGGATAAAAAAAGAAAAACGGTTTCAGAAACAAAAATGTACAGCCCGCAAGATTCGCGAATAATTACTTCCTTGTACGTAGTATAAGGAAGTAATGTGATCCCGAAAAATTTTGGGGGCCAAATTTCGACAAAAAAACCGATTTTGACTACCTCTAAATTGAATTTTAAAAATTTTTTCGATGCATCTCATCGTAGGCTATCATGCACGATCATATTAATGCGTCTGCAACTCATTTTGACCAGCGGCGAGTTTATTGTGGCCAGTTTTTCCATGCCGTCTGTACGTACGTACGTATGTATGTACGTACGTACGTACGTACGTACGTACGTACGTATGTATGTAACTCGCATATCTCAAAAACTATTGGTCGTAGAATGTTGAGATTTGATATTTAGGATTGTTCTATGATCTAGTTGTGCACCTCCCCTTTTGGTGATAATCGAATGGATAGTTTATGTACAGGACCGCCCAAAAGATTCGAAATACATTACGCTCTATGGGCCGATATTCATTAAACTCGCCTAACTCAAAAGCAATTAGGCGTAGAACGTCCAAACTTCATATTTTGGATATTTGTAACATCTAGTTGTGCACCTCCCCTTTTGGTTCCATTCGACTGGATAGTTTATCTACAGGACTGCCCAAAACATTCGAAATACATTACGCTCAATGGGTCGAAATTCATTAAACTCGCATATCTCAAAAACTATTAGGCGTAGAATGTTGAAACTTTATATTTAGGAACGTTGTAACATCTAGTTGTGCACCTCCCCTTTCGGTTCCATTCGACTGGATAGTTTATCTACAGAACTACCCAAAAGATTCGAAATACATTACGCTCTATGGGCCGAAATTCATCAAAGCGTTTTTTAGAGGTATTGGGCTATTTCAAACGACTCAGAAGTGATATTTGCTGTAAAGAGTTAGAAAATGAATTTCTCCATTAAAAAAAGTGTCTTTATCATTTATAGTTCAGCTACAGGAACACTCAAAAGATTTCCAATACATTACGTCAATGGCAATTTTAGGGGCATTCATCCATTTCAAGCACAATGCCGTCCTACCACATAAGTTAGGTAATGGTCCGACTACGGTCACGTGACTCCCTCAAGAACTATCCAAAAGTCGCCAAGCTTGGCGACTTTTGGTGTACGTGTGTGCATATTTAACTCTCAAATCTCAAAAAATATTATGAAATTTCATATATAAGATTGTTGTATCATCTAGTTGTGCATCTCGATTTTTGGTTCCAATCTACTGGAGAGTTTATTTACAGAACCACCGAAAAGAATTTCAGTACTTTAATGTCTATGGACATCTTCAATATAATACAACTGTAGACGGTCATTGTTTGGTTCATGCCCAAAATCTCGCCGTCTGTCCTCGGCCTTGGCGAGTTTTGGCGAAATATCGCCAAATTTGGCGATATTCAGTTATTTGGCCCATGCCCAAAGTATCGCCATTTGTCATCGTAGTTGGCGAGTTTTGGCGAAATATCGCCATATTTGGCGATAATCTGTCATTGTTTGGTTCATGCTTAAAATCTCGCCAAATGTCGTCGAAATTGACGAGTTTCGCCGAAATATCGCCAAATTTGGCGCCAAAAATTATTTCGTATTTTGTATAACTGTAAAACTTTAACCCGTAGAATTTTGAACTTTTGTATTTAGAACTATTGTAATATCTAACTGTTTCCAATATCTTTTTTGACAGCAATCGACTGAGAATTTATTTACAGGGTTTGCCAAATGACTTTAAATACATTGAGGTGTATGAATGCATTCAATTCATTGAAAGTCTGTGGTCAATGATACGGTACAATGGTGGCGAGATTTTGGGGATAGCCAAAGTAGTTTGGCTATCCCCAAAATCTCGCAGACTATCTCAAGTTTGTCGGCTTTTGGTGAAATATCGCCAAATAAAGTGTTAGAAGGAAATCTTTCAAATTGAACTCAGCTTGGCGATATCGAAATATTTGGCTAGAAATCGCTAAATCTTACTATTATTGATATTTTATCTCTTTCAAAGAAATAAGTTTAGAGGAAGTGCGTCGAAAATATTTTTGATCTAATAGACGTGCAAGGAAGTCATGTGTTGGACACATCAGATTTTTTTATTATTGATTTTTTGGTCGAAATTGGATGTTACCCGGACGCCCTCACTATGAGAATGCACATTTCTGAGATTTCATATACCCGCGAAAGGGCGCTAGTATCGTGTTCTGGCGCATATTCATATACATGTTCAGGGGCGTAGCCAGAAATTTTTCATGGGGGGGGGGGTTACGACTACTACAACTCATATATATGTATAGGTGTGTGTGATAATGTAGTGAAAAGTATCCATTTTGCATGGCAAAAAATTCCTCATGGGGGGGGGTTATGACCCCCCCCCCTAACCCTCCCCGTGGCTACGCCCCTGTATATGTTTCTTCAGTTTCACGGAACTTCAAACGCATTTATTGAGAAAACGTGATTTCTGCATTGTGACGTAGCTTGCAGCCAAGTTTCAGAGCGATGTTTCAGTGATTTTAGTGGATACGCGAAAAACTTTTTAACAGTTCTTCACGCCAATGCCTCTAAAGTATTCAAGTTTGTAGAAAATTCAAAGCTTATATTCCACACTCGGACTGACTAATTTGGGGGGCCTCGGCTGGAGATTGAAAAGGGGCCCCTTATTGATTCATTTTGAGGGAATAGAATATTAAAGTATTTAATATTTGGAATTGAGTCTTACGTGCCTAAAAACAACATTTAACTATTTTAGAGCTTTTGGGGGCCCTGCCTCTTCGAGGGCCTGTTGTATTTTGAATTCAGTAACCGTCTACTAAGCAACAAAATCTCTCTTCACTCTCATAGCCGTTTTCAATTCTCAAGCACACACATTTTTCTCGAAATAAATAAATAAATAATAATAAATACAGTGAAACTTCCATGAGCGACCACCTCTATTAAGCGACCCCCTCCTCGAACGACCCATTTTTTAAGGCACCGATTTCTTACCTTATCTACTGAATGTTAAAAGGTCAACCTCTATAAGCGACCGGTCCCAGATCCCTGTCCGAAAATGTTCTTTCATTTTTACGGAAATAAAGCAAACAAAAACAACCCCATTTCAAACCGGTCTCTCCACTGCAAATCGGCAGAAAAGGTACG
Source organism: Cheiracanthium punctorium (assembly GCA_038373885.1). Taxonomy (NCBI): domain Eukaryota; kingdom Metazoa; phylum Arthropoda; class Arachnida; order Araneae; family Cheiracanthiidae; genus Cheiracanthium; species Cheiracanthium punctorium. The sequence continues at coordinate 103,799 of JAWZYV010006245.1, forward strand.
CGTACCAATCTCGTAGGTTACAGAAGACTGAGAATCGAGTGGTTTTACAGTTGGAGCAGATAAATGATGCGATCGAATCACACGAAAAAGGAAATTAATCGAGGAAGAAGGCGGTTACTTTCTGTTGTGGCATAACCTAAAAAGCAAATAGATTTGATGAAGGCCCATTCAGAATGCATCAAGCATATCAGGATTCATGCTCTTTCATCAGATGTAAAAAAAAAATAACGTAGGCAGGGAAGTACTTTCCGAGAGCGAAAATAAAATGAAGTAATCCGAAATTTCTAAATGTTTCATTAAGTCTAAATTTTAAAATTATATTTGCGTAATTGCTGATGTATTGCTTTGCAGTTTCATAAATAACAAAATAATTTTTTTTGTGTGTGTGTGTGTTCTTATCAAGGCTATCCAATGTTTATATTTCTTTGATTGACCACCTCTCGTAACGACCGATTTTTCCATGGAACGGAGGGTAGTCGCTCCAGAGAAGTTTTACGGTACAGTTGAAATCGCTTATAACGAGCCCGGATTGAACGAGGAAATCGGAAACATTGGTCTACGGCAGCATAATTCGCTTTTAACGAGCAAACTCCCGTTATAGCGAGCAATATTTTTACCCTATCTACTTAATGTTAAAAGAACCTCTAGAAGAGACCACTCAACCTCTATAAGCGACCGATCGCGATTCCTGTCCGGAAATTTTCTTGCATTTTTGTGAAGTAATTAAAAACCACAATCCAAACAAGTCGCTCTGTTGCAAATTAGGGACGAATGCGAGACGAAAAACAAGTGTCTCGCGTCTCGCAAAACAGCCTATAAGCTTTGTCTCGTCTCGCAAAATAGTTGTACCGTAATGTTAAAAATGTCTGTCTCGTCTCGCATCCATCCCTACTGCAAATCGACAGCAGGTCCAAGTACACATGACGTGCAAATCTTCTAGGTTAGAGAAGAGACGTGTCGAAATCATTAGGAAACGAGTGATTTTAGCGTTGGAGCAGTGCATAGATGCGATCGAGTCACACGAAGAAGGAGATTAGGACGAGAAGTGGGCGGTTACTTTTGATAGTGGGAGCTCAGAAAGAAAATTTTAAAGCAAATAGATTTTGTCAGATGATTCACATTACATATATTTAAATACTGTTAGTATGTGTTACGTAAAATTTCAGATGAGAAATAAAGTTGAGAGAGAAATACTCTAAAAGGGAATGCAACAATCTGAAATTTCTAAATATTTTATTCAAATTTAAATTTTTAAAATATGTTTGCTTGATCCCTTATAGATTGGTATTCAATTTCATAAATAACGAAACAAACAATATTTAATGGTGTTTTATTTGGGCAAACAAATGTATATACTTCTTTCAGCAACCGCCTCTCATAATGACAGATTTTTTGCGGAATAGAGAGGGTGGTCGCTCCAGGGCCGCAGGGCGCTATGGACGGCTCAGCCGCCAATGGAAAAACCTAAGCACCCTCTAGAGCAATTAACAGCCACCAGGAATACTTTTTTTAAAAAACAAGTTTTTACAGTATCTATCCCTATGTATAAAATTGAGCATTATCTGCTGTCAAAAATGGAGTTTCACTAGTCTGCACGTTGCAAATTCTGGAAATATCGCAACTTTCAAGAATTTTGCAATACTTGTCAGTTTTTGCCCTTTATTTACTTTGCCATACACACAGTAAAAACAACTTTTTAAAAAGAGTGTTAGTGGGTTATAGAGTGTCCAGTTTGAATACGTCTGTGAATTTTATCGTTTAATTTCCTCACAAATCCGACCGCTTAAATCATAAATCTGAATATGGAGTTGCGAGGTATCTACTTATATAATAAGCTAACGTATACGGTACCAAAATCGACGCTATTTCTACCCTGCGAAATGTAACAACAATAAGATGTAAGCATGAGTGTGATAACAATAACACATGCGCAAAAATTCCAATTAATAGTTCAGTGACATCAGATGGAGCAAGCATATACGTTACTGGTTATTAATGACAATGTCATTTTATCTCTCACCCCTTTATTGAAAATGTGACATAAAAATGAGACACGAAAATGCGACATAAAAGTAAGAATAAATGTCCTCTGAAAATGTTAGTATGTGTTACGTAAACCACCGATTTCTATAAGCTCCGTGAAGGTGGCATTTATTGGATAAAAGGATTGTTTAAAATTTTCATTTTATTTAAATACTATGAGTTCACAACAGCTATCATCTATTGTTACACTATTTCGTAAGCTGTAGAATAGGCATCCCATGTATTTTTTACATATATTTAAATACTATTAGTTCACAACAAATTTTAATCCATTGTTACACTATTTCGTAAGCTGTAGAATAGGCAACACATGTATTTTTCTATCAATAGGTTACAGTCCTAAAAATTTCAACATAGGGTGACCAGGCGAAATACACGAAAGATGAGAGATAGAGTGTCATAGTCAATTAATATCGTTTTAATATGGCAATAATGGTTCAGAGGGGTTTCTCTCCCTGACGATGCTCGAACAGCCGAGTTTATTTTTAATTTAATTACATATGTCACATGCAGTAGCTAGATTACAAATTAACAATAATGCACACGCGAAAATGCAAAATCTTTCGGATCTTTTCGCAGATTTAAAAATATCGAATACACAGTACTTGGCGCGTTTATCGCTCATCAAAAAGAAAAAAGAAACGGACCGCCATGCAGTGGGCTAAAGCACATCTTAGCCCCATTTCCTGTTTCTTTTACGTTATTGTAATGGAGAATACGTATTAAATAATGCAACCATACTATTAAAACACCAGGTTGCTGACTTTGGCTCTACTTACGTATCAGCCCGGTCGTCCGCCAAGACGAGCGATTTTTGGCCAAGATAAATGCCGGACACATGAAATTATGGATAGTTCAGAATACGATTGGCAACAGTTTGCCAGCGCATTTGACGAAAAAATAGTTTGGCGGTAATGACCGCCGGGATAATGCATAAGTGCCACTTTGGCACATTAACGCTGGTATTATTAAATTAGAAATAGAAAAGTACCCGTTAAACGCTAATTTGAAAAAGTCCGCAGCTGCTGCAATTAAATAAGTATTTCTGCAGGAATTTGTACAACAGGGTGATCACCCAAAGCAGTATTTTTATAATCATTTTATGAATGGAACTGTCTCCAATTATGTCTATAGTTACATTTTGCAATGCTAGTACTTGACATCGCCACCATGACTACCATCGGCTTTTATGATGACACCACACATTTGTAGCAACCCTAACCTAAATAAATTGAATGACAAATACTGTTAAAACAAAGAAACATGATTTTCATTAAAATGAGTCCAATAATTTGACCGACACTGAACTGAGTATAAAGAACAGTAAGGTATGGGGGGGGGCGGCGAAGCTGGCCGCTTTAGGGGCTAGTCTAGTATATCTCTGCAATTAGCGATCACCGCTTCCCTACAATCCTTGAAACTGCAATCAGCAAAGGAGGAAGTAAGAAAATTTTTGGACTTCTCAAAGGACACCAATTCTGTTGACAGGGCCCCTTCTGGAATGGCGTCGAGAATTTTCTCTTTGGCGCCCCCTCTCCATCTTAGCCATCTCCTCCCTCAGAACTTGCACTACGTTCTATCATCATGTTTGGGTGGGTAAACACTAGCGTGACTAGGACGAACGAGGCAACTACAATAATAACACAAGTTCCTTTTGGCGATAGTCGCTCATTGTTTGGTAAATGTCCAAAATCTCGCCATTTGTCGTCAACCTTGGCAAGTTTTGCCGAAAAATTGCCAAATGGGACGTGAAAAATAATTTCGAATTTCGCATGACTCTGGAATTTTCAACCGTATAAGGTTTAAATATTGTATTGAGAACTATTGTAACATCCAACTGTGCATCTTTTTTTTAATTATTATTATTGCAATCGACTGGGTAATTTATTGACAGGGTCAGCCAAATGACTTACGTTAAGGCGTATGGATGCATTCCATTCATTGAAAGTCTGTGGTCAGTGACTACTTTGGCTGTCCCCAAAATCTCGCAAACTATCTCAAGCTTGTCAGCTTTTGGCGGAATATCGACCAATTAAGTGTCAGAAGTAAATCTTTCAAATGGAACCCAGCATGGCGATATCGGAAGTATTTTGCTAGAAATCGCTAAACCTTAGTATTGCTGCAGTGTTTTATCTCTTTCAAACAAAATAAGTTTAGATGGAGTGCGCCGAAAATATTTTTGATTTAGTAATAGACGGGCAAGGAAGTCATGTGTTGTCCACATCAGATTTGTTGAGATACTACTTCTCTGTGTCTGGGGAATGTCTGGAAGGGACAGTTTTTTCAGAGCGATCAATTGAATTCCAATTTGCAAGTAGGAATAAGTCTCTCTCATCTTTGGCACTCTGACGGGCTATTGTATATTGCCATTTGAGTTATCTTTTGCTTGCCTTTCTGCGCTCGCATATACCCAACCTTGGGAAACTTAAATCATATGCCTTAAACGGGGTTTTGATGGAGAGTGTTTTATAATCGAGGCCCGATGCACGCAATTCTTATTTCTCTAGCTTCAATTTAAATGTCTTTTTTTTCTTTTTCTTAACTGTTAGAAACAGTGCAAATACACGGTATAACAATGCACCTTAAGAATTTGTGTCAGTAATATACTTTGAAACAGTGGACTAAACCTTTATTTGAAATGACTTTCAACAAAGAAACGTAATTGTTGGAAATAAGGCAAAAATACAAGGTATAACAATGCTCTTTAAAAATGTGTGTCAATAATGTACTTTAAAACAGTGGACGAAACCTTTATTTAAAATGACTTTGAACAAGCGCAATTGTTGGAAATAATTCAAAAATACACGGTATAACAATGGTCTTTCAGAATGTGTGTCAATAATATACTTTGAAACAGTGGTCTAAACCGTTATCAAAAGTGACTTTCAACAATGAGACATAACTGTTAGAAACAGTGCAAATACACGAAATAACAATGCACCTTAAGAATTTGTGTCAGTAATATACTTTGAAACAGTGGACTAATACAATAGTTCTCAATACAATAATATACTGTTATCAAAAGTGACTTTCAACAATGAGACATAACTGTTAGAAACAGTGCAAATACACGGTATAACAATGCACCTTAAGAATTTGTGTCAATAATATACTTTGAAACAGTAGACTAAATCTTTATTTAAAATGACTTTCAACAAAGAAACGTAATTGTTGGAAATAAAGCAAAAATACAGGTTATAAGAAATCTCTTTAAAAATGTGTGTCAATATTACACTTTGAAACAGTGGACTAAACCTTCGTTTAAAATGACTTTCAACAAAAGGACGTTCATTGTTGGAAATAATGCAAAGCTATTCGGTATAACTATGCTTTTTAAAAATCCCTCAATGATATACTTTTAAACAATTGGCTAAATTTTTAAAGAATAAGATTAAACAAATGGAAGTAATTGTTTGAAATATATGTAAAAGTATGAATTAAAGCGTTTATACACTGGATTAACATATAGATTACCTTTCATGCATTAGTGCAAACAGTTCTTCTACAGGGACACTCAAAATAATTCTAATTCATTACGGTCTCTGTAACTACTCAACTGAATCTGAAATTTTTTTCACTGATAGAGAGCTATGCTGCTCCTGAGTAATATGGGTTACCTTTCATACATATATCTCAATTTTACGGAAATTCTCATAAGAAATACATAAAATTGGGATATCTGTAACCATTGACCCGAATCTAAAAAATTTCTCAGACAGAAAGCTGCGCTATTCCTAAGTATCATAAGCTAAAATTCATGCATATAGCATAAATATTTCTTTTACAGGAATTGTCAAAATAATTCAAATGCAATATCCTCGATGGGTATCTCTGTAACAACTGGACCGATTCAGAAACTTTTTTCACCAATAAAAAGCTATACTATTCCTGAAAATTATACATTGCCTTTCATGTAGCTATATGTAGATATATATAGATTTCTTTTAGAGACACTCATAAGAATTACATTTTGCTCTGTGGGCATCTGTGTAACTTTAGAACTGATACTTAAACTTTTGTCACTAATAGAAAGATACAATATTCTTGAGTATACAAAATTGTAGTTATACAAAATACTTGTAGTTATACAAAATTTAATTTAATAGGTAGAACTATTCCAAGAGCTGCAAAAGGTTCATAAAAGCTTTCTAAATAACTGGTTAAAAATGCAAGTTTACAGTATTGTTACTTGTAGAGCTATTGCGAATGCAGTTATGGTCAATTTTCGTGGAGATTTTCAACGCTCAAAGGTACCTGACCCCTTAAGGGATTGTGTACGCTATCCCTTGAATATTTTCATTGAATTTTTGCCTGTGAAAGTGTTCTATTTTGTGTGAGAAATACAGCACTTGTGAGAGCTTCAGATCTAAGCGGACTGTTAAAAGTACATTACGGTTTGATTGTGCTTGTGAATTTTGTAATGCTGATGGTTCGACGAAGTTTTAGAAGCAATAAAGTTCGTGTTCCATCCTGACATGTGGACTTTTTACTAGAACTTTCTGCACTAACTGCACTTTAGAACGACGAACCCCGGAAACAAGCAGAGGTTTCTGCAACATTTGGTGTCAGAATCGGGGTTCTAAAGAAAGACTTTAATTCCCCAGTGCATGGTGTGGACAAGAAAAATGGAGGACCTTAGAAAACAATTGAGGAGATGAAAACCGATATGGTGAAGAAGATGAAATCCGGTCATGAAGAGATGAAAACTGAGGTAAAAACCGCACGAGAAGAGATAGAAGGTGGAAAAGGATAAATGAAAGCCATCCATGACGAGGTAAAAGCCGGATTGGAGAAGAAAATGGAAGATGGACAAAAAAGAAATGAAAACTGGATTGGAAGAGTTAATAACTGCAACCCAACGAGAGCTAAATCATCTGAGTGTCTGGCGAAGGAATTATTACAAGACGTGGAGTTAACGGCAGAAAAAAGAAGGGCTGCGGAAAAGGTAATAGCTGAATTTGAAGACCTCTCGTGCTTCGGGTGACTTTGGTCGTACGAAGTTAACGCAACACAGGATAGATGCAGGCATTCTCCCATCAAGCAACATCCTAGGCGGCTGCCGTTTGCTAAGCAAGAAGCGGTGAGCAGACTTTTAGAGGAGATGCAACGTGATAACGTCATCGAGCCATCGACTAGTCCCTGGGCCCCGTCAATTGTTTTGGACCGGAAGAAGGATGGTTCCACCCGGTTCTGCGTTGACTATAGACGTCTGAATGACATTACCAAAAAGGACAGCTACCCTCTTCCCAGGATAGACGACACATTGGACACTTTATCGGGAAATGAATGGTTTTCCACTTTGGATCTGAAGAATGGCTACTGGCAAGTGGAAATTCATCCCACGGAAAGATTGCGTTCACTACTGAACAAGGATTGTGGGAATTCAAAGTTATGCCTTTTGGACTCTGCAACGAACTTATTCGAGTTCTCTTTAAAATTATGAATGAAAGAAAAGTTCATAAGCCAAATATCATTTGGAATCTAGATGTACGGGGGGAAAATATACATAAAATATAACTGAAGAAAAATCAGAAAATTCACTCATGATAATTGATTTCTGTATTGAATAGACCGTAGGTGGTAAGTATTCTTACCACGGCCTTTTAAAGGGTTAAATTTAAAGTGACCATACGTCCTCGAAATTCGAGGACAGTCCCCAACATAGATCTTTTTTCATTTTTTCCCCAAAAATACTTTGTCCTCAAATGTCCCCAAATTTAAGGATTTGTACTTTTTTTCCCTGAAAGTTTCCGTTTAGTTTATTTCTTTCAGAAAAAACTGGAGAAATAAGAAAAATAAACCAACTAAAAGCTCCATCTACTCAGAGAAACAATGAAATTCGATCTCTGAAAACGTTTGTTGTCATTGTGTGTGTAGCGTGTGCAGACATTCAATAAAGTATACGACTATAAGCTAAGGTGGCCAGATTTTTGTAGTCAGAATCGGAGACATGTCCCCGAATCTGACAACAAAACTGGGGACATTTATAATTAATGGTTATAATTAACAGTAATTTAATTGAAAAACAATGCAATAATTAAAAATTGTCCCCAGTTCCATTTTTACATTCTGGGGACAATTTGAAAAACGTCCTGAAAATGGGGACTGTCCCCGGAAAATGGGGACGTTTGGTCACCTTACTATAAGCCAAATTTCCCATTTCAGTTTTGTTAATGATTCATCACTTTTCATGAAAAACCATCTTTGAAATTGACGTACGAAAATTTTATTGCACTCGAATACTTTTTTTTTAGAGGGTGTACAAAGTTTCATGAAAAATTATCCCAAAATGATCCAATGTAAAAAGCAATGTCTTCTGAAAAATACAAATACTATTCCAAGAGTTGAATTTTGAATAAATTGCAATATTTCAACATGATGCTCCTTTCATACTTCTGGTTTAAATAAATATTTATAAATGAATGAAATACTTCCATTCATTTATTATAAATAAGAATACACAATTGATATAAAGAGCTATTAGAATTCATTTTTCACAGTCAGTCAAGATTTAAAGTTTGGGTACACATGGTAATATGTTGTGTCCTCGAATAAGTCCCCAAAAATATTTTCTAGTGTCCCCAAGTTTTTCTTGGATTCGAGGACAATGCTTGATTTGTCCTCAAAATACTGTTTAGAAATAGGGTCGCCTTAGTTAAATTACCCACCCCACTTGGCAAATCAAATACCACCAATGACGTCACCGGCAAAATGTCTAGTTTGTATACGCAAGCTAAGGAGTAGGATCATGAAACCATTTCACAATTTCTAGATTTGGCAATGGCCTTCGAAACAGCTCAATTTTTTGCTACAGCTGTTTTGTGTTTTCATTCGTTGTAGTTAGTAGATCAGCCATCAGCGTCCGTTGTTCGATCTGCTAGCAAAATAATATCATAGTATTTATGACAGTTTAAACAAAACATTTGCCAGTATCCTGATGGCTGCCGAAACGAGTCGGAGAACACCTAAGTCAACTGGATTAATTGTTCGACCACAAGCTGTGAGGTTGTTGTTAAATTTTCTTTGTTTGGGTGAATATGGCCAGTGTTTATAAACACTGAGCTTGCGTCATGTTATTGTCTTGTATAGCGTAGCGTACTACGCAATTTAAATGTAACATGTTATGAAATTAGTTTTTTTTTTTTTTTTGGATCGTTTGAGGTGTTACTTAAAGTACGCATTATTTACGCGAATGAAGAATGCAATTTTATTTTGATAAATTTTTCTTTTTTCGAATTTTAGAAATGTACTTTTTGTAATATATACATTGTGCATGTTAGAACAAATTGTATAACAGTGCTAATCTATTTAGATATTCATTCAGATTTTATGTTACTTTATTTATTTTGAAACGTTTTGTTCGTATTTTTAGCGACAAATCTTATGTGGAAAGTGTGGTGGGATTTATTAACGAAGTTGTACCCCAGGTAAGTTTTTTGTTTTAATCTTTATTGCAGTTTGACTATTTTATTTTTATATTTAAGGTAAAATTAACTTTGAGAAGAAAATTTAAGTTTTGTTTTGTAAATGTAGTTGTATAAATAACTTACGCATAAAGTACGCTTTTTAATTTTTGAGTTATAGCTATCGCAAATTTCGTAATTATACTGCTACAGAGTGTGAAAGAAGAAAGAAAATTTATTAAATGTATCCCCGAGTTTTAGCGATTGATAACCTTTGGCTGACTTTCTTTTGGTTGGCAGAAAAATGTTCATTAAGAAAAATTTGTCTGTTCCAGTTTGTGAAAAATTTGTTTTTGTCTGTTCCAATATTTTACTCTTAAAACGGATCTTTTACAAAATATTACATCTTAAATACGGACCTTCACAGTATTTTTCATTTAAAAAACGGACCTTTCACAAAATTCCTCCATTAAGGAATGGATCTTTCACAAAATATTGCATCTTAAATACTGACCCTTCACAGTATTTTTGACTTAAAAAGCGGACTTTTCACAAAATTCTTCCATTAACGAACAGCCCCTTCACAAATCAATTTGGTAACAGATTTCAATAAAGTTGTCATACACATAACGGGTTTTATAAAATTAATAATTATAAAATATTTAAGTTAATGATATCATGCATGTACTAATTCTTTTATAAATAAATGTAAAATATGATGTTAAATGATACTTAATTTTTAACCCTGAGCTAAGCAAAAAGAACTTCAAAAAGAAAGAAAAAAAAAAAAAGGGTATACAGAAGGAATACTTTTCATACATGTTACGGTAGAATCGCTTCTTACATAAAAAATAAATTATTATTGAAAATATCTCTAATATCCAGAAATTTCACTTATCTGATGTAAATTCAGTTCCAATTTTGCTGGATAATCGAGATTCTACTCTGTAACATATTATTATAATAAATCAGTATTAGGGATGCACCGATTACTATATTTTGCCGAATACCGAATATTCAGTTAAAATTCTAACCGAATATTCGGCTGAATACCAAATACTTAGTTAAAATTTATTAAACTTTAACCTCTCATTGAACTTTGATTACAACGATTAATTTGATTAGTTTGTTCTTAAACAATATTTCATAGGGTGTAAAACTTCATAAATTAAAATGCTGCAAAATTTATTATCCAAGTACTTCCTTTATATATTATTAATAACTTTTTTAAATATTAGTGAAATGCTGGTCATTTTTTTACCTGCATATTTTATTTTAAAAAATTAGCATTTAATTGACTTTACATATTTATGAACACTTAATGTTATGAGGGTTTCTTTTCCTGGTTACTGTTTTAAATTTAAATGAGTTAGTAATAGCAAGGTTAATGCAATGTGTCATAAGATTTAAGAAAATTGAAAAGCAACAAAATTTAAATTTAGCATCTGTTTTTTTCTTACATTAAAACCAATTTTATTGTGATATTAGTTTTTGGTGTGATTGTGGCAATGTTACACTAGGGCGATCTGCCAAGGATGGGGTGGTCCCTTGGTTGGTGGACTTTCTAAGGGTTTCTAACGCATATTCACGTGATATTAGTATGTAACTACTTGAATTAATTTAGTACTGTGTTACTATACTATATCTTTCATTCGTGATATAAAAAATATGTATTTGTTTACCAATTTGTGAATACTTAAATTTGTTTACTATCTGGTTGCCGAATATTTAAGTATTCGGCCGAACCGAATATTCGGTTTGTCTGCCAAATAGGCAGTATACCGAATATTCGGTGCATCTCTAATCAGTATACAGGAATAAATTTGATGTCTTTATTTATAAAATCTATATGAGTTTCATTATACATATGCGATTTTTTTTCATGGGCCTTTCCATAAAGCTTCTTAAAATAGAAATTCAATACCAAACTTAAATTTGTAAAATTGTATATTTTTCACAAATTCATGAAAAGAGGACACTGTTTTTACAAATTCACAAAAACAGGACTCTGGCTATAAAAACCTGATTGAATGCTAATTTCAGATCAACAAAATTATGTGTAAAATTTTCACAATTTCACTAAAAATGGACACTGGAAAGTCTGGACAGACCCCTGTGTATGCTTCAAAACTAGATACTATAATATAAACAAGATGTTAAAAAAATCTCATAGTATAATTTAATTTGTTTTACATAATATCACTATATTTACAATGTATTTGTGTTTAAGCAGTGTATAAGAGAGAATAGAAAAAAACTGAACAAATAAAAGGAAAAATTGATTTAAATATTAATTTACTTCCTTGAATGGAGTATAAGGAAGTAATGTGATTCCGAAAAATTTCAGTGGTCAGATTTTGACGAAAAAACCATTTTGCCTACCTCTAAATTTATTTTTAAGAAATTTTGCTATGCATCTCATCATACGCAAGCATGCACATTCATATAAATGTGTGTGCAACTCATTTTGACCAGTTTTTCTATGTCATCTGTACATACGTATGCATGCATGTATGTATGTAACTCGCATATCTCAAACTATTGGTTGTAGGATGTTGAGATTTTATATTTAAGATTGTTGTAACATCGAGTTGTGCACCTCCCCTTTTGGTCCCATTCGACTGTATAGTTTATCTACAGGGCCACCCAAAAGATTCGAAGTACGTTATGCTCTATGGGCCGAAATTCATTTAAACTTGCGTATCTCAAAAACTGTTTAATGTAGAATTTGAAACTTTATATTTAGGATTGCTGCAACATCTAGTTGTGCACCTCCCTTTTCGGTCCCATTCGAATTTATAGTGATTTTAAATACATTACGCTTATGGACAGAATTTCACTAAAGCATATTTTAGAGGTATTATTAGGCTATTTCAAACGACTCAGAAGTGATATATGCTGTTAAGGGTTACAAAATGAATTTCTGCATCGAAAAAACTTCTTTATCATTTATAGTTCTGCTACAGGAACACTCAAAAGATTTCCAACACACTACAGTCAATTGAAATTTTAGGGACATTCACCCATTTCAAGCACAATACTGTCCTACCGTATAGTTAGGTAATGGTCTGTCCATGGTCACATGCCTCTCTCAAGAATTATGCCAAGCTTGATGATTTTTGGTGAATGTGTGTATGTATTTAACTCTCAAATTTCAAAAACTGTTAGTTGTAGAATGTCGAAATTTCATCTATAAGATTTTTGTGACATCTAGTTGTGCATCTCGATTTTTGGTTCCAATCTATTGGAGGGTTTATTGACAGGACCACCTAAAAGAATTTCAATACATTAATGTTTATGGACATCTCCAATATATTACATCACTACTCAGTCATTGTTGGGTCCATGCCCAAAATCTCTCCATTTGTCATTGACCTTGGTGAGTTTTGCTGAAATATCAGAATTTGGCAAGTGTCATGTGGTCCATGCCCAAAATATCGTCCTTGAAGAGTTTTGGCAAAATATTGCCAAAGTTGGTGATAGTCAGTCATTGTTGGTCCATGCCCAAAATCTTACCATTTGCCCTCGACCTTAGCAAGTTTTGCCAAAATATTGCCAAACTGGACCAAAGATAATTGTGCATTTAACATAACTCAAAATTAAACTTTTAACCTTAGAATGTTGAAATTTTGTATTTAGAGCTATTGTAACATCTAACTGTATGCCTTTCATTGCAGTCATTTGGGTCATTTATTTACAAGGCCACCCAAATGACTTTAAATACATTAAGTAAGGTGTATGGATACATTCAATTCATTGCAAGTCTGTGGTCAGTGACTACTTTGGCTATCCCGAAAATTTCGCAAACTATCTCAAACTTGTCGGCTTTTGGCTAAATATTACCCAATTAAGTGTCAGAAGCAAATCTTTGAAATTGAACCCAGCTTGACAATATTTAAATATTTGGTTGGAAATCACTTAAACTTAGTATTACTGCAGTACAGTAGACACCGGTTATAACGTACTTTCATGGGACCTAAAAAAGTAGTACGATATGAGAAATACTGCAGTATCATTATCTAACATCAGAATCATTATAGATAAAAGCTTTTCATAAGGCATTTACATTGCAGCAGGTGGAAAAAAAAATAAAAGATTGCTCCCTTCATTCATACACAATTCATCTCGCTAGAGAATCTGAAAACGGACAACGAGCGTTTCTGATCGTACTGAAATTTCGGAGAACAAGGAAATAAAATGCTTAAGAAAAGCAAAATTTTATTCTTGGCTTTGGTATAAAAAGTACATTATAGCCGAAGTACGTACTTTTGTGAAGTACGTTTGAACTGAAGTTCAATAACATTATAAATATAGCACTTCAATCGGGATCTAGCTTTAGGTATGTTAAAACCGATAGTACGTTATGTCCCAGGTCCGTTATAACCAGTGCGTACTGTATTTTGTCTCTTTCAAACAAAATAAGTTTAGATGAAGTGTGCCGAAAATTTTTTTGATTTAATAGATGTGCAAGGAAGTCATGCGTTGTCCATATCAGATTTTTTTATGTTATGATGTCCATTACCTATTTTTGAGCTAGAAGAAAGTGCTATCATTTTTGCCACTAAAATAAAGTATACTATTTTGGCAATTTTCACCAAATTTTACTAATGCTACTATTTTTGTCTTCTGACAATGGTGGACTCCTTGTACTGAGATTTCTTGTATTATTTCTTTTGTAATTTGGATGCCATCTTTTTCCTTGCTCTCTCAAAATTTGTGTTAATTGCTATGGAATTTTAATGTTATATATTGTTAGTTATTTGAATTATACGTTAAGTACTATGAAACTCACTCTAAATTTTCTTTTTGAAGGCTAAGCAAGGAGATAAGGAGACTATATTGTGGGCAAAATTTGAATATTGTGATATCAATGGTATGTATGTGTGTATTTTTCTTTTCTAGAATTTCATAAGTATGTTCATTTTCTAAAATACTAAAACTGATTAATATTACACTGAAATGTCAATTTTTTCAATATTTGACTTTGCATTTATGTACGGTAAAAGCACTCATTTTTGCAAGCTGTAAGTTTCCCCAAAATGAAGATATGGGTGATTTTGCAAGCTGAAAATTGCAAAAAAGACAGTTTTATATGCATAATACCAATAATTGAAAAATTCCGAAACTACCTAAATATAGAACCCCTTTTGCATAAGGCATTTTAAGAAACTTCCTTTTATTCAAAAAGTTCTCTTCCCCCCCCCCTTCCCTCCATTCTCTTCTCTCTATTTTGAATGGCTTCAAAGGAGCTGGTATAAATATTGTAAAAAGTGAATGAGCTGCATTCTATTAGTTGTATTATTGTTTTATATTCCAGAAATAGTTATAAGAAAGAAAGTTGTCAAGAAAGAGTTTGAATCTGCAATAAATTATAAAATTTTGGCAAGTGAACAATTTTTGATTTTTTATTGTTATTTGAAGCAAAAAGAAAAGAAAAGTATTTCACTAAGATTTAATTTTGGTGATGACGACCAGATCTTGAAAATTGCAAAAAAAGTCTCTCAAAAATAAGTGTTTTTAAAGTCAATGAAATCTAATATCTTTGTCTTTTGTGTTTTCTTTAGATGTTGTCTTCTTTGCATATGTATAGTTTGGGGTTCTTCTGAGTTCCTACCAGGATCGGAAAAAACGCTCAAAATACTGGTGTTAACCGATAAAGTAAATAAAAAACTTTGTAAAAAACACACTTAAGATGTTACAGGTAAGTAGATATGTACGTTTCGGCCAAAAAATTGTTTTGGCCTTCCTCAGTCAAAGCCCTTCGACATACGGAGCAGAAGGAACTGAAAAAAAGATCAGATCTTTTTTCAGTTCCTTCTGCTCCGTATGTCGAAGGGCTTTGACTGAGGAAGGCCAAAACAATTTTTTGGCCGAAACGTACGTATGTACTTACCTGTAACATCTTATGTGTGTTTCTTACAAAGTTTTTTATTTACTTCCTACCAGGATGTCAATGATTTAAGTCAGTGATTTCAATCATGATTAAATTAATTATAAAAAATCTTTGATTTAAATCAAGAATGTACAATATCTGGCCCACAAGCCATTATTGGCTCAAGATCATAATTGCTGTTACATTGATATTTTTACTCTATTTGGAAATCCTCCTTTCTATATTATTAATTTTTTTTTAACTGTTGTCTTTTTTTTTTTTAATGTAAAACAATTAGTACACAAAGCATGTATCCTGCATAAGCTTCATATAATTACTGATTGAAAATTAAATTTATGTTTGTACAGTATGGAACCTCTTATCCGGAAACCAGTTATCTGGAAAACCTGTTATCCAGAATTATTTTTCAATTGATTAAATTCCTATTTTTTTCTGAAAGAAAAGCAAAAAGTGAGTTGTATTTTTGAGTGCTACAGCTATAATCTACAGCTACAATTTATTTTTATTACAGCTATAATTATTTTAAGTAAGCAATCTGGTAAGGTATTTTATTTAATTTTTTAGTGTGTGACTCTTTCAAGAAGTTATCATATATTTACTACTTCCTCTCTAAATGATTATTATTTATCTTTATTAAAGTTTTTTTTATATTATTTTTCTAGTATATTAACAATTAATGTTTAATTCTAATCAAAAGTAGAGAGTGACATTTATGCTACCAATCAAATCAGTAGTTGTCATGTTAATCCACAACCAGTTATCCAGAAAACACCCAGTCACAACCATTCCGGATAACAGGTTCTATTCTGTAATAACCTCTAAATTTTGAAAATATATTGAAAAAATTTAGGAAATTTCATTTTGATATCTAATTATAAATATTATATTTTATAAATTAAGTTTCTCTGCACTAGCTGTAGACTACAGAGCAGATTGCATTCAAAGTTTACAATGTGTTTGAAAATCCTGTAGCATAAAAGCTAACATTCAGAGAAGAAAAGATTTAGCAAAATTATATTTAATTTTATCCTAATAAATGCAGGAATATCGTTAGAACATTTTGGAAAAAGGATTAAATGTGAATCAAAAATCCTTTGTTAATTTTATTGTTAGTGTCTGGCATAATTGCAAAGCTTATGGCATATTCAAAAAATCTGGAATGACTCCACTCGACCTTCCGAACACTTATGATTAAAATCATTACTAAGCATTTAAATAAATTTTTATCGATGAATCATTCAGACATATACAGTGGAACCCCGATTTTACGTAACCCGTTTCGTACGTTATCCCGCTTCGTACGTTATTTTTTGTCGGTCCCGAGAAATTCCTATTCCGATAATGTTGAAAATACCTCGATTCTACATCATTTACATCAAAAATAATTTTATTCGTGGATCAGTGCACTGCTCATGTTAATCTAATATTAAAGAACGTGCGTATGGAATTTTTCCCACCCAACTGTACCAGCTTACTTCAGCCTTGTGACTTGGGAATAATTCAATCCTTCAAAATGCATTATAGGAAGCAACTGGTAAGAAAAGCCCTTTCTGGACTTCATTCTGGTGAGTTTCAGGATGCTTGGAAAACGAAAATAAACGTGCTAGAAGCTCTTCATTTGATCTCATCAACGTGGAATAGTGTCGATAAAAAATGCATTTCAAATGCTTTTTTGAAGGGAGGATTTTCCAAATCTCACGTCGACGGTGAAGTGCCACCGGAAGAGCCCACTATGGAAGACTATAATAAAGAGGATGAATTTAAACTTGCAGACATCAATTTTGACGAGTACATTGATTGTGATAAGGATGTTACCGCTACTACAGACATTCAGAGTATTTCCAATTTGATTTCGCAGTATGAAAGTGAGGACGATATTGATGAAGACTCAGATAGTGAAGATCCAGAAGAAATCATGCCTTCTTCGGCAGAGGCCATTGCGAGTTTAAATAAAGAAATTTTTAACCAGACATGAAAATCAAGAAACAAATTTGCAAAAACTTGCATGTATTGAAAAAAGTATATGTGAAATTACACTTGAAAGGAAAAAGCAGTCAAAAATAACAGATTTTTTTAAATAATATGGCATTGGTAAGTTTTTTTGTGTGTTTGTTTTCTTCATTTTTTTTTCCTATTGGACCCCGATTATACGTTTTCCCGTTTCGTACATTTTTTACCACTGGTCCCGTGAAAAACGTAAAATCGAGGTTCCACTGTATATCAAACTCAATCAAATGCACCGTTTAAACGCTTGTGCACTTTCAAGAATTTCTCTCCATATGCCATAATGTAAAAGTAATCTTTGTCGGAGCCCTGCTGAAAAACTATAAGTCCTATACACACCAAAATCAATACCGGTCTGAAGATGGTGGTTTATAAAATATATACCCAATTTGAGATCAATTGAATGTACCATTTGTTATGAGCTCAATCAAAAATGAGCTCGAAATGAGACTGAATTATGAGATCAATCGAATGTACCATAGCGCACTTTCAAAAATTTCGCCTTATAGGCCGTGATGTAAAAGAAATTTTTGTCGTAGCCCTGTAAGAAATCTATATGGGGGGTAAGTTCTCTATGGGGGTAAGTTCTATACACACCAAAATCAATACCGGTCTTACGATGGTGGTTTATAACATATATATCCAATTTGAGTGCAATCGAATGTATCGTTTAAACGCTAGCGCACTTTCAAGAATTTCCCCCCATAGGCCATAATGTAAGAGAAATCTTTGTCATAGCCCTGTAGAAAAACTATTAGTCCTATACGCATCAAAATCAGTACTGGTCTCATGATGGTGGTTTATAACATAGATATCCAATTTGAGCTCCATCGAATGCGGAGCAATCAATTTAAGAGCTATTGTGTTCACTCACATACACACATCTCATAAAAATAGCATAAATGAATTCAGAAGTCCTCAGAACATGTAAATAGACCAAAATTTCGAAGTCGAATTTTTTCAGGATGATAATACTTTCCTTACAGGGTACATGTTCGAAAAGTAAAAAGGGATGCAGATGTTGAGGGTTATGTGTTTCATATTAACTCTGTCTGTCCTCTAGTTTTTTTATCTTGATTTATGATGTCATATTTTATTTAGGCAAGATATCTGTATTATATTCTTTGTTCATTGCAGATTACAGTCTTATACGAGAAGCAGGAGAACATAATGCAAATCACCCACCTCTTTTAATTGTTCTTGGATATACAAATGGTGTACAAATATGGTGCATTCCTGTGAGTGTGCTTTAATATTCTCTCATAAAGAATTCATTTAACCCTCTCATCACCGAATTATGAAAAATCAGACAAAAAAAATCTGTCGAGCATTGTATGGATCTGAAATACTATTATAAATCATGCAAAAATATTTGTTTCTAATGTCCATTCATATTAGCTTTTTCTAATATTCATTTCTGCATTTTCGAAGCATTTTGTTACGCTAAAATGAATTTAAAAGGATGCACCTGTTAGGTAAAGGTTGAGGAATAAGAAAAAAACTATACTTACCTTAAAAAGAAAAAAAAAACTGCAAAAAAGCAGTGTCAATATTTTCTTAATTTTTCTCCTGAAGCAATGCAGCGAAAACTGTAAAAAAGGATCTAAATGGACTTGTACTGCAATCTAAACATGATTTATGCATCTAGTGAAGAGCCTCCTATACTTTCTACATGAATGAATGATATTGATATCACTGATAGAAAAAAATACTCCATTCAATTGTTTTCTCTCTCAATATTGCTATTTGTAGTAGGAGCCTCCTATGAGGTTCAGGATGACGAGAGGGTTAAAAGCAGTACCGTTTAGTTTTGAACTGTTGATGTATGTTCTTGGAATATATTTATAATATACTTATTGGAATACTTTTGGTTTTTTTTTTTTTTCCACTATTTAACAACTAACAGTTGATTGGGCAGCTCTGATTTTACCAGTTTTTTCTAATAAGATTAAAAGTTGAAATAAAGGTTATTGTTAACAATAATAAGAGCAGTATAATCTGTATAATATTAAAATATATCTAAATTGTAACCTGTGTTACACAGATATAGACACTGATTCTCGTAATTTAGATACAGAGACAAAAATTGAAATTTTTTAATTTTTTTTTTTTTTTTTTTTTAAATTAAAGATGTTATGGCTGTTTTAATTAACATTCTTGAAATTTGAGGCTGCACATTAAATGTGTTAATTAGCAATTTCAACATACACTTATTTATATTTGCTACATCAGTAAAATACTAAAATTGTGCTACAAGTTATTTAACGTTAATGAAGTGAATTAGAAAATAGAGTCAAAGGAAGCAAAGTTACTGAACTTTTAGCCAGCCAATTTATACATATTTCTGCCAGTCAGTTATGTGAATTTTTAACTTACTTTGTTTTGAGATAATTCATATTTATAATTTTGGGGTTTGTATGTGGAAATAATCTTTTCCAAGAAAACCTGTGTTTCACAGTAAAAGTTTTAAAATTGTTTGATTCTATTTTAGACAGATTTCATTGTGTTTGCACAGTTATCTGTGATTATATGGATTAATTTGTAGTTTTGTAAGTAGTTTTGAAAATGAGAATATAGGTAATTCTTCCTTATTTTTATTTTTCTAATTTAGAATGTTTTATTTATTTTTGCTTGATGTACAGTTTCGTGCATATTAATTGAATCAAACATATATAGTTCTACAGGAGAGCTCAATAGATTTCCAATACGGAATGCTCTATGGGCAGTCATTCTTAAAAGTGTATTTTAGAGATATTTGGCTCTTTGAAAAGAAACAAAATGGATACATGTTATAAAGGATTACAAGATAAAGCTCCCCATTGAAAACATTGTCTGTATCATGAATAGTTCTACAGGAGCACTCAAAATAATTCCAATATATTCAATGGCAGTTTAGTAAAAGGCATCCATTTAAAGTACAATACTTTCCTACTATGTAATATTAGCTAATAGTCCAACGACAATCGTGTGCCTCCCTCAAAAGTTGTGCCAAAAGTCACCAATATTGGTGAGTTTTGAGATGAATAATACAATATGTGAGAAAAATATCTTACAAAAAATGAACTGAGCTTGGCAATATTTTCATTAATGGGCAGGAAGTCAAAAAAAAAAAAAAAAAAAAACCCTCATATGGTAATATTAAGGTAAGATGATTTCATTCAGAATTTTGAAAATTCATAACTCGCACTGTCATTAAATGATTAGGTGTGTTGTGTTGTGCTAAGGCCAGGGTTGGCAGGTTTATGACGCTTGACGGTTTTAACCATGGTTTAAACTGTTATGTCAAAAACTGTCAAGAACCTTAAATATTGCACTTTTAAATATATGCAAATTACATATATTGATTTATTTTAATGCAATTATAAATATTGATTGATTGTTATTGATTATTAATATTAATCTACTACAAATATTGACTAGTAAAAATACTAATTGATTTCTTCAAAATTGCACACATTGTGAAATATTATAATATTTTAAGAAATATTGTAAACATCTTTTACACATTTTTTTATCAAGCATTTTGTCTAGAAACAGAAAAGAGAGTGGAAAAGTAATTTTATTACATATCTAATATGCTCAAAACATTATTCTTGCTGTTATAACATTAAAATTCTAAATTATCTATCTGCATCAAAAATTGGGACTGTCCTTAAAATCTTCCATGGCTTGTAAGTTTCCCACATATAAAATACCAATACCATTTTCTGATAAATTTCAATGCTGCATTACATTTAATAAATTGGTTACATTCAATAAATTGGTAATCTATATTGAATGGGGTTCCATTTTGAATGGGAAACTTTCTGACAATTAAAGGTGTTGATCTTTATTTCATTGTATTTAAATGACTGAAATTATTATGTTATTCGTTTTTGCTTAAAACCCTTTCAATTTAGGTATTTAGATTAAATCAAACTAAGCTTAATATTTGCTTCTACAGAAAATGTTTAGCCATACTTCAGTTTGAAAATTTTGAAAGACTGTCGAACATTATTTATATATTAACTCTCCCTCCAAATTATATGTATACTACTGAATTAAATTTTAAAATTTTTATCTTGTAAATGGTATTTATTTATTTATACAAAGAAATGCACACTACCGACAATTATTAATGAGCCCAATAATTGTCATTTGTTGAGAAAACTGTCAATTTTTGATATAATAATTATTTTTCAATATAATTAACTTTAATTATGTATTTAGTTTAACCCTCCAAGCGGCTGAGACGTAAAATACCGTCAACTTCCTTCCAGTTTTCACGGCAATGCATCTATAACTTAAATTATTTATAACAGTCAGGTATCATAAAATATGTTCCAATATTAAAGCTTGTAAGTAATTTAGGAACTTGTTTTTTGATAATTACAAATCTTCAGAAATTTTTTTTATTTTTTGTTTAATTTTAGAGCTACATGAAAATTTCACAGTAAAAACAACTTTACATTATTTGCCCATTTCCAGGACGCTCAGAGGGTTAATGCAAAATGAAAATATACTGCACAATTGGTTTACATATTGGTCTCTTTCTTTTATGGATTAGTTTTTTACGGTTTAAACCAGTTTTCAACAGTTTAAACCAGTTTTTGATGCTTGTCATGTCAAAAACCCAACCCTGGCTAAGGCAAATCTACGCAAGGGCTATCTGCTTGGGGGATGTGTGTGTTCGAAAGTGTTTTATAATCCATACACTTGGCATGATTTATCTTTTTTGTTTTATCATGGCCTTTGTTAGTAGCTGCTTCTTGACAGGTCTCCGTACAATTTATCCTTCCTCACAAAGATTTTTGTGGACTGTGGTCAGTTGCAGATTAATTCCATCTTGCTGCAGTTTGCATGTGAGGTCTACAGCTGACATGCTGGCCTTTATTTTACTTCTTCCGATTAAAAGCGTATCATCTTTAGCTGTCGTTTTAACTCTTGGCTTCTACAATTTCTTTTCCTACACACATCAACTTCTCCCATTTTACCATACTAATCTGTTGATGTCAGCAGCTTGAGACTCAACTTCATCAGCAGTTTGCCTTTTTGGTATTGCTTGTATAGGCTCCTGCAATGTAATCATTTTTATCCACTGTTCTACTGAAGAATCCATTGTTTTTACTATGCATAGTTGGAAGCAAAATAAAGAGCAGAAACTAGGCACCAAAACATTTTCACACTTTAATATTATTATTTTTTAAATTTTGCAACAGCAAAACCACCTGTGCTGCATGTATCCATTTAATTTGCAAATAACTCCTCTCGACTGCTAAATACAGATGATGTTTAGGGCTGCCTTAGTCACGAGATAAATGTATCTAAATTTTGAAAAATCCAAGAATTTATTCTTGATTCAATTAATATGCATGGTACAGTATATTGAATTTTTCTCAGATTCTTAAAATAGGAATTATTATTTATTTATTTATTATTTGTTTTAACCCTTTAACGCACAGTGATCCCACTCTAGGAACACCCAACACGGACGTTCTGACTGTTGCCAGTCAAAGAATAGATTTGATTTCTATAAAAATAGTTGCGGGTGACCTAGCGCCACGAGAATCCTTTACTTTTCAGTACATCATTCCCCATAAAAAAAAATGGTCACGATTCTTTTTAACAGCACTGACATCTGCTGAAAAATGGAAGAATGCGAGAACAGCCGGATAGATGGCCCCATGCTGAAAAAAGGGCAGCCGTTGCCATCGCTCGACTAACTGTGGCACGCGATGAACGTTTCAATCGTCGTCCTCTTGCTGGTTGTTCAGTAGAGCGACGGCAACGGCTGCCCCTTTTTCAGCATTGGGAAAGGGTTGCACCACAAAGGGTTAATGCTTGGATAAAAAATTTAATCAGGCCTTTTATGGATCTACTGTTTAACATTTAATTACTCGTATTGGTCAAGATACTTAACATAAATTAATTAACTCTTTTTGTGTTTATTCACTGCTCACAATGAGTTTAATTATTTTTAGGCTGGTGGAGAGGCTCAAGAAGTATTCTCTTGGCGACAAGGTACAGTTAAACATCTTAAAATTTTGCCAAGTCCTCAAGCAGGTATGATTTTCTTAATTTTGGTTTTTGTTTGTGTATTTATTGCTTAATTCACTTTTCTTTCGCTTGTTTTAAAATTTTTATGGGTGGTATCTAAATATGCAATAAATTTGTTTGTTTTCCAGAGCTAAACTGCAAAATGCTTGTATTTATTTGAAGGGTCCACGGGAAGAACGATGAGAGTCCACTTTTCATCAATGTTGAGGTTTCTACTGCATTCTGTTGTTCATGAGTGGCACTATTAATATCCAAACCTATAAGGGGAAAGAACGATGAGAATACACTGAAAAAATAGCCCAAAGATAGAGTTTACATGGGGAAGAATGATGAAAGTCCCATTCGCTTCGATTTTTGGAAAATCAGCTGTATTGGACTCTCATCGTTCTTCCCATGGACCCTTCATTTATTAATTAATTTTATAAGAGAAAATGTGTTACTGTCTCATTTGTAAATAGGAACAATCCTTATGCATTTAGACAAAATGCAGTTTTAGCAACAAACACTTCTATATATGCATTATGTATTATGTACACAATTAACTTCATATTAAAATGAACCTGTATATAGTGAATTTTTGTCTGTAGTGAATGCAAATCATGACTCCTGATTCACGGATATTGAAAAAGTGTATAGCATTATCTGGCTTTTAGTGGACCTTGACTGGCTTATAGTGAACTTAGAAACTGAACTTTAAAAATTTTGGAAATGCTTACTTGCCAACTTTTATGGATTATCCGTAAAATATATGGATTTTTGTGTTAATTTACTGATATACAGATATGACGAGTAATTTTACGGATTGCTCGGCGATTTTCAAAGTTCTCGATTCCTAACAATTCGATCTTTTTCCATTCATCTAGAGAATATATATTTTCCCTTCAGCACTCCTTTATTTAAATCTCCAATGCCATAAGAGTAAATATTGATTCCTATTTTGAATTTAAAATGATTTTTTACCCCCCCCCCCTTTCCTCTTTCAAGAAAACCAATAAAGAAAAAACACTTCATTGAATGGGGCAGGTTCAGATTTTCAGTTCTATCTTTTCCCATCTTTTCGTGAGTAAATATTTTTCCTTTAGTACTCTTTCATTTAAAATTCCAATGCCATAAGGATAAAAATTGATTCCTATTTTAAATTTAATTTTTTAACCCCCCTCCCCATCCATAATTAAACCAGATAAGAAAAAAAACACACAAAGTAGAGCATGTTCAGTTATGAATGAAAATGATTTAATAATAATTAAAAAAAAAAGATTGACCAGAAATAAACTTAGTTTTACAAGTAGCAACAAGAGCATGAATTATTAGTACCAAAAAAATAAATAAACTTAGTTTTACTGATGAGAGGTAAAAATTTACTGAAATGAGGACATAATTTTACTGATGCTAATTTTCTTAGGTTGGCAGGTATGGAAATGACAGAACGGATATTATTCAATGCCTAATCCTATGAAGGACGTATCTTTTGTGTTCAAGTAGAGAGGAAGAGATTATCATGCACTTGTTCAGGAATACAATTTGATTGCCAGAGTCTAGGCAAACACGTATCTACGCTAAACAAGGAGAGAGAAGAGGGGGGGGGGGGGTCTGAATTTTTTCATTGCTGTGATTTATACTAATTTTTAAAAGCATTAACTAACAAAAGCAGGGCACTTTTCAAAGTGAGCATAAATGTAAACTTAGCTGTTGAAATTAGATGCTTCCATTTTTCATTCATTCGCAGTGCAATTTCACAGCTTGTGACAGTACCTTTTGCCAACAGAACAGGATGCACATTGTTTCCGTAAAGTGATTCGTTTTTGTTTGGTGGATGCCTTGGTAGGAGGACTTTCTAAGGGGTACTAACGTGTATTCACATTCCATCTGGATAAAGCCCACGAAAAATCCAGACTGTTAGATCGACAGCCACGCGATAGCGTCCCGAATCCAGGACCTTCCACTTCGGCAGTCTACCATTTTCAGGGACATAACCACTGTGCCATGGTGGGGCAGAGATTCACCGCAACTGGAATTGACAGTATATATGCATAAATATAAAACTCGGCTGTTTGAGCCTTGTCAGGGGGGAGACCCTCTTGAACCCTCTAATTTTTTAGTTTAATTATTGCCATATTAAAACGATATTAATGGACTACGTCATTTTATCTTGCATCTTTCGTGTATTTCGTCTGGTAACCCTATGTTGAAATTTTTAGGATTGTAACCTATTTATAGAAGAATACACGGGATGCCTATTCTACAGCTTACGAAATAGTGTAACAATAGATGAAAGCTGTTGTGAACTCATAGTATTTAAATATATGTAAAATTATGTCGCTTTTTTGGGACACATTTTTTGGACAATTTCCAATAAAGGTGGTGAGAGATAAAATGACATAGTCATTAATAATACCCATTAATAAGACCCAACTAAAATTAATAAGACCCAACTACACTAATAAATCTAACATTGTTAATACATGTAATATTTATTAGAGTGGTAAAATTATAAGTTGATGACAAATCACAATATATATGAGCCCCCCCCCCCTCATTTATGATACTTTAAAAAATAAATATTCTCTAGATTCTAATAGAAGTGGATATAATTGTTACTTTATAAATTAAAAGAATACATTAATATTCTTTAACATTTTTCTTTTTAACGTTTTGCATAAGGATCGTTGAGACAGAAAAAATGATTGCTTATATTTCTGTCAAACTATTTAATACATAGTTAAATTAGATAACTTTGTATAAATCACAAATAGGAGTAACACTAAGGTTTGCATTTCTTTTGACCCTGAATAATCACCACCCTATACAGCAAAATAGAAGAATAAAAACATAAACAAAGAAAAAGTAAGGGGAAACAGAGTGCCATAAAGTAGTGAATATATGGTGACCAATGAGATAAGAACATTCAAAATTTGCATGGAGTATATTTTATTGGTATGTTTGTTTTATACAAAGTTATTTAACTCTTTTTAACATCAGAAACATGTTCATGTATTAAAAAGTGTATTTTTTAATATTAAATACATAACTATCTTCATAAAAGTTTGTCTGATTGAAAATATTATAAAACTAAATAAACATTACAATAAATAAATGTGCGCCTTATTATTATTTTTTTTTTAGATTAAAATACCTTCTACTAGGAATGGAGAAATGTTTTTAAAAATTGATGCGTTATCTGTTAAATTTTGTTTTTCAATGTCCAAAGTTAATCTTCTTTTATTTTGTTTTTAACATTCATAAAAGGTGACTAAGTATAAACATATTTCAAGGTGAATGCTTTACTTATATTTTACATATCATACCAAATTGTAGTCAGTACTTTTGACAGCTAATAAGTTGGCAAGCTTAAAACTGATGATTTATGAATGAAAGTAAACAGCTATCTGATTTAATGAAGTAGGCTTAGTGAAACTAAAAATCTCAAACAAAGTAATAATTTTCTGTTTTGACGTTAATTTGGGAGGAAGGGGTGAGTATTAGTGGAAAGAATAGATAGAATAATACATAATATCTCACTACATAAACAAAGATTTTAAAACAAGAAGCAATTTTCTTAGAAGTAAATATATTTAAAATGAAAGACTAGAGATACATAAATAAATTAAAATTTAATATGATTAGTAATAAAGCACTAAACATTCATTTTTATCATGGAGATACATTAATAATTATTGCTAATAATTAATAAAATTGCAATTGCTGTGAAAAGCATAGTGCTGAATACTTATTATTTCAATTATAAATGATATTTTAATGATTTATAGTTAATTTGTATTTATAAAATGTTTGCATCCTTGCTTGTTTTTCAAAAGTTGTGTTTTTCTCTTACTAGTTAATTCTATCAAAGATCATTTTGCTGCTAATCGTCCACTTATTGCAGTATGTGATAGCATGAGGTAAATTGGTTTTTCTGTTTAATGTGAGTGTATGTAATTATGTTCTCTGTTAAATAAAAGAGGTTTAAAACACATAGTTGTTATGTTCCATAGTTACCAATTTTTTCTGATTTCCTCAGGGAGACTTCACAATTTTGAGCCTTTATTCAACTAAACCTTTGCCATCTTAAAAAATATTAAATGTTCTTTCATTTTCAGTTTTGTAAATAAAATGACTTTTACATTTTAATTAAAATGTAAAATTGCTTAGTGTAAGACTAGATAAGAGGAAAAAAATCAAAAATCCTATTTTTGTTTAGCAACAATGTAAGTAGCAGAAAGTTTTTTTTTTTTTTTTTTTTTTTTTTTTTTTTTAACATTTCACTTCATAGTGCTGCATCATAATGCAGATTGTTTTGAGGTTAGTTGTTATTTAGAGAAAAAGGAACTGCCATTATATTTTATTTCAAGTGATACTACTATAAATGTTCATGATAATTAAATGTGAAAAAGATTTATACAATGGAATTTTCTGAAAAACTGATTTTATAAGTTAAAAAAGGTTTTTAGAAAAACACATCTCTTTTTAAAATACAGATTTTAAAACTTTTAAAGAAATTTGTGAATTTTCAGCAATTTGAAAAAAAAAAAAAAAACACCTAAAGACATTAAAACATGGAATATTGGCTGTTTTTTACAAGCTGAACTGCAGACTCTTACCAATGATCAGTCTATACAAAAATTATGAAACATTCAAGGAAAAAGAAAAGAAACTTATCAAACAGTATTTTGCAATGCTTTCTTAAGTGAATGTTATATATGCCAGTCTTACAATATATTGTTTATGCTTATTATTGTTATTATTACCTTTTACAGGCCAATGTTCCTAATTAGGAACATCAAATTAAAAATGTATTGAAAAATTAAATTTTATCACTATTGACTTGAAAAAATTGCCAGATACAATTAAAAGATTATTTGATTATTAGAAATAAAAGTTGCATTTCTATAATGAGTAGGAAACTGGACAAAAAGTCGTAAAAATAGCCACTTTCAAAAATTTTTATAGAGTTATCTTGATGCCCCCTCTCCCCCTTCAAACTTAATTCATATCTTTGCTTAAATTTAAAAACAAATCTTTCATTAATTCTTAATATTTCACTTATTATTTAAACTACCCATCACTCTATTCCGTTTTTGAAACCAATGTAAAAGTATTGTCAGAAATTATCCATGCTCGCAATTAGAAAACACAATTGGTATTTCCTTCACATTTTTATTGAATCCTGGTAATTTAATTTGTTTTTCAGTTTGAAACTCACAGGATCAAAAAATATCTCTGCTAGAAGCAAGTTTCTACTACATTAATCAGTCATTGGTTTATTATTTAAAACAGCATGAGCAGTATTTTTTTTTATGGAAAATATCTTTTTCTTTCTTCCTTTGTTTCTGGATTGCAATTCAGGTATTTTTCGGAAGTTTGGAAAGTGTAATAATTGTCTCTGTGTCACAAGTAGTTCTTGTAATGTGTTTCAAAGGAAGAAAACTAATTTTCATCATGAAAAAAAGCCTGATGTGGAATGCATAGCTTTTCTTTTAAAAGCAGTTTTAAATATTGTCTTCAATGCTACAGTTAAAACTTTAAAAGAATTGCCAAATTAACCCCTTAACTGCCCCATGCGTATAAATACGCTTTGCGTAGTCGATGTTTTAACTGCCCGGGATGTATATATATGCCTATCTCAAATAATTTCCTCAGTAATTTATTGCTAGTATTGCAAATACTCTAAATTTTTTTAGAGGTAACAACTTCAATTCGAAGAAGCATTCGCAATACATGTGGTTATTTCTTTGAATAGGGGAGAGGGGGTTGCTCAATATTTCAGTTAAGGGATTAAAAGAGTGTTTTGGCAAAACTTGTGACCGGTACTACTGAACATGGTCGTGGAATATCGTAACTTCCTCAAGGCAAGGAAGAAGCTTCATATGCCATCAAAAGATGCTTGTGATTGTTTATTGCTCCATCTCAGGGCATCTACCAGTCTGGAAAATGGGAAATAGTTCAGGAAAGCCTGGAAAATGAAAACTGGGTCAGGAAAATTTTTCAAAATTTACTTTCATATAAAAATTTCTCAGTCTTTTTTTTAAATTTGGAAATGAAAAATGCAGATAAAGGTGATTTATGTTTAAATAGAATGAATAATTCAGAATTTTTGTGGGGTATGTGATACTCTTTTGCATTCTGTGGTGAGATGTTTCTTATGTTAGAATGGCCAACAAGCTATCTGTCTATGAGACCAGTGATACTAAACATTTTCACTAGTATTGTTCTGTATTCTTGCAGATTTGAAGTGTAGTAGACCAAAAGATAAAAGATTATGTTTGAAAATGCATTTAATATTGTCATTTAGATATATCACATAACGTACTGCCTGCAACGCAAGTAGTATTGGTCACTATAGGTTAAATCTGAACTAATTATTAAAACTCATATATTAATTTTTTTTTTCTATAATAATGATATTACAGTTGAAAATTTATATAAAGTAATTTGTAGAAAAATATATAAATATAAAAAGGGGATTATGCTGTTGAGAAATTTTCCACAGTAAACTGCATCTATAATCAAGAAATTTTTTCTGGAAGCTCCCAAAAGTCAGGAAATTGATTTTAAAACATTTAGTAGACACCCTGCATCTGTTGAGGAGGTCTCCGTGAATTCTCAAAACAGTGCCTATATCTTATTTTTATAACCCGTGATTTTTCTGGTGCTGACCTCAGAATTGCTGTAAAAATTAAGTATTTGGTGAACTTTTTCTGTATTTTGTGTAGCTGTATTCAAAATACCACTAGAGACATTTCGAGAAATAATGCAAATTTGTTATTTAGTTTGCTTAAAATCAAAAAGTTTTAAATACACTGCAAACATAAATGCTGGGCCTGGTACAGCCATTTGTTTTTCTAGGAGTAATGTGCATCCTGTTGAGTTAAAATATATATGATTTCAGTTCGACATCTAAAGAAGTTAAAGTAGGCTATCTACAGGTTCGAAAAGTCTGATTTGGAAAAATCAACAAAATAAATCTTATTTAGCTAATTTATGAAGGCTTACATAACACAACTAAGTGATAGTAAAAAGCATGAAACCTATTTTAGTTCATGAACATAACTCAAACACCCAAATCACATGCAATATTGCATATTTGATAATGTTATTGTATGCATTTGTTTGTATAAAATCAAACCACATAAATAAGAAAAAAAATTCTTGCATATATTTTATTTTATTACAGGCAGGGTTGGCATGGTTTAAGCCAAATGGGTTTTTTCTCAAAAAAAAAAAACCAATTGGTTTTTTTGAAAGAATTTAAATTTCGAATACTACATATAGAATACGTTCTGATATCTTTTTAAGTTATCTTTATAAGTATCAACAATAAGTTTTTATATGAATCTAATAAATACCTTATTTTATCGTTATTAAAAATTATGAATTAAACTTAAATTATAGGCTTCATTTTTGTTTCTAAAATAGAGATTTTGTGTTTTAACTTATTTTTAAACCTTAAAAATATCATTTTGAACAAATTATCACCATTATTACTGATGGATCTAAGTGCAAGATTCCATGTAAAATGTAGTAAACAATTAATATTGTATTATATTATATACTAAATATAAAAATTAGTATCTGTAAATAAAATATTAAAATTGAATGATTTTAATGTCCACATAAGTACAGCAAAAATTGTTTAATTAGTTTCAGAAGGAATATTAATTGTTATTTGAACATTTTACAAATAATTTTATTTATAAGTATGTAACAGGTAATTATAAAAGGATAAAAAAAAAAACTCGCTTTAAACCCCCCCCCCCCCAAAAAAAGTGTTAAACCAAAAAAAACCAGGTTTTTTTCCAACCCTGATTAGAGGTTTCCTTTTAACTGTATGCTTTATTATGTATGTTTTATTATTAAATTAATTTTCTATTTTTAAGAATCAACCTGTCATGAATTAAAATTAATGAAGCATTTAATTTTGCTATCTGGCAACTGTTTGTATTTAAAAAATAAATAAATGAACAATATAGTAAAATTATTCAAACTGGTAAAAAAAATAAAAACTTTCAAACCTGAAAATGATCAGAGGCAAATTGTGTTAAATGTGTATATAAATTCTAAAACATGTAAGTTGGAAGAAAAATATGATTATTCTACCTAAAATATGAAAAAGAGGCCGGAATAGTGAATAAAATTTCAGGCAATGGAAGTAAGGAAAATAAAATCTCAAATCTCTGTAATTATGATTTTCTATAATTGTTTATGTTTAATTTCATTTGTTGTGGTAATTTTAAGATAGCATTAATACCTGTGAAATACTTTTCAGTGCCGGTGAACAGTTCTGTTCTGTAAATTTCATCTCTCTGAAGACTGGTGACAGAGTAGAATGCTTGAAGTTTTCTACTCAAGTAGCCGATTTGAAGTGCGAAAAGAGGTAAGTACTGTTAACCCTTTAACGCGCAGTGTTCCCGCTCTGGGAATACCCAACTCTTGATGTTTTGACTGTTGCCAGTCCCGAAGAATAGATTGGATTTCTATAAAAAGAGTGGCGGGTGACAGAGCTCCAAGAGAATTCTTTACTTTTTAGCACGTCATTTCCCCGTAAAAAAATGGTCACGATTATTTTGAACAGCACTGACATCTGCTGAAAAATGGAAGAATGCGAGAACAGCTGGATAGATGGCCCCATGCTGAAAAAAGGGCAGACGTAACCCATCGCTCGACTTCACGACCAGCAAGAGGGCGGACGATCAAAACGTTCATCGCGTGCCACAGATCGAGAGACCCCTTTTTTGACGACAGTTGGCTGTGCCGCACAGCCAGCTGCCGTCAAAAAAAGGGGTCTCTCGATCTGTGGCACGCGATGAACATTTCGATCGCCTGCCCTCTTGCTGGTCGTTAAGTCGAGTGATGGCAACGGCTGCCCGTTTTTCAGCATTGGGAAAGGGTTGCGCCTCAAAGGGTTAGTATTCTGCTTTGATAATAGTCATTAACCAAACTGATTAAAAAGAATAAAGCTTATGCCAAGAACATAGGAACATTAAAACCTAAACACATTGGTTCAACAGCCCATGTTGGAACAAGGCATGTGCTGCCTATCCGTGCCTTTACGACCTTGGGCTCTGGGGCTGTGAAAGCATAGGGCAGATGGCCAGCTTGATATCTATTTATTTCGCAGTGTTTAGTCCCCAAGCAAGCTTGTACCTCATTTTAATGACCCACAGAAAAAGTGAAAGTCTAAGTCAACCTTGCCCAGTCTGGGAACCAAACTCAGAATCTGTAGCACGGCAGCCCAGTGTACTAACAATTGCACTATTGGGCTCCGTGTAGGAACATTATAAAATTATAAAAAATATGCGACAAACTTCAAATTTATTCACAAAAACATTGTCAATAAAAAAACATGCCTTGTGGGTTGTTGTTTCTTATTTCCTCTGTCAGCAATGCCTGATCCTCCACATAGGAAGCCAAAGAGTGAAAGGGGTTGGCTTCCATTGTTGTCCAGCCGACCATGGAGATAGCTCCTGTTGGTGTCCAGCTGGCCACAGAGATGGATTCCATGGAGATTCCAATGAACCCCAGTGGCAGGAGGTCCGACTTTGCTTAGGATCTCTTAATTTAGAGCCCATTCCAGTGGACACCTAGCACCTGAAATGGATGCCCCCATTGGTATCATTCAAACATTGAGGGCATTGGAGCCATGAACAGATTTTACGTGCACCAGCTTCCATAAGCAGTGATCGATCTAGGATTTTTTCAGAAGAGTAAAAATACTCCTTAACCTTTTTAGAAAGAGTATTTTCTTTTTCAAAGGAGTCATTAAAGCAACGAATAATTATGCTAAATATTCAAATACATAATTAAATTGCATTTGACACATAAATAATAACTGATTATACGTCTAGGTACATAAATATCAGTTCAACAAAAACTTGTGCAATAATTGGATTTTTAAAATTTAAAATCAGCAAATCATAATTATTTATCAAAATATACCTAATTTTATATGGAAAAGCAATGTGTAAAAATATACATTCCGAAATATTTAAGACATATTTTGAATTTCTAAAGCATGAAATACGCATCTAGAGGCGTTATCGCGATCACTGTCCATAGGCATACAGAGTTCCACAGCAGCAGAGCCGATATAGCACTGGCCATGACAGTGCTGCTTCACTTTCAGTTTTCTTATGGGAACAGAGCTTAGTGACTAGACCATTGCAGGACTAAACATGCTGTCGCTTAGATCATTAAAAGTTCTATCGACTTGTTATTGTGCTGTCAAACCATTTTTCCAATTCCCTCATTTGCATGCCTGGGACTTTCAGAAATGCCAACGACTAGGGATTCTCTGCAGTTTCTGTGGAATTATTTTTGGAAAATTTGATTTGCTACGGACTACGAAAAAAGCTTATATTTTTATGGATATTTAAATATGAATTGATTTAGTCTATAGCATTTCTAAAATACGTTCTTCTAAAGATCTTTAAAAAAAAGAAAAGTTATTGCACAGCACTCAATCCCTAAAACAAAAAATTGGCGGATGCAATCAACGCCAAGTTTGTAATCATCACCGTCTGAAGAAAAAAAGTGTTAAGTCTGGACTTCTCTAAAACGTCTCTTCTTCCCTCCCCCCTTTCTCAAGCTCACGCTTTCCTTTCCTCTCTTCTATTTTCGTTTTTAGGCCACGTTAACTACGAAGGCTCAGTAGATTCCATTCTTATGGAACAACGAAGTGTTTCTGTCGGAGTGTCTTTGTTCTCAATCGATTGTTATTATCGTGCTTTCATGAAAAATTAGTTTGTAAGTGAATATTTATTGCTGTATAGTGTTGTGTAGTTTATTATTATTATTTTTTATATATATAATTATTAAATATGTTTATATAAAATTTGAAGAATTATCCGTCTGGTTATGAGCTGCAATTTGTTTTCCCAAAATGTTTTGAATAAGGTATAATTAAAATAAGTTTTTATTTATTTTTAATTAAGATCAATATTTTATAAACTTTTTTTTTTTACTAAGTTATTAAAAAAAAAAAACTAAAATTTTGATTACGTGACTGTCCTCAAAAACTTCTGAAAATATTCTCAATTACTACTGAAAAGTCTCATTGAGGGTTGGCATCTCTGGACCTTTTTGCTGCCTATGTTCTATGAATTTAAATTTTGTTTCGTTAATTCCTTCACTCTGTCCATTAAAATGAATGAAATTTTCGAGTGCAACAAATTTAAGTCACATGCTGTTATCATTTTACCAGCTTTGTAACCATTCTCGACCATTTTACTAGCTTACAACTGTTATTTCCATATTAAGATTGATATCTTTCTTTTGTTTCGTAATAGTTTCTTCACATGATGCCGCACTTTTTTTCAATATCTATTTAATTTATTCTGTGTTGGGGTAACAGTATGGTGATTTAGGATGTTTGATAGGTAGTAGCACCGCTATGCCTCCTTTCTTGTTTTTGTCGAGCATACTAAATTACCAACTGTTATTAATCTACTATTAGCTGCTTTTCCTCCTTCCTCTTGATTGACCCATTATCATACCTGCCAACTTTCCTGTTCTTTAAGCCCTTTATCCAGTTTATAGGTTTAAATATTGATTTTTCCTGTTCTTTATTTGAATTTTAATTTTTTAAAAAATGATCAATATTTACGATAGATAGTAATGGGAATCTTTTCCCATCCTTCTTGTGAATAATCATATTTTATTTTGTTGCATGTCATTGTAACTAATGTCGCTTGTCTCAATAATCAAAATTACTTCATATTTTTGATAAGTATGATTACTTTGCCAAAATCTTCCTAGTTAACTTAAAATATCTGCAATTGTTTGTCAGGGATTTCCTATACAATCTTTTCCCACCCTTTTTATAAATAATCATATTTTCGTTCATTGCATGCCATTATAATAACTTTTATATCCACAACTAAAATTGCTACATGTTTTCGATAAATTCAAGTATTTTGACAAAATCCTTGTTAACTTTTTGGTGCATTTTTATTTTTTAACTGTTTTAAAATTTTGTTGTATTACCAACTCCTACTGTAAAGATCTTCAAGAGAGCTTCTGAGGAGGGATTAAATGGATAGATATTAAGCTCCATTTTAAACAAAAATACTTCATAAAACCCTGCTTCTTCCTCCCCCCCCCCCTTATTTAGCATTTAAAAACTCCCTTTTTTCTCCTTTGAAACTTTGGGATAATCCCCTGTTTGTTTCTTCTTAAGTTGACAGCTCTGCATTATATGTAATCCTCAATTATGTGTGACACAATGAAACACAGAGTTAAAAAGAAATAATTATTAATGATTGATCTAATAACTAAAAAGTAAAGTAGCTTTAGTATTTTAGTAACTATATTTTAATTATATTTTTGTTGTTAAATTATTAAATTCATTAGTTAAATTTGAGGAAATAGACGAATGTGATAAGTCTTTCAAGAAATCAACAAACTTCATTAGTAATTTAAAAATCATCTGTACAGTAAATAGAGCACAAATCTGTATGCTTTCAAAAAACTGCTATTAAGTATAATTTATTTTTACAAAATTTTGTGAATGATTTTTATGTATTGCTTTCAAGGAAAAGTGTTTTTTAAAGGAATATTAACTTTATACAAAGCTAAAAGAGAATTGCTAAACTACATAGTTTTGGTTTGTTAAGTTTCTCTGTAATACTTGCATTTAGTATAAAATTCTCTGAATTTTAAATAAATGTTTAAGGTGTATGTTCTGTTCAAATTTACTGAGCTCTTTCTTACAGTGCATTTTTTCTTTTTTTAAATTTAGGGTGATAGCCGTTGTGTTTCAGACAAAAATTAGTGTTTATGATGCCTGTAGCTTAAAAGAACTTTTAGTTGTCACCAGTAAGTTATTTTGATTCTTATATTACAGCATTCTTAAGTAATGCGTTCTTTTTAACATTTGATAATGGTACATGCCTACTATAGTATCAATTAATCTTATATATAATAAAATCCGAGAGTAAACATTGTATGTAGCTAGGTTTGTGACCTCCGATCTTCTTGCGCGCGTCTCTCGATCGCATTGCGCCGAGACGGTTGGTCGCAGACCTACCGAATTTTGCATACGGCTTCACTAGGACAGATACTAACACGCCTCGGAGCGATTTTTTCGAAATTCGAATTAGAAAATGTTTTATTTTATGTTTTGTCCGATTTTTAGCGATTTTTCTTGCATAATACGTAATAACGCCGGTCATTGCACTCGCAATAAAACGATATTTGCATCATCGGATAGAGAAAATTTTCTTTCGAAAACAGTTTGTTTTGACTATGTAACATATTTTGCCGATTTTTGGGAATTTTTAAAAAGAATTTCTCTTTTGACGACGTTTGCGTAAAAGTAATTTTAAAACTGTTGCATCTTTCATTCTATCTGTCATAACTTTTTTATATTTCGGCGAAAGACGGAGCATATATTTCGCCCACTTTTAAAAGAAGAACGGAGGAAAAATATAAATTAGGAGATTTTTTTACGAATTTTTATGTAAAGAAGGATTTTGAATTTAATAAAAGCTGTTTCAAGATTTCGGTATGATATCTTCCGCTATGGTTGTCTGGGAAACAGTAACAATGAATAAAATTGCCATTTGAAAAACATAAATAAAATGACTTTAAAATAACTGAGTTTCCACATGTTAGATCAAAATGACTTAGATTTCACGAGATTAAAACCCCTTTCGAAACTCAATCAAAATTACAGGCTCACAAACAAAACATACGCCACGCACGAAATTATTCCCTATTTTATAATACGTTGCCAGAAAAAGAATTGAATGCTGTTTTTTCAACGATGAATTATCCAGCATTATTTTCGATATAATTTTTAAACGGGACACGTTTTCGAATCGCAGGAAATATTTTACGTGCTAAATACGCCAATCTGACAAGAGTTATGCATAAGAATGTATGGAGAGCTGTTTTAATGGCAGCCAGAAAGTGAAATGATTATCGTTTATACTAATGCGTAAATTGCAAAGAATCACCAAAGAATAAAAAACTACATTAGTGGCAAATATCTAAACCGTTTCTTTAAATTAAACATTAAAGATGGAAAAACGAAAATATATTGGTATCAGTAAAGGATACTCTTAGTAATAGTTATTAGATATGCTAGGGCAATATTGATCAAAGCACAATATACCGCGTTAATAAATATTTCGTGAAACTATTCGTTTCTTTTCGTTTTTCAACAGCCATCTTACATCACAGCTAACTAAACATTAAATAATTCTACGTCGCGTTAATATATCCCGCGGTAATTTCAACAGAAAATTCTGTACCTGAACTTTTTTTTTCTTGGAGATTCTGTTTGTCACAAGTAGTTATGATAACATTTTAGGAAAATGTTCTCTTCTTGCCTTGCGAAGAGCGGGTACACACAACTATTTAATTATAAAAAAAACGGTTCTTCACATCATGTAGTATCTAAGGTATTAATGGTATAACTTAAATCTAAAAAAGAGTATGATGTAGAAATGAGACATTTTGAAAGTTAGAAATTTTTAGGAACCGTCACGCTTTTCTTTTTCTGATCGTCAATGACACCGACATAGTTTTTTGTTTCATAATATTAACAATGTTCTCAGATCAGTATTTATACTAACTTTACGAATAACTAATGAGTAACTTTGCACCAAGGACACCGACATAGTTTTTTGTTTCATAATATTAACAATGTTCTCAGATCAGTATTTATACTAACTTTACGAATAACTAATGAGTCACTTTACGCCAAGAGTCAAATCATGTTGTTTATTTTTAGATTCCACATTACTGGAATCAATTCGAATTATACATGCAAGAAAAAGTTTTGCTCCCTACCGTGCGGAGAACGGGTACGCAGCTAGTTATATTATAATACCTAAAACAACACAATTAAGCTGATTTTAAATCTTGAAACATGGTTTACCCAAATGTTTAACAAATACTTAATAGCTGTAATTAGAACTTATTCTAAAATCTGTTTTAATTAATTGATTTTTCTATGTATGATATTTTAATGATGATTAAATATGCAATGATGTCCAAATTATTGAACTCATTTCAATTAAAATCATGCTTCTTTGTTTTAACAATATTTTAATTAAATGTATTTGGGTTAGG
Organism: Cheiracanthium punctorium; assembly: GCA_038373885.1. Taxonomy (NCBI): domain Eukaryota; kingdom Metazoa; phylum Arthropoda; class Arachnida; order Araneae; family Cheiracanthiidae; genus Cheiracanthium; species Cheiracanthium punctorium. The sequence goes on from JAWZYV010006245.1 coordinate 142,250, forward strand.
GTTACAATATTTTTTTTTTTTTTCGTGGAATGAAACTAAGATGATTTCTTCAAAGGTACCTGTGCCAAATAACTGAAATTAAAGAATGTATGAAAAACATAATTGTGTGTCATTTCTTTTCATAAAATGAATTTATTGCAAAAAACTTTTGTATTTCATATTTTGCATGGTGAGTCCAATTATTTGACCAACACTGTATTATGAAAGCAAAACTTCTTTAGTATTAGTTTGAGTTACTAATGTGTATTTGTATGTTTAATGAAAACATTCAGAGCAGACAGCTTAATAAATTCTCATAAAAATAAATGTTATGATGAAACAGTAAAAATTACTGAATTCAATGATATTCACGAAACTGTTGTTTTCTAAGAAATCTTTCAACTTTTGAACAGCTTTTTAAAAAAATCCAATGATTCTGATACCTCAAGAAAATTAAGAATTTTTTTTAACACAGTTAGTAAAATTTACAGAGCAATTTTTGTGCTTCAGAATTTCTTCCTCTTCTGTTTATTATTATTATTGATTAAGCCTTAAAAAGCTGACTGTTCATAAAAATTTGTGGTAGAGTGTGTAAAGGAGCAGCTCCCAATTTTCTGGGTATTTAAAGTCACTGGTTTGTTTTCAGGCTACAAAAGTCCCATGAAGCGTGCTTGTCATTTTAAAAAAGGAATAGTCTTTAAGAGCATTCAGAATTTAACATAGTAAAAATCAGAATTTAATTATGTTTTTTTATAGTTACTAATCGCCTCCGGCGACCAGTTTGTTCACCATCTTAATAAATCTTGTTCGGAGAGAATCCTGTTTTTTACCGGCTTCCTTGGCACTGAAATCTGTAAGATTCTGAATGGAATTTAAAATTAAGATGGTTACAAACAGGGGCGGCCCTATGGTAAGTGTCACACCCTGCTAATGTAGCAAAGATGCCCCCTTTTATGCTTTACTTAGTTTGTGAGCTCGAAATGACGCCCCTTTGAAGCCGGCGCCCTCATGCGATGCTTACCGTGTCGGGCTGCCCCTGGTTGCAAAAATAAGATGGTTAAATGATAAAAACCTATCAAAAAGAACAAATTAATTTCATCCTAAATTAATTCTGAAGAGCTTCTGGATATATTGGCCTTTATCCAAAAACGGAAAGGAAAAAAAAGTAAGAAAATCTGAAACACTTTCAGATTTTAAATACGCACTAAAGTGCTATATATTAAAAGCGTATTATAATCCATCAGTCTTCCCTATTTTCTTTCCTTATTCCCTTAAGTTGGAAAGTATATCATTGATGAGTGTGATTAAACACAATTAAAATTGATATTTCTAACATCCTGCATCTAACAACTGCTAAAACTCAACACTAGATTGCGCTACGCCGCATGGCCTCCTGCACTGTACAAACGATTGCCTTGAAATTCGGTATGCATGGTTATTGAACACAATATGATGCGATATCCATTTTGCTATATCTCTTTATTACAATAAATAGTAATCACCACAAATCGTAATATCAAAAAGTTCATTCATTCCCGTGCGAAGAACGGGTACTTCAGCTAGTATTGTATTAAATATTTCTCGAAAAATTATTATAGAAAGCACTGAGTTTTTATTACCGCACAATGAAAAAATATTTTATTTCTATATATATATTAATAAATGAAAAGATTTTTGTTTCCAAAAAATTGTGGCATGCTGTTTGTTCAGTTTGACACATCAGCATTTTATGAAATATCAAAGAATTAAACTTTTTTATATGTTTCATTTAGTAAACTTTAAATATATTCAGTTTTATTTTTTCTTCGCCAGATAAAAATACTACAAAGTATTTTTACTAGATTTTTTTCATAATTTTATCAATTAGTGGGAATTTTTCATAATTTTATCAATTAAGTCAAACACTTAAAATTTTCTATTTTTTATTTGACAATTTATATTTACTGACATTTTTTAGGCTGTTATACAGCTCCTGGTTTGAATGTGAATCCTGTTGCTTTAGGAACCCGTTGGTTAGCATTTGCCAATAAAAAGGTATTTCTTATTTCTAAAGTGTTTATGTTTAATCTTTTTTTAGATATTCCTTTGCATTGAATATTTGAGAAAATTTTAGGATTAAAGTATTAATCAGGCATGTGTGGGGGTGGGGAGGAAACTGATGAAGGGGGGGTATTTAAAAGGCTTAACTTCCCACAAAGAATCTTGGTTATTACCATTTTAACAAAAATCCAAATTTTAGGGGTGCTTGGCCCCTTGGATCCTCTTTTAGTATATGTTGCTGGTAATTTTAAACTCTAAATTTTGACTATATCTTACTGGTGATTAAATGAAGTATATATATTATAAAAAGAGAGAGAAAGAGAATGCTTTGAGTTGGAATTGTTACAGAATAAATCTGTTTGAAACTAGATTCATGGTTTAATATTTTCTCTCTATAGAAGTATTTTTTTTTCTCTTTAAAAAACCACCATCTACATACTGACTTAAGTGTAATGTAGTCTATTAGTTATTTTTAATTAATATATATATCATTCTCACTTTTTAAATTTAATCTTTTTAACTGGAAATTCCCCCTTTTCCTTCTATTTTAAAATAAGTTTTTTTGGATTTCCATTGTTGCTACTATACATTATTTTACTGGTGGATACCTGTTTTCTGCAATCTGTTTTAAAAATAACCTTCCCTCAAAATTATCATGTTTTTATTCTAAGGTAAGTTGGGGTCAAAATTTTTGTACTTTTGCCCTGGCCTTTTTAAAATATTTGCTGAATCTCATTAGAAGAACAGTTGCCAATATTTTCTCCAAAAGGTATTTTCTTTCACCAAACTCATTGTATTTTTGCAATTTGCAACATTGGCAATTGGCAGTCCGACCTTCTTTTCCTTAGTTACCAAGTCTGTTTTTCAAAGTTAATTTTTCCCAGCAGATTTTGGTGCCACAATCCTCATTAAAAGTCATTGGTGTTTTATTTGGCAGTTGTTGTATGTTTCTACCTATATTCTCACTAACTTAGCTTCATGAGTTTGCATATTTTTGTTTTTTCCTCACCTTCATCACAGGTCCCAAAATATATAGCATTTGTAAGTTACCAGGCTGTGTAGTTTGTAAATCATATAATTGAGCTCTAAATAAATGTACGTCTGTCATCTCTGCGATTTGTTCAAATGCTCCTTTATTGCATTTGTGCAATGTAACTGTATTTTTTAATAATTCTGGGTTTTTTTTCATTTTGTAATAAAATTAACCCTAAGCAGAGATACCAACTACTACAGATTCTTTGTAGTTTCTGTGGTATTTTAAAAAAAAGCTTGGTTTACTGTGGACTACAGAAAAAGCATTCATATTTTTTTCAGAAATTTAAATGCTTATTAAATTATTCCAAAACTTTTTAAGCTATACTATTTTTTTATGATCTTAAAAAAAGAAAAAAAAGCACAAAGAATTATTACAGGATACCCAAGATCTTAGAAAATTCCAAGAATTATTACAGGATGTTTGATTTAGGCCAAAGCCTAAATCAAACAATCATCCGATGCAGTCAGCACCAAATTTGTAATCAGTGCCGGCTGAAGAAAAAAAGTGTTGTCTGGACTTCTGGAGCCACTCTTCTTTCCTGCCCCACTAGAGATGAGTTCGGGCTCAATTTTTGAAGCCCGAGCCCGAGAACTTTTAATCTGAGCCTGCCCGAGCAATATTATTTAAGTCAGAGCCCAAGCCCAAAATTTCAGCTAAAGATTAAAAAAATTCAATTACTTCATTGATAGAATACAATAAATTTTGCTGTTTGTGCAAATTAAAGACAAATACAGTTGCAAACTCTCAATGCACTTTCTAATTCTTTGTATCCATATTTATCAAATAATGTTCGATCTGATGACTAACTAAGCAATATAAGCCGCCTTTCTGAAATACCCAAAGAGCTTCATGCACCTTCTAGGCACCCGTGCCGCTAATTTTTTTTTTATAAGTACTTTTATTTTCCTCATGAATCACTTTTTAAAATCTGTTTCAATGAGTATGTTCAATAAAGGAGAAATTTTTCACGAGCCTGAGCCCGAACACAATTGGGGAATACAGAGCCTGAGCACAGTTTGGGCCCGGGCTCGGGCTGAGTCCGTCTCATCTCTATACCCCACCCCCTTCTCAGGCTTTACACTTTTCTCTCTTCTGCTTTTGTTTTCAAGCCAGAGCTTGAAAGCCACAGCTTGAAAGCCACACTTGAAAGCCACAGCTTTTTGCTCAGCTTTTGTTTTCAAGCCAGCAAAGATTCTGTTATATGTTCTATTCTGGTAAGTTTCTATTTATTTTTAACTAAAGTTTTAATAGGGTATAATTAAACCTTCTTCTAGTTAAAAAAAAAATTGCCTATGCGACTGACTACTGACAAACATCAAAAACTATTGAAAATATTCACAATTACTATGGAAAAGTCTCATTGAGGGTTGGCATTTCTGTATTTAGTTTCCTTTGAGCTTTTAAAATTTCCAGTGCAAACCATTATTTTTTTATTAGTTTAATTGATATACATAGCCTTATACTTGTGCGAAATTTAAGTATTCTTCTGTGACAATTAAATGTGTTAGTATATCTATATACTGATACAATTCGCAATACCTATCAGTAACTTCAGTGTGGCAGTACCATGCCTGAATTTACTATTAGGCATTCTAGGCACTTATCTAGAGTGCAGAATTTTTAAAAAGTGGCTGTTCTCTCTCTCTCTTTTTTCCAAGTTGTAGCAAACATTTATTATTATTATCTTTTTTTTTAATTTATAAACGTGTTTGCAAGACAGAAGTGTCAAAAGAAGACCTTCTACCTCTCACCTTCAGCAACACTTGCCAAATTTCACAGCATGTCAAGAAAAAACTTTGAGCTTTTAATGTCAAACTCTTTTTTATTTTTTAACTTACCCAAAGTTTCAATGCAAATAAATGTCCAAGGTAAATTTATGTAGCATCTATTTGAAATGCAGCTACAGACAACACACTTACTGTCTGTAGAACAAAATTGATGATAAGAAAGTATAGTTGAAGCAGCACCATGTACTGACGTTTATCCTATGTTTGTTTACTATGTTTATACAACGGTTCTTAAAAGGTAAAATAATAATGAACACCACTTTGTTAAATTGCCATGTAATGCATGGTTTTTCCAAATAAAAAGTCAAATAGGTTAAAGCTAGAGAAGTTAAAAACTTGCTTGGTTTTGACAAATTTTATGGCTTTAGTATATTTTCAGTCTTAATGATATTCTTATTTTCAGCAGTGAGTATGAAAAAATGAATACATAATTCAAAACTATTTAAGTATCATTAAATAAAGCATTGAGTAAATCACTTATTGGACTAAAAACAATTCAGTCTAAAAACAATTATTTAGGAAAAAGAATAAATAAAGAAAGAAAATGGTCTTTATAAAAAAATCTGGAATGACTCCACTCGACTTTCCGAACACTTACAATTAAGATCATTACCAAGCATTTACATAAATTTAAATCAATGAATCATTCAAACATATATAGAGAATTAAAGCTCAATCGAATGCGCCATTTAAATGCTAGTGTACTTTCAAGAATCTCTTCTCATACGCCATAGTGTAAAAGAAATCTTGGTCGTAGCCCTGTAGAAAAACTATAAGTCCGATACTCATCAAAATCAATACTGGTCTTACGATGGTGGTTGATAACATATATACCCAATTTTAGTTCCATTGAATGGACCATTTAAACGCTAGCACACTCTCAAGAATCCCCCCCCCCCTATAGGCCATAATGTAAAAGAAATCTTGGTCGTAGCCCTGTCGACAAACTGTAAGTCCTATACACACCCAAATCAATACCGGTCTTGCAACGCTGGTTTATAACCTATATACCCAATTGGAGCTCCATCGAATGCCCCGTTGAGGAGCTATCCTGTTCACTCACATACACACATACATACAAACATCTCGTAAAAGTAGCATCCATGAATTCAGAAGACCTCAAAATGTATAAATACACCCAAGTCTAAGTCGAATTTTTTCATGATGACAATACTTTCCTTACATGGTACATGTTCGGAAAGTAAAAAGGATTCCTGTGGCATTTTTACAGATGATTGGTTTATTGGATCACTCTATGAGAAAATCATGTGTTTGCCCCGGAGTTCATGAACACAATCATCATTGAAAGGTTAAATTATCTTGTGTTTTTAAGAAGTTTCGATTCCCTTCAAAAAATTCAGAAGTATATTCCACTGTAAATAAAAACTGATAGTACAGTGCAGTTCTTATACTCTTAGCGTCTATATTTTTTTTGTACTACTTCCTCTGAGAAAAGATAGAGTATTAGTATTTGCTGTTGATACTTTAAAGTAATTGTACTTTTGCTTTGTTTCTCTTCTTAGCTTATTTCTATGCATCAAAGTGGTGGTGGTATGGCTGGTGACGGCGTTCAGTCCTATGCTGCAACTATCATACATGCTGCAAAAGTAAGAATTTAAAACTTTTTCCTGAATGACATACATTGTTTAAATGCTTTTTAAAAACTTTTTTTTTTAATGATGTTGAAGTAAATCTTTGCTTAGCATTTCCCATCGAAGCAAGGAAAGGGGTCAAGGAATGTTCCAATTGTCTTTTCTCCCTCGTAATTTTGTAGCTAGGACAGACAAGTCAATTGAGCATTTCCATTGGCGAGTCCATGCGGTAAATCTACAGGGGCGCATCTAAACCTAATCTATATGAGGTTTGACTTTTTAGAAAATAAATTTATAATGAGATACACACAAAAAAAATGGTGCCCCTAGAATTTTTTTCTGGATTTGTCCTTGTTCTATTGCAGGGATGAGATTCTTCAGCTTTTTAGCTGATTTCAGCTTTTTGTGAATAAAGAGGAAATCACTTTTTTGTCTTTTTTCACTGAAAATTCTGTTTTTTTCTGTGAATTCCTGATTGTAGTTATTAGTTAACTGTGTGATATTTTTTATCTTCTAGCATGTTCCAATGTTTTTCTTCACATAAAACTTCTTTCCCATTAATTAGATATAAATATCACATGTACAAATTTTTGCTCTCGTATGATTTCAGCTTTTTTGCTCTTTTGCCAATCTCATCCCTGATATTGTTAGACATTTATTCTTTTCGTATGGATGCTGCTGTTAACCCTGGTAGTAATTCATTACTACCAAGAAGATTATGACTATTCTTTTTCTAACTAAAATGTACACAAATTTGCAAAATTTTCAAAATGTTGGAATAAACCACACTTTGCCTTCTAAAATCAATTGAATATAACATTGTGAGTATTTTAAGAAACATTGATATTTGCCTAGTTATCTTTGTAACATTGATTAATGATACATATTGCATTAAAGAAAATTTTTTTAATGCACATGTTAGAATTAAGGTGGTTTTTTTTTTGGTTTTCAAACCATCAATTATAGTAAGCGATAATAATTATTAAAACAAACAAATAAAATAGAGCACTTGTTTTGAAAGATGTAGATGACCCAATTTTTGGATTCATGCCGATTCAAACTCTTAATGGATGTTCAATAATAATCTTATTAATGATAATTTAATGCCAGAAGTTGGAAGTTGGTTCATTTACATTACAGCTTTCAAGACAAGAGATCTTTTTAACTGCTCACTATAACTGAGGGTATAAAAGAAAATGCCATAATACTCGAGTTATAACCAAATACATAATTAAAAAAACACACATGCAATTAATAATAATAATAAATCTTGGTGTTTAAAGCTAACATTAATTAAAACTTTTTATAACACACATAAATAAAAAATGTACCACAATATAATCATTTTGAGTGTGGTACAATAGGTGCACCCTTCTTCATCTGGAAAATAAAAGCTCCACCTTCCACATAGGCTGGAAGCAGGGTTGTAAAAAACCTGGGGTTTAGAGTTAAAAAAAACCCTGTGTTTTATTGGGCAAAATTAAAATTTTTTGTACTTGTACTTGAAAATTGGCACATATAGAAATGCAAACTTCAAACCATAGACAAGCATAAAATTAGGTTTTAACTCACAAAGGGAACTTGTCACTGTCCTTCAAAAAATAAATAAAAGCAAATGAATGAATAAATTTGCTTCTAAAAACTTTCATTGTGTATTCTTTTGAATAAATAATTATTAGCTTAGTTAATTATAAGTAATAGAAACTTAAGTGATGCACCATTAAAATATATCCAAAAATAACAATAACTGTAAATTCGAGCTGTGCAAATTTCAGAAACTAATTAGTTACTCACTAAATTAAATGAGGCGTCTCACCATGGCACAGTGATTATGCCACTGAAAATGGTAGACGGCCGAGGTGTGAAAGTCCCGGGTTCGGGTCCCATCGCGCGGCTGTCGATCTAATGGTCTGGAGTTTTGGTATGTTTTCTCCAGATGTAACGTGAATACGCATTAGAACCCCTTTGAAAGTCCTCCTACCAAGGCACCCCCCATCCTAGGCAGATACCCCGCGTGCAGGTTTGCCTTAAAGCACACAACACAACACAACTAAACTAAATGAGAAATTTAGATTTTGCTTTAGAGTAAAATACTTTTTTGAGTAGGTGTTGCAAAACAAAGCATATAGATAATTTTTATTGTCTTGGACAAAGGTTTATCACCTTATTTTGTCGTTTAAGAAATTATATCAATGTAATTTTTTATTTATAAATTTATTATAAAAAATTTATTATAAAAAATTAATAAAGAAATTCCAGTGATTTAAATATGATAGAAAATGTTTGCAATAACTTAAAACTTCATATAGAATTTATCAAATTATTTTATCTTCTTTGTTTCTAAAAAAATATAAAAAATGAATGGCAAAAACATACATGCACATTTCTTTTTAATATTTAAATAGTTAATGAATAACACAGAGTTAAGTTATAATTCCTTCATTCCATAATGTGTGTACTTCTTTATTTTGTGGTATTGATTTATTAGCCCGGTGATATGATCAAATTTCAATAGTTAGTGCAACCAGACCTGCTTTTATTATACAGCCAAGATATTATTATCACATATTTGAATGGTTGTTTTATTACTAAATATTCTAATGAAAAAATATTGGATATTATGTTTGAATGAACATCTGTTCCTTTCAATAAAAATTAACTGATGCATTTGTATAGCTTTATATCCTTACAGATACATGTTATCTTTGAACGACTAGTGTTATATAGAATACTATTTGATTGGTCATAGAAAATTCTATGACACAAATTTCAACTAAAAATTACTAAAAGTAACTTTTAAACAGTATTACGACTGGTAGAAAACAAAGATTTTTATTTTTTCATAAAAGCAACAGAATGGAATTAGGATTTATAGTTTCATTTGTGATAAAAATAATCTTGAATTGAAATAAAACCTTAAAATTTTGTAAGAAATTAAATGCTTCTACAATAAATTAAATTATTCAGATATTTTTTTTTAAATGATGCAAATCAAAGTTTTATCTTTAAAAACCATGGTCTTTAGGAAAAACCCTGCCCGTGGGGAAAAGGGGAGCTACCCGGACAGCAAATCTGACAACCCTGCGTGGAAGGTTAGAGCGTGCCTACTGTTCTTTTTGGATCCCCCCCCCCAAGCTTAGGAAGGGTAAACCTTTTGTATCCTCCTAAATAATCATACTGTAATACATTTTTATTTGTATGAGTTATTTTAAAAAGCTTTTAATTAACAATAAATAATTCTCAAGAAAATTATTAAACATAATAATCTCAATTATTTTCACCTACTATGAACAATATTTACCACTTAGTTATACATAAAAGCAATCATAATAACCATTGCTTTGAAGAAATGAGTGGGAGCCTTATTATAAAATCTTTGATTGAAAAATATATTTAATTTGCCTTGTTCAGAGCCAAATCAAACTCTAGTGCATCCCCTACGCTGTATTATTGCTGAACCCCACCACAGTAATGCAAATAAGAAAGAGATTGGTCACCCTTTTTGAGCCTACTCAATCCTAATTATCTATTTTTGTTCTTCAGAAAATTTCATCTTCTGCATTTATTCTTAAATATATATATATATATATGTGATAGATATTGACCTATGGGGTAAATATAGCTTAAAAACCAACTTTAAGAAACAACAATAAAAACACTGTGAAGTGAAATATTACTAAAAATTACAGAGAATATATGAAAAGTATGTATCAATAATAATCTCATTAAAACTGTTTTTTTTTTAATTTCTAAGTACTATATGTTTTAATTTAATGAAATTTATGACTTCCTCTGTATCTAAATGAATACAGTTTAAATTATCCAAATCAATTGAGCCATTCCTGAGAAATTGGTGAACAGACATTTATTTAAAAAAAAAATGCTTATAGAGCCTTTCTATTTTTTAAACTCAGTTTAAAAATATTAATTAAATACAATTAAATTAATTTAACATCAAAACACTTAACATAAAAAATCGGTTAACACATAAAAGGATATAGCCTTCGGGACAGTAGACTTTATAATTTAATGCATTCTTTAACAAAGAAATATTTCGCTTCTTCCATAATCCAAAATCAGACATTCATGTATTATTTTACTTTGAAATAAAGTCACAGTTCACACAATATACTTTACATAATGAATCAGTCGTCTGTCAGAGATACCACAGGTGCCGGGCCCATCGTTTCCATAAAAAACTTATCTCAGGATTATAATTTTAAAAAATGGAATTTCTATAAATTAAAATAAGCATGTGTGTACATATGTTCAATGTTTACTTCTAAACAACTGACTGATCTTGAACAGTAAATTAATATTCCGTTTCACATATTTAAGTTTTTTAATGCTTCTGTTCTATTCTAATTTCTTCTAAATGTTTTGCGGAATTTGTTTGTGTTAAAAAAAAAAAAAAAAAAAACTGGACCGACTTTGAAATTTTGAACTGACTTTGAAAACAACTGGGCTGACTTTGAAATTTTGCACAGATATGCATCCAAACATGAAAAAACATATACTAAAAAATCTGAAAATCCATTTGTCTCCTGGTTTTTAGAAATGTTTTGCTATTTTTCGCCATAGAAAACTTCTTTGATATCCAAGAGTTTTCAAAAAATGAGCCAATTGAGTAAGACGAGGTATTGTAAGGCAGGTTGATGTTACGGGTATGAAAATGCTTTAGAAATCCAATTATGGTAGCTGGCGATGATGTAAATTACCACTAGTGAAATATTTTCTCAAATTCTCATTTTAAATTTGCCATCAATTTTCAGTGCGGGAAAAAAAAAAAAAAAAAGCACCAAGAAAACTTTTTTTCTGCAGCTCAAAATATCGTTTGCATGAAATCAAATGCTGAAAAAGTCATATTTTATTTTCCTTTTGCTGAATGCTCTTTTTTTTAATTTAAATCTGACAGCTAATTAAAAAAAAATCTATGTGGCTAAAGCTCTCTAGATAGTTTTGATTTTTCTAGCAATAGATGTCACTGCCTCTGTTGAGGTATTGGAAATGTTGCTGCATATGTAATTAGAATGACAATAAATTAATACTCTGTTTGTTTCACACATTTCTTATGTTTTTTAATGCTTCTGTTCTATTCTAGTTTCTTCTAAATGTTTTGCGGAATTTGTTTGCGTTAAAAAAAAAAAAAAAAAAAAAAAAAAAAAAAAAAACATTCTGTGAAATTCTCCTTGCATGGTTATTATTTTTTTCTTTTCAATTCATAGAAATGTCTATGTTACGTAATCTGTTCTTTTCTTATATTTTTGTAAGGAAGTGTTTTCTTATCTTCAGACTATCACAAAAGGTCTGACAATGTTCGGGGAGACAGTTGCCAACAGCCTGAGTGGACAGAAGCTTGCGAGCAAACCCCCACCCCACAAGCAAGACCTCAAACCTGCAGATGACAGTCATCCAGGAATCGTCACCATTCTGGATGTCCTGGCTGTCACCGGAGAAGTAAAATTTTTATGCCTTTTGAAATTTTTTGTCTATCTGTTACAAGTAGCCGGCATTGGAAGTTTCCTTTGGATCCATCTTTTTTTATTATTATTTTACAGATTAGCAGATTTCTAGTTTGTTTTTCCCCCCCAAATCGACAAATTCTGCTGTTTGCTTATTAAAACTTTTGGTGAAAAAAATTTGGTTGAAAATTTTTGCTTCAGCATCCCAGTTTTAATCTTATTGAGAATAAATATAATATTTTAATTTAAACCTCCAATATCCAATTCTGTAAGAGTAAAAATTGAGTCTTGGTTTAAATTTAATTTTTACTATATTTTGTTTTTTGTTGGTGAAGAAAATTGGGGGCTTCAGACACCTGAATGAAAATGATACAAAATTATTAACGTAAAAGTTGAAACAAAGAATATTTTGACAAGAAAAGAAATGTTTTTGAGAGCAAACAAGGATTAAATGCATGTTATTACCCCTCCCCCTCCTCTTGTAATTGCTTTTTAGATATTATATATACAGCACTCTTTTTTGTGTATTATAGAACTGCTTTTTTCCCTACCCTATCGTATTTAGAATTATATAAATTATGTGCTTAGTATTTATGTGCATTTTTAAGCGACTAAAAGTTATTAATCTTATTCTTCACGTATGAACCAAAGGAAACGAAGTTTTCCCCTTCACTCTTTCATTTCAATTTCAATGTATTTTTCAAACAGGAAAAGTAACTTCAACGAACAACACACAAATGTTCACCTGTTATGCTTTGTGAGGAAGAGAATTGAAGGGGGTGGGTAATACCGATGATGATTCAACACAGAATAGAAATTGGGAGGGGAGTAAGGGGAGGAAAGTAAAGACGTGAATTTGGGTTCTCTCTGAATTCTCATAATTTCTCTCCAGAGTCATACGGACTTTTTTCTTCTGGTCATTCCCTGTGTCTCCCTCTTTGAAAAATGTTACGACAGTTAATATTTAAAAAATAAAAAAAAACAAAAATTCATTAAAAGATTAAAAAAACAACCATATAACGAATAATCAGATATATACGAAATACGAATAACGAAAAATGTCGCCAAACCTTCGAGAAAATGGCATAGAACAAAATATTCTGCCGGCGACTGATGAATACAACTTACTGAATTATCAAAATGAGACGGCTCGATTGAAAAGACAAAATAAGACGTTCTTTTATCCTCATTTAAATATTTATTTTGCAAACAATTTATAAAAAAAAAACTGTATTTTTAGTTACCTTCAATCATCCATCCAATCTATATAAAAACATAATAACAAATGAGCCGTTCTATTTTTCTTACATTTTTTATCTGTCGTTGCCACTCATTTTTAAAGGAAGTATATTCCATTCAATTGACTCCATGGCAACCTGAAACCATGGAGTCTGTTACATTTTTTTTTTTTTTTTTGGTCACATATTTATTGAGATCTAGCTGCGCCAGAAAAAAAAAAAAAAAACCACCTTTGAGAAATAATATATATGATTCATTTTTTACTTTTTTTATGAACAAAAAGATTTTTTTCCAAATTTTTGCATATTTTTCATCAAAAGTAGAAATTATAAGCTTTAACTGGGTATCAGTTAAAGTTTTTTATTTGGGAATACCTTATTCCCCCGTAAACGATATATATTTCGGTTACACACATAACCATCATCAGTCGTTTCTGGATCTCACACTAAAGCCGCCATTAGTGTGAGATCCAGAAACAACTGATGATGGTTATGTGTGTAACCGAAATATATATCGTTTACGGGGGAATAAGGTATTCCCAAATAAAAAACTTTAACTGATTAATCCGCTGTATTAAATAATGTTTTATATGTTTTTATTAACTGGGTATTTTTTATATTTTTTTTTGATCAAGTATTTAATGAGATCTAGCCACGCCAGAAAAAAACACCTTTGAGAAATAATATATATGATGCTTGACAAATTTCACCTGTATAAAATGATTATGTTTAAAGCTAACAGAAATGCTATTACTTCAATAAAGAATTGTGTGCATTTAAAAACATTAAATGTCACTGAAAAAGTGCCAGTTTTATGCAAAATCTATCTACCTATAATAATAAAAAACCAATTGTATTCGGAACCAACAATAATTTAATTTGTCTGGCATTTATCTAGTCAAAAAAATACTCGTCTTGGCAGACCTCCAGGATAATACGTAAGTACCAAAAATTTAAATATACTAATTCTCCATACTCTGTTATTTTAAATGAAGTTTACTACCATGCATTATACTTCATTTGAAATAAATAAAAAATAAATAATATTTAAATACAGTCACACTTTTGTTGTCTATAGTGTAAACATATTTGTTATTCACACATGCTTCATTTCTCTCTGGGCCTAATTCTAAAGCTGAAGCAGACAAAGTCACAGATAGCAGCTAGTAAAATATAGATTTAAAAAAGTGGATTTTGCTTCATAAGGTTTGCCATTAGAATAAAATTTATGCCAAGAATTTTTCTACTAATTCTTCAGTGTAAGACTGGTGAATTCAAATTTGTACCGACTTTATGTGCCAAAAATAGATCCTTTTTCATATGATGTGTTTATGGTAAAAACCATTAATAAAACTTACGAATTAAATGCATTTTTTCAAATTCGATTGCCCACTATTCTCTCATTTTTTCTCATTGCTCTGACAAGATAAATTGTCAATATATAAATACTCATGTGCATCCCAAAACCATTTGGCAAACATGTGCGACAGATAAAACAAACCCTATCAGCATTGAAAGAAATCATTGGCTAGAACACCAACTTCACATTATATCCAAAATAATCATTCCCTGTCTCAGCCAAGCAAGATTCTGAAAACAGCAAAACACCAAAAGGACTATTAGACATACTAAGAGGGACACTATCTGAGAAATTTGTCCTCCAAATTTGCAGGGGACCCTACCAAATGGGCAGCTATTCTTCCCCAATAATAGTCTGGGTAATGCGATGAATTGCCCTATGCGGCAATCTGCCTCTGCACGATAGGTAGGCCCCGGCTACAGGTTATTAAAGAAAAAATAAATCTTGAGTGACTCCACTCGAATTTCCAAACACTTACGATTAAGATCATCACCAAGCAATTAAATAAATTTTAATCGATGAATAATTCAGCAAAAACTCTTTAGTTTTTTTTTTAGTTAAACCTTTTAGTTTTTTTTCAATTTGAGCTCAATCGAATGTACCGTTTAAATGCTTGTGCACTTTCAAGAATTTTCCCCCCGATAGACCATAATGTAAAAGAAATCTTTGTCGTAGCCCTGTAGAAAAACTATAGTCCTATACATACCAAAATCAATACCGGTCTTGCAATGGTGGTTTATAACATATATACCCAATTTGAGCTCAATAGAATGTACCGTTTAAACGCTAGTGCACTTTCAAGAATTTTCTCCCTTAGGCCACAATGTAAAAGAGATCTTTGTCGTAGCCCCGTAGAAAAACTCTAAATCCTATACACACCAAAATCAATACTAGTCTTGCGACGGTGGTTTGACATATATACCCAATTTGAGCTCAATCAAATGCCCTGTTTAGGAGCTATCGTGTTCACTCACATACACACACACACAAACAGACACATACATACATCTCGTAAAAATAGCATCCATGAATTCAGAAAACCTCAAAACATGTCAATACACCAAAATCTCGAAGTCGAATTTTTTCATGATTACAATACTTTCCTTACATAGATCATGTTTGGAAAGTAAAAATATATAACACTTAACTAAAATTTAGCTTTATGTCCTTAATTATATTTTTATTACGTAAATCAAATGTAATCCATTTTATTTTTTATGATCCTGCATTTAATTGAATGAAACAAAAGAAAATATTTATATTGTTTTAATAAAAACATAAAAATAACCTGCTGTGTATGATTTGCTTTGCTGTCGAAAATTTCAGTAATTATCTAAGCCTTTGTCAGCTCTTTTGTATTACTAAAATAAACCAAACAGAATAACCTCTCTTCTGGACTATAATATATATGACATCTCTTCTTCTTTTGACGAAGGAAATCAAAAACTGTTTTGGGGAGTTCTTTTTAAACAAAAACTAACAAACAAAAAAAAGTCTAATTACAGTGGAACCTGTTTGTAACCACTCTTGGGAATAACAAAACGGATCACCTTAAAGATGGTCACCATGCATTGATGGCAAAATGCAGGGGTGTAGGAACTGGGGTAGCAGAGACAGCTGTTGTCCCCCCATGAAAAATTTCGGATGGGCATAGCTCCCCCTGGAGAAATTTTCACACCTCATCTGCTTACAGTACATTGTTTATCTCAAACCTGAGAGGACCCTGATTTCCTAGAAAAAGGTAGTCTACTTTTTCTAGGAAGTTCACACTATAAACAAGGAAGCAAGGAGAGAGAGGGGGTAGTGAGCGCACTTGTTTGTACCTTTACCCTTTTTCTCATTGTTTACAACCCTCCATTCCAATTCCCGGATAGACGGAGAGTAAAAATTTAAGTGGTTCTTCCACGTACGGTATCAGGTGCCTGGTAGGGTTAAAGTTGTGTTCCAAATTTTTTAAAGACAGTTATTTGTCTATTTAAATTGGTCAATAATGCCATCAAAAATGCAGTAATTATAACTCAATTTGTAACTAGGAAATGCAATCCCAATCCTGCCGGAATGGGATCCTGCACAAATAATTGGGGAACTAGTCTCACAGGATTAGGACCGTAATCCCATGGGACTGTTACTGAGTTATGATTTTTTTTTTTTTTTTTACAATTTTACGCCGCCTTCCCAGTCCTCAATTGACCAAATATTGTTGCATATGTATGTATCTTATATCAGAATACATGAATCAATAATTACAAATTTTAATTTAAAGTTTTAATTTTTCTAATTATCCTCCAATGGGAGTCTGGATCCAATATCGTAATCTAAATATTTCACTTAGTTACTAATCTCCAAATGAACATAAATAGTTCATACTAATTTATCCCTTAGTGAGCAATCACGCATCAATTATAGAAAGTTTTAATTTTTTAAATTCATGTTAAAGTTAGATCAAGACTAAGAAGATGAGTGACTCTTTACATTGCCTTTTTTGCATTCATTTTTAGCAACTAAGTATATTATTCTGAATAACATAACTATAATTTTCATATTTCTGTAAGTTATTTTATTAATTATCAAATAACATCAATTATTATTCTTAGAGTTAAACTTGATAGTGCTTAAAATTTTACTTTTTCCTATTTTTTCTGTAGAAATGAATTCTTGCTGAATGAAATGCCAATCCCGTAGGATTGCAGGATCAATAAGTCTCTATCCTGAAATCCCATGAAGCGAAAAACAGTGCAGGGATTGCATTCCCTATTTATAACCCCACAATATGCCCCCCAGATCCCCCTACTTTTACAAAGTTCCTACGCCACTGGCAAAATGTGATGGTGGTAAATTGAAATTTTATAAAAGTGGTCACTAGAGACAGCTGGTCTTTTCATCGAAGTGGTCATTTTACCAGCCTCTGCTGTACTTATAAAAATAAATAAATATTCTACTTTTATAGTAAATTATAATTCTATTTATATATATATAAAATCTCGGCTGTTCGAGCCTTGTCAGGGGGAGACCCCCCTAATTTTTTAGTTTCATTATTGCCATACGATACGATGACAATAATTGATTAAAATGATATTAATGGACTATGTAATTTCATCGCTCATCTTTTGCCTATTTTGCCTGGTCACCCTATGTTGAAATTTTTATGAGTGTAACCTATTTATAGAAAAATACATGTGAAGCCTGTTCTGCAGCTTACGAAATAGTGTAACAATAGATTAAAGCAGTTGTGAACTAATAGTATTTAAATAAATATAAAATTATGTCGCATTTTTGGGACACATTTTTCAATAAAGGGTGTTGAGAGATAAAATGACATAGTCATTAATTTTTTTTTTCTTTCCTTTTCCCTTCTGTAGGTGAATATTGATGAAGACAGCGAGGGAGAAGGCATCGTAGCTCATTTTCCTGCCCATGCAAATGAGCCCGTAGCAGCACTCCAGTTTGACCCCAGCGGAATGTTGCTTTTCACATCCTGCAGACTAGGCCACAGCTTCCACATTTTCCGGATATTTCCCCACCCTGCTTGTTCAGCTATGGGAGCGGTTCATCATTTGTACACACTGCATCGAGGGGAAACCACTGCTAAAGTAAAAACCCATGATGAATAATGTTCACTCTGTTATAGATCATTGTATATTTGTCCGTTTCTATATACAGGGTTCCCCAAAATCCTGTTGTATGCTTTTATTCTTTAACCCTCTCGTCACCGAATTATGAAAAATCAAAGAAAAAAAATCTGTCTAGCATTGAATGCATCTGAAATACTATTATAAATCATGCAAAAATATTTTTTTTTTCTAATGTCGATTAATATTAGATTTTTCTAATATTCATTTCTGCATTTTCGAAGCATTTTGTTATCCTAACATTAATTTAAAAAGATGCACCTATTAGGTAAAGGTTGAGGAATAAGAAAAAAACTATACTTATCTTAAAAAGAAAAAAAAACGGTAAAAAAGCAGCGTCCCTATTTTCTTAATTTTTCTCCTGAAACAATGAGGCGAAAACCGTAAAAAAATGATCTAAATGGACTAGTACTGCAATCTAGGCACGGTTTATGCATCGAGTGAAGAGCCTCCTATACTTTCTACATGAATGAATGATATAGATATCACTGAAAGAAAAAAATACTCCATTCAATTGTTTTCTCTCTCAATATTGCTATTTGAAGTAGGAGCCTCCTATGAGGTTCAGGGTGACGAGAGGGTTAAATATTGATCATAGACTTATACAATAAATTATAAAGTTACATAAAACAGGTACAAAATTTTATGGTAACGATTAAAATTTTCAGAATATTAAATCTAAATCAATACAAAATTTATATTTTTATATGGACTGTACAAAAAAATACTCTGTACAAAAAAATTCCCTGTTTGTAAAATGTGTCACATATATTAATAAGGTGATGTACAATAGCCTCATTCTCTGTGCATTTCATCCTGAAAAAATTCCCAGTTTGTAAAATGTGTCACATATATTAATGAGGTGATGTACAATAGCCTCATAGCCTGTGTCTTTCATCCTAAAAAGGCTCATTGATAGATTTAAACGAAGTTAATAAGGTGTTATACAATACCAATAATAGCAAAAGTATTATGTATCTAAGCAATCATTGTTTTATTTTGTAATCTGTGTGCTGCCCCTGATTTACGATTTTCTGTCGTGATTTTTTTTCTCTTTAGGACCCATTAGAAAGTGGTTTAAGTGAACATATTAATTTTCATATCTCTGAGTCTTTTAATGTTGAACGACTGATATTTTTTACATCAGGTGTATGATGCACATTTTACTAGTTGGAATTTGTTTTGGGGTGAGGGCCGTATGAAAATGAAAATTTTGTTTTTATTTAGATTTGATCACCTGAAAATTTTAATAGATACTCTAAAATTCTGTTCTTTTTTTCATGTAACAATGTAATTTATTGTATATGTTGTAATCAATATTCAAGGATTAATAGCCGAATTCAGTGTTTTTCGGACACCCTCTATACCATTCGTTTACAAATAACATGAACTTTAATTTGCTTTTCTTAAAATGTGCATTAGGGGGCATTCAAACAACTAGCACATCTACGCTATTTTATTTTGACCATTAGGAGAAAAACTATCTTATCTCAGTTTTATACTTTAGAACAGTATCAAAGACTTGTAAACTATTATTTAATTCTGCATTAACTACGTTTCTTAAAAATGGCAAGAGCTTAAATTTACTTTATTAAAAGAAAGAAAACATTGAAATCATCCTCAATCTAAATTACTATCAAAGTCGGGACATTCTTTTGTAATCACCTTGTATATTTTTGTGTATGTTTCACTGATTAAGTGTGTTTTTTGAAAAACCCGGTATATATAAATAGTTTACAAGTGTTTGATAGTGTTCTAAAGTATCAAACTGAAATAAGATAGTTTTTCTCCTAACAGTCAAAATAAAATAGCATAGATTTGCGTGGTTGTTTGAATTACCCTTTCTCAACATGGAGGTTGAATTCTGTTTTATGGCAAGCACAATTTGTTGTTTATAAAACTAAAATCTATCTACAAAACATCCTTTTATTAAGTAAAATATTTTAAATTATAATCAAGTTATACAGAATTAATTTTACCAAATTGCAAAAACTTAAAATAAAGTAGTTATTTGTTTGGAATAATTAATCACTAACTATTAATGGGATGGTTACAGTTGGCTTTTTTTCTATGCAAGAATCATCCTTATTGGCCTGCACACATAAGTTAATTTTAGTGATAGTAAAGCCATCATAAATGCAAGCCTTTTTTTCATAGGTGGCAAAAGAATCCACTTTTTTAGAACGTCTGCATTCACTGTAATAAAGGGGATTGTAAGGCTTTATACATAATTTTTTTTTATTTTAACCGTTTGGCTGCTATCCATCAAAATCCTCATACACCCTCATATGTAAAATACATAAAAGTATTGGAGCCAGAGAGAATTTTCCTGTTTTAGATTTGCGAAAAATAATTGAGTTTTTGAAAAACGCACAACTTAATAGAAATATGGAACGTCCTATTTATGCATAGCCTAACTCATATTCTATGATAAATAATTTTTAATATACAAAACCAACGTAGGAAATTTCTCTCTTGCTCGAATGCTTCTTTTGGAGGGTGTACATTCCAAAAGCGCAATAGTGCTGCATAGCAGTCAAACGGTTAAGGGAGTGCAACACTGAAGAGGTTGAGAAAGGATGGTTTTAGTTATCAAAATGATTTTATTGGCTACCTTCAAATTCATCTAATGAAGGGTTATTTCTTAATTTTATTTTTAAGCTATATGTGTGTGCCATTGTATTTTCATTCCTTGATAAACAGCTTGTGCAATATTTATTTATATGACATAGCTATTTTACATCTTGATCCATTCAATCCCGTTCTTTTGTACATATATTTATTTGAAGTGGTGGTTCTTAACTTTGAAAAAAGTTGCATAGTAGTTGGATAGATATATTACAGTGCTGCAGAGGCTACATGGGGCCATGGCGATGCAAAATCTTAACAAAAGCTAGAAATTTCTTAAGTGAGCAAAATCTACCTTTTGATATAGAAAACTAAAGTTGTCCCTCAACCTCTTTATTTTCTGTTGTTATTCAACTTAATGTAGTATTCCTGAGCTTGAAGAAACACATATTAAAAGTAGCTTTGCAAATCTTCAAAATTTCTTTGTACATGTACTAGAAACTAGAGATGAGACGGCTCAGTCAGAACCGGGCTCTGTAATTCACTATTGTGTTCGGGCTCGATCTAGTGATAAATTTCTCCTTTATTGAGCATACTCCTTGTAAACACATTTTAAAAAGAGAATCGCGGGAAAATAAACTAATTTTTATTAATTGATAAACCTGAATATTATGAATTAGAAAGTGCCTAAAGAGTTCGCTATTATATTTGTCTTTAATTTGCACAAACAGCAAAATGTACGATATTCTATCAATTGAAGTCATTGATAGTGATTTTTATTGATTAATTAGCTAAAATTTCCAGCTTGGGCTCTGACCTAATAATATCCTTTGGTTCGGGCTTTAAAAAATGAGCCCAGACTAATCTGTTCTAGAAACATACAAATATGGGGGGGAGGGGAAGCTACCAGGATAAGATTCTTATAAAATCAATAACTGCAACAAAAACTTTTTTCTGCTTTGAACGTGGTATTATTTAGTAAGTATAAAAATGGCTTTATAAATATCAAGTATTGAAATTAGAATTGTCAGTTTAAAAATTTATATGTAAATGCTAAAATAGGCAGATAGATCATTGAATTTTATGCGTTAAAATTTTCTAATCTTTTTTAACTCGCACTGTACATTGGTCAAATCGTCTGATAATTTTTTTTTGCTAATTTTGCAATCTCCAGTTGAGCTGAAATACAATAATATGCAAGCTGTGTTTGGATTCAATAATTATTTAAAAAGCTCTCCAACCAAGCCCCCCCCCCTTCGCAAATTAGGCAAGAAAATCAGGAAACTTTTTTTTACAAGTCCTGTAGCCATCCTGATCTTGTTTGAGGCTGATAACTTTTGATGGATGAATTGAATGGGTAATTTAACATGTCAAAATTATATACTTAACAGCAATATACATAAATACATCAGTTGCCAAAATAAGCCATTTTGTCTGTTTCTACTGAAGGAATCATCTAGATAACTTTAACTACTGTATTAACCTGAATTTAACTCAACTGGAAAATTTTTCATCAAGATAAATAGAAAAATCCATTGTCTAGTTCTGAAATTCAGCACGAGAGGTTTTTAATGGGAAATGATTTGTCAAAAAATATTGCATTATATTTGGGCTAATACGATAATGGAAAAGTAACAATATTTTCTAACTTAATGCACATGTTTCTATCATGCTTTAGAGATTCTTAGATCATCATTGCATACGCATAAAAAAAGGCCATCATATGAAAACATTGGTCTCATAATTTGGATTTTAATTTCTGGAATTAAAATTGACAAATTAACAGTTAAATGAATTTTGGGATTTTAGATTAATTTTATGAAATTTAAATTAAAAATGTTTAAGTTTTCTTTACTTCAGCATGCTTCTTTATTTATATGATTTGTTTTTGTAATTTTACTATTTTTGAATACATTGATTTTAGTGCTTCGTCTGTATATATACACACACACACACACACATATATATTTTTATATAGCTTAGTTGTATAGGATTCAGTTTTTTAATAGACTTATAATTTTATATCTCTTGTAGGTTCAAGATGTTGCTTTTTCATTAGACAGCCGATGGATTTCTATTAGTACAATGAGGGGCACCACCCACGTTTTCCCCATTACTCCTTATGGAGGTGTGTGTGCTAGTTTTTAATGTAAAGCCATTATTGTGTTCCAGTCAATAAGTGTTGTAACTCTTAAATATTGTATAAAGGCATTTCTTTGGTACTCGAAATAGTTTATCAGCTAATTTGTGCATTTTAAAAATTATATAAATTATTAAAATCAAAATATGGCAAGGATGCTTTAAAAGAAGAAGAAAAAAAAAAGAATGTTATTAAGCATGTTCTTTTACAAAGTTTTGAATTAATATTCTTAAAATTAATGAAAGTTTAAAATGATCTAAAATGTTAGATATGCAAAAGACTAATTTGCTTGTGATATATGTAAAGACTAACAATAATATATGTAAAGACTTATACATTACATAGGATGATATGTAACCACAGTAGGATTAAAAATGTAAGAACTACATAAAATGTAATGCATTCAACATAATACCGGTCAATTTCAATGGTTGAAAATGTCATCATGCACAGTTAATAAGTCAATATGCTTGTATATCATTTCATTTAGTTTGTTTTCTCTGTGTTGAATGTTGTTAATTTATATTAATTAATTAATCTTTTTAAGATTAACTAAAGATTCTCTTTTTGGCTTTATTACCATTTATTAATGTAAATTTTTATTTCAGTTTTTACAAACTATTATTATAGTTAAAAGAAGTCATACTTTTCTCTATAATTGTTTGTCAAAAACCCTTGTGATGGTAAGGCTTTGAGTGTTTGTTATTAATTGCAAATACAGTGAAAATTTGGTTTGTTATAAAAGTTAGGCGGTTGTAAAATGTTTTGTATTTGCTATTACTTATAAAACATCTTAAAGCAGAGTAAAACTAATGTATTGTAAAGCATACATTGCCCTGTATTTCCTGTGTTTAAAATAAAAATGCCTTATAAAACATCCTATAATCAAAATATCCTTTAGTTAATGTAATTTTTTAACCCTTTAAAGCCTCGCTCCCATCAAAATCACAGGTTAAGCTTTCTCCCTCTATTTCTCATGGCCATCCTATTGCCCTGCAAGTGTTTCAAATGTTATGTGTCAGAAAGATAAGAGCATTTCAAATTTTAGGCACAGATTTTTGTTATTTTTATTTTATTTTTTTTTAATATATCTAATTTTACGCAAGAGATGACAGTACCAGATTATTTTTAACTTCATTCGCAAATAGTTTGTTTTTAAATAGAAGGTAGAACAGTACTCAAATACGTATATTTGTGATAAACATTTTGCAGTTTTATCTCAATTTTTTTATTTTAATTAAAAAAAAACTTTAGAAATATTTATTTATTTTTCAAAGTAAGTTTATAAAATTCTCCTTGAGTATTTCAAACATGTATTTTTAATGATTCCCTGCTTACTAGGAAACATGCATTCAGTCACAATAACCCTAAATGTTGGCTTTTCGTAGAAATTAACCTTTTTTCTTTCACATTAAAAAAAATGTCCAAACCTTAAAATGAATACGTATATTGTACATACACACATTTTTATGCAGTTTTCTGGAATTAAAAAATAGGCATGTTTATGACTGTTTTCTTAAAAACAATATATCTGTAAAATTTCCGATTTGATTGATTTAAATCTGAAAACTAACTTAAAGGCAGAAATGAGAGACTGATTTTAAAACTGGCAGCTTCCATTAAGCAGCTGCATACGTAGCTGAAACACTTGGCAGAAAGCCCACATAGGGTAGGTAATATGCTACATGCTCTAAAAACCACTATCCCTGCACATAGTGGACTTGATCACTTTTGGTTTCGGTTCTGATCAGAGATAAGGAAATCAATTTGAGCAGGCAGTAAGGCTGCACAAAGTGTGTTTTGCTTTGGTTTACGGTGAGTAGTGCTAGTTAACAGCATTCCAAAGAAAATCATTTATAGAATGTGCTGCAGCACATGCACTTGTTAAGAATTTCTCCCTTGAAATCCATTATGATGAGCTTCTACTGAAGTCCTGTGGGCTGACTCCCCAAAAATACAGTAACCACTTGTTATATCGCACATTCGGATATGTCACGCTTTCTCTATGTCTCCCAATTTTTTTCTGTAGCTCTTTTGTTACTTTACAGAAGTACACAGTACATTTGAAAAAACATCTTCTATCTCATAAGTTAGGTACAATTAATTAATTTTTGCTCCTTTGTTGAAAAGCAGGATGTGAGAAAAAAATTAAATCAAATGGCTCTGGATCATTTTTCCGGCAGGAAATGAAATGTGTATTTGTACATAAAATATAAATAAAAAATTAAACTTCTATTTTTATAGTTTAAGAGCATATCTTTTATTACAGTACATTATTATTAATTTTACCATATTTTAAAAGCACAAGTTCATAAAAGTAAAGTTTTATCATATCATCTCTCCCTCCTCTCTGCCCATTATATTGCACCCTCGGATATATCGCACATTTTTCTTGTCTCCCAGCAGGTGCGATATAAAGAGGGGTTACTGTATGATTTTGTCCTGGGTTGGACTTAAAAAAATATGGTAGGCCTAGTGTTTTAGTTGGTCAATTTTTCATTGATAATTTTGTTTTTGTAGGACCCGTTAGTGTTAGGACACACACGTCTCCAAGAGTCGTTAATCGTCTGAGTCGTTTTCATCGAAGTGCTGGTTTAGAAGAAATTCAACAAGCTTCCAACACTGGCCGAAATAGTCCAGTACTGTCTGGCAGTCCTAGCTCTTCGGGTAATTATTTTTAAATGATAAAACTATATATTGTGCTGCCCTGCTGTTTATTTTGCGTAATATATTTTTATTTTTAGAGGTGATTATAATAAAATGAATGGCATAGGTTTCAACGTGTTTTATACATAGGTGCTAAAATATTTTATTTGCAATGATTATTAAAAAGTAGCTTTTAGATATTATGTGCTCTGTAGATAATTAAGGTAACATTGTTATTATGAAATGATTTTTTTTTAAACAAAAACTCTTCTATGTACTGGGTGTACAAAATTAAACGACCCTATTTTAAAGTTGTCTGCAAATGAAACTATTTTTGAGAAAGTTAGTAATGAAATTTTGTGTAGGACATAATGAAGGTGTAGGAATTAGTTTGAGTGAATAAAAAAAATTAGTTCAAATGTTCATCACCAGGGAGTGTTCCATGGCCTTCCTGGTTGCCAATTCTCAATTCATGTGACTTTTGGCTTTGGAGGAGTTTGAAACATTGGGTAAGTCATTATAATCCAAGAACTTTGCCTGATATTAAAGAGAATATGTTCATAACATTTCCCCATACACATTGCGGTCAGCTGTGCAACAGGCTTTTTTACGATTCCAGATGGTAGCTGACATGGTTGGCTGTCATGTTGAACATGCTTTGGTGGAGCTATATTTGTAAACTATCATAAATATATGCTAAATGTGTAATTCATTATTTAAAAAATGCCCCTTGGTGGTGAACATTTGAACTCCTTTTTTTTTTTTTACTCACTCAAACAAATTCCCATACCTTCAATATGTCCAACACAAAATTTCATAACTTTCTCAACAAAGTTTCATCTGTAGACAATTTTAAAATAGGGATTTTTAAATTCGGTCACACTGTATTTTGTTTTTCCACGACACGCAGGATAACTTTAGTATGTAGATTATGAAAATGCGTTTCCAAAATATTATTTACTGTTATGTTCCTTTTTGGTGATGTTGGAAGTACATTGTTATTTAAATTAATCAACCAAGTATTTGAATTGAATCTTGTCTATTAATCAGGTTTTATTGTTTGTTGTTTGTTCTAATGTTCCTTTTTAGTGATATTTAAACCACGTTATTGTTTAACCTTTTCGCTCCGGCTCACACATGAGGATTTTTGTACCAGAAAGCGGCAGAATCTATAAGATTTCATTCCCCTACTTCCCATCTGAAGAGCACCCCTTGCCTTTTGTTTGGTAGGTGGGGGAAAATATCACTGACCACAAAAGTCTGCAAACAAAATACAAATCTGTATGCTCAATGCCGGTCAATTCACTACCACTTTCTCCCCAGTCAATTATTTACTAACCTGCCTGACTCTCGTCACAGCATAAGAAAAGGAATTTCTAGAGGCGGGAATCTCATCCATCTTCCATGAAGGGTGAATGGATTTCCTGTCAAAAGAGGGGAAAGAAGTCCTTGGTAAGGCATTTGTACCAGTGCCTTCTTCAGTCAGATTTATTTTTTGGTACAACTGTTGTACCGCCGGAGTGAGAAGGTTAATAAAAAGTGCAAGTCAGACAAGCTGGTAAAACATGTACTAGCAAGTATGAAGTAAGTTCACTTCTCAAAAAGTTCTAATATTGTAATGGAATTTTCATTTTTTATTTTAGTTCAGTAGTATTTTTGATAAGATTTTTACAGAGAAATTTATGTATCCACATATGCCAATGCTTTTTTACATATAAGAGAATGCAGAAACATTGGTAAAAGTTTTTAAAATTAAATATATCACTTTAAATTCGAGAACAAAAACTTTTCATTATAAAATACCCAGTGTGTAGTTTCCCCATTTTCTTGAAAAACTAGACATCTTTAGCCTTAATCTAAAGTATCTTTAGTATTTGGGGGAAAAAATTCCCTAAATGCATTTTTATACTAGCTTTCTCTTTCAAGAAAATTTTCTATAAACTATCCCCATTGCTTACCTAATATGGAAAAAAAGGGGCCTGGCAATGATAAAATAGCCTAATATATTTAATTACATTCTTCTGCTTTTATTAGCATCTTAATGTGTTTAATCCTCTTTTACTACTTTAATTTGTTACAGGGCTAAGACATCTTTAAATGATCATTAATTTATGATACAACTTTTAATATAAAGAGGCGCAGTAGAACCCTTCGCAACCACCCTTGTCTGGTCCATCACTCTGGTTGATCGGATCATGCTCAAGCCGAACTTTGTCCCTACTGGTCGGTGACACACAGCCTACATAACATACATATGTACAGTCAATGCATACAGTTTTCTCTTTTTCAATAATAATAACAGCTTTTGTGTGGCTTATTGTTATGTTTATATTGTATAGAACCATACATACAGTTAATTTGAGTTTAGAGATTGTTTATTTTACTATAATCCATATTTTTCTGTTTTTTTCTTATAATATGCCCTTTTATGAGTTCTGACCACACACCCTGTCCCAAAGGTGAAAAATTAGAAGGGGGTCTCCTGTAATTCAACTATGTCCTTATGACAAAGAGAAATATAATACTGATACTTTATGTGAAATATACAGGTGTAGGACAAAATAATAGGAACACCTGTGAAAAAATGAACATATTTTATTAATAAGGAGTTGGGCCAACTTTGGCCTGAATAACAGCTTGCATTCGATGTGGAATTGACAAATAAAGTTCTTGAATAAAGTTCATCGGAATTTGCAGCCATTCCTCTTGCAGAGCTGTCTCGAGTTCAGAGAGTGTGCATGGAGGAGGAAACCGAGCACAGACTTTTTTATCTAAAAAACCCCACAAAGGCTCAATGATATTTAGATCATTGACACCACGATAGATGTTCCACCTAGATTGATATTTAGATCATAGGCCACCACGTTAATTGTTCCACTTCATCATTATGCTCATGTAACCATGTTTGAACACAGTGAGACATGTGAACAGGGTCGTTGTCATCTTGAAACACAGGACGATCTCCCGGAAAGAGAGTATGAAGCGTAGGGTGAAGATGATCTTCGAGAATGCTTCGGTAATGGTCACCTTTGATCACACCCCTCAAGACAACGAGAGGCCCCCAATCCACAGACAGATATAGCACCCCACACCATCACAGACCCACCTCCATGTTTCACGGTTGGAAAACCAGGCAGTCAACATGAAATGCTTCTGCCGGCGTTTGCCACACGAACACACGTCCGGTGGTCTGGAATAGTGTAAAAGAGGATTCATCAGACCCGATGACTTGTTCCCATTGCAGTTGTGTCCATTTTAGGTGGTCTTGGCACCACTGTAGTCTCTTCAAAGAATTCCGTGTTTAAACTAGTGGTTTTGGAATAGCTACTCTGCCATGAATGTTAGCAGCATGCAACTTCCGTTGAATAGTTTTCATGGATACGGGGTTCTGAAGGTAGGTATTCATCTCGGACGTTATCACCAGCGGTGTAGTCTTGCGTTTTCGAGCGACTATCCTCTTCAGCACCCGTCTATCACAGTCCAACAACTTCGACTTCCTGCCGCTGTTGTGCTTCATAGAAGACACCTTACCCAACTTTGTGTATGCCAACAGAGGTAATCTTGATACAGTGGTGCTTGAAACACCCCACAAGGTTCACTGTTCTGGACCTGGATGCTCCAGCGAAGCGAGCTCCGATGATCATGCCTCTTTTAAGGTCAGAGAGGTCGGACATAATAGCGCTTTGCTAGGAACAGATTTTTCTCGTGCAACTCTCATACTGCCAAATGCTAGACTGATACCTTTCCTTTCATCACCACTAGGTGGCACACTCTTGCGACACGTACCCGCCGTTTATTGGACGGTCGAAGGACGACTCCATTCTTTCACAGGTGTTCCTATTATTTTGTCCTATACCTGTAGTTTGCAGTGTCACATTCTTCAAATGAGGAAATTCCATGGTATGAGTCTTACAGAACTCAAACCCTTTGATTTATGAGACAGTTTTTTTTTTTCTTATTTATTTATTCTTTCTTTGCTTCCAAATACAGGAGCAGGTGTTGTGCTTCACTAATGATTTTTATTTTCTTTCTAGCGGGTTGTAAAATTTTCTTTTTATTTCTCAAAAGTACACTTAAAGTTATTTTCAGTGTATGTGTATTTTATGCAGTTGTTTTAGTTAAAGATATCATTACGAAACTATAAAATAATTACCTGATCCTCAGTTTGTTTGACTTAAACCTAGAAAATATAGGCAATTTCATTTCAGAAAATAACTATAAAAATTATGTGCCTTAGCTATTACAATAAATAATAATAATGCTACGCAACCTACCGTACTTGACCATGATGATTTGCTTTTAAATTAAATATTATTTTGTTTAAAGAAAGTAATTTAAGGCTACCCTTTTAAGAAATAATACACCTTTTCAATAGTAAAAAAAAAAAAAAAATTAAAAAATCCAGCAGTACTAGAAACTATTACAACTGTGTCCAGCTGTACTGGATGTATGTTCGAATTATGAATAAATTATGTTTCGATACTCAACTACAGGTCATTTTAGTTATTTAGAAGCTATGACTAATAACATTTGATAGTTTCAGTGTTGCATTAGTCACATAAAAAGACCATTATAAATCTATTATATCCTTATTTATAATATTATAATACATAACTGCAAAGCTGAAAAAGTTATCTTATTTTTATTTCTAATGAATCAGTCATGAAAATTGTTTTCATTTTCAGCTACAAATGTTACATTAGTCACCATAGAAATAACCTTTAAATGTCTTTGGATATTTGTATTTTTTTTTTTTTAAATACGACCAGCCTTAATTTGTTTCAGCATCTGTTTTATGACCATTCTTCTCTTAAAATATGCATTTCTGTTATTGTAGGAGGTAGCCTTGCGAGAGCCTACGAGACTCATCCCAGCATGTCGACATCTGCCAGTTCATTGAGCCGCATGGGCAATGCCCGCCTACCTCCTTACCCTCACCCCACGACTATTCAGCCCCTTGCACGACTGAAGCAGTCCATGAGCTTCCCCCTCACTGGAGGTGGTACCCCGAAGCCCAAGAGCCCCTCCGGAAAAGACCGGCTGTACAAGAAGAATTCCGCGGCCTCCGAGATTGTGTGCGTTTCGTCTGTCTTTGCCCCTGCCAGAGCTTGGCTGGTGGGTAGTCCCAGTTTGACCAGAGATAAGCGAGGTAATTATAACGATTTCCTTGCCAGGGTGCAGAAAATGTCAGGGATGAAAATTATCCTAGAAATACAGGTTTAAAAAAAAAAAAATTCAGACTTGCCAATTTTTATTAGTAAAATTTACTTATTTTAAAGATGCATCGATGTTGCTGATGGCATGAGTGATTTCATGTGCAATCTTTTTCCATCCTGCATGTTAATAATCGTATTTTTGTTCTTTGTATGCCATTGTATTAACTATTATATCAACAATTTAAGTTACCACAGTAGAAAGTCCGAAATCCTTGGGAACTTTGAGCTTGTTAAACAACAACAGGAAAAAAAAGGAAAAAAATTCTCCAACAAAGGTGTTGGAAAGAAGTGAGGGGGGGGGGGGGAGGGAAGATAAGAAATCCACCTGGAAATGTTTAGAATGCTGATAAATGTTTTTATTAAAGAGTTTAATTGTGTTTCATAAAAGATAAAATATTTGGGGAAAATATTACAATGAATTAACCCTTTCCGGATGGGCAGGGTTTTGCCCGGTCGCGTATAGGCTAGGTGACCATGCAAAATTCACCAAAGAATGCAAATACGTGGCATCATCATGCAGAAAATAATATTATAGAACGTAATGCGATTTTAAGAACTTTCATGTAAGTTTAACATTAAAAATCTGCTGTCATCCAGGATAATTGGCACTGTGCCGCATTTGATACCCGCGGTTACTTCTTCAAAATTCAGCAGCTGTCAGAAAAGGTTAAAAGTAATTGTGATGTCTCAATCTTAACAGTTTTACTACTCAAAATGCCAGATAATCGGGCTTTTATTATAATTATTAAATAAAGTTAAACAAAGAGTCAGCTGTAATGTAGAGAATTAAATTTTCAATTCTCCTTATCAATATTTTATTTGGATTTAGTAAACATTTCTTTCAATGTAAGTTGTTTTAATTTTGGCTTTTGTGATAAAAGTTTCTCTTTAATTTTATAAAGGGACATCATTTCCGATTCGGTTATAAAGTTCCTCTGTTCAAGCCCTTTTAGCACCGAATCCAGATTTCCAACTAAATCGTATATCGGAATTTTATCTTCCATAACATCATCTGCTTCACTTTCCTCAGTTTGATTTAAAACCATATTGTGTATTTCACCATCTGTTAATTGGTTGACAATAGGTGCATCATCATCACAATGTAGCACTTCAGTTACACCATTTTCATTCAACATACTACCATCTTCAAATTCTGAAACATATTTCATTAATTGAAGAAACTCTCCTTTTTCTCTGAACTATTGGAATCCCTTAAAATTGGCCTCCATGGTAACATCCTCACCTTCAAAAAATATGGTTGCCGGCCATAAATTGTGCCAAACATTTTTTAGAATGTCAGTGGATATTTCATCCCAAGATCTAGCGATGTTCCACACAGCTGTTTTGATGTTGTTGTATTCTTTAGCAAAATCTTGAATGGTTTCACCACCATTTAAAAAGTTGAGCATTGCTTAAAGTGGTTTTTATGTCGACACTTAAATGCTTGCAAAATCCCAATATCCATAGGTTGTATGAGAGATGCACTGTTAGGCGGTAAGAATAAAATAGAAACATTTTCCATCTCAAACACTGATCCAAGGGAAATGCTGTGTGCTGTACAGTTATCCAAAATTAAAATAACTTTGGCATTATCTTGAAATACGACCAACTTCAAACAATTTCAAGCTTCACGTATGAAATGGGTTTTCAGCCCATTCTTTCATTAAATCCTGCATCATCCATGCTCATTTATTTGAACGTTTGATGGCGGGGAGAACCTTAACTCCTTCAAAAGCACGCGGTTGTTTATTCTTTCCTATTATTAGAAGTTTGCATTTATGCATTCCTGCAGTGTTTGCACATGCCATAGTTGTCAATCTCTCCTTGGAATCTTTTATGCCAGTTGGGGCTCTGATATGGCTAGTGTTTATTGTGGTACATAATGACAAAATAGTCCCGTTTCATTGGCGTTGTAAGTTTGCTCCGGGGACAATTTTTCATTGGCCACAATTTCTGCAAATTGTTCAATGATTAATTCCGCTGCTTCTGTGTCAGCTGAAGCTCTTTCATCAGTAG
Source organism: Cheiracanthium punctorium (assembly GCA_038373885.1). Lineage (NCBI taxonomy): Eukaryota > Metazoa > Arthropoda > Arachnida > Araneae > Cheiracanthiidae > Cheiracanthium > Cheiracanthium punctorium. The sequence goes on from JAWZYV010006245.1 coordinate 174,959, forward strand.
TCTGCAGCTGCTGTATTCCGTGTCGAATTTTAAATTTCTTTAGACATCCTGTAGAATATTGTACAATTATTTTTTAAATCCATATCAACATGAAATCGACTTGAGCCATCAGCATAGGTCCTGTAAGCGGTACTCCTTCGCTACAGTGCTGTCTCACCCTTTCAATCATGACTTTATCGTGATCGCCATTTTTTGTATGATGAATGACTTTTCTGTCAATTCATTGCGATGGGCGAGTCTGAATCAGCGAAAAAGTTCAACAGTTCCTTTTTCTGTTTTTTTCAAGTCATAAGTAGTTGACTTTCCTACACCATATTTCTGACACACTTCATCACTGATGTGCCTTTGTCCGTTTTTTGCAGAAGTTCTACTTTTTGCTTAATGGACAAAGAGACATGTTTTCTCTTCGCTGATCCAGAAGGCATCTCTGAGTCAAAACTTCTTTTCACCATATCTAGAAACAATTAACGTAAGCAAACAAATTAAAAGCGAGAAGTGCAATCTTTAACACTCGCGCTTGTCGAATGCAGCTTAGCTTATCACTATGTTCGAGTGCCTCCTAAAGAGCCTTTCGGAATTTAGCACATTATTTCTTTAGAAAACCAGTTGTCCAGCATTCCATTCTATCCAAACATGTTCTCAGACAGAGGTTGAGGTAGGGAGGACAGCAGAGCAGAGCCGTATTAACGCATTCTCCATTCTGTGGGGTGGGTGCAGTCCACGGCCGTTTTTCTTGGGGATTTTTGAATGGGGGGGGGGGATCATTCCAATTGCTAGGTTAGCTTATGCAAAAGACAGTAAGATTGGAAATCCTACCTAAAAGAAAAGCAGATGCTTTTTTTTTTTTTGGAGAGAGAGGGGGGGGGGGAATAATAAAAAAAAAATTTAAAGATAAAAAATGTCCGGATTATGGATCTTTCCGGTTATTGGACGCCCGGATTTCGGACTTCCTATTGTACATATTTTTAATAAATGAAACATTTCTTGCTATCATGCAATATCACCCACTGCAGTTCAGAGATTTAATATGCAATCATTCTTCACCCTTTTTGTGAATAACCATATTTTCATTCATTGCAAGCCATTATGCTGACTTTAGTATTAACAGTTAAAATTACTACAGATTTTTGATAACTAATGATTATTTCACCAAAATGTTTCATAATCCTGGTTGAGTTTTTATTTTTCAACCAAGTTTTGAAATTTTATTCTACTAAAATATAAATTGTGTTTATAAAATTCATTAAAATGCTATTTGAAAAAAAAAAATGAATCAACAGAAAAGATTTTTTGGCTAGTACCGTATTTTCCGGTAATAACGCCGCGGCGCTAAACAGTATTTTTCCTTTTCGGAAACAAAAATGCGGCCAATAACTGGGTGCGGCTTGTAAGTAGTTCCAAAGTTACAGCTGATCATTTAACCCCCCCTCCAAAAAAATAACCTTAAATCTGGTTAAGGAACAAAATAATCCATAATCTTTTTCCGTTCCTATAAAAGTCTCGCATGGCGAAAACCCATCACGTTGTTTACGTAAAGTAACATTTTTCAGGAACAAAAAACAGTACTTTGCGAGTGGATTTTGGACTCCTGGAATAAAATTCCGAATGGTATGGTAGAGAGAGCCTTTCAAAAAGCCGAAATTATCGATTTTTCACAAAATAGTGCTAATGGGATTCCTGCAATTTCTAGTATGTCTTCCGATGATGAAAACGGTTCAGATGTTGAACTTTTGCCATCTGAACACTTAAAAATGTTCCAGAGTGACACTGAGGACGAGGATTTTGACGGATTTTCTGAAGTAGAAAACAGTCTGTAGTATATATATATATATATATATATATATATATATTTATTCTAAAAATGGATAAATAAATTGTGCTAATAATGACGCATCGACAATCATCGTAAATTTATATATTACATGGTAAGTTATTTTAATTATGATTGTTTAATTTTATGTGTACTACTTTATAGTATTACCTAAAATAACACATATAAATTTTATAAGTTTGAGTCTATAATACTTTTAAAAAAAGTGCGGCGTTATTCTCTGTGCGGCGTTAAACTAGTTCTTTAAATAGAAATAATTATCTATTTGCGGCGTTATACACGGTGCGGCGTTATTACCGGAAAATACGGTACTTCACAGAAAATTTTACCAAAAAAAGGTGGTGTATAAGACTAAACTGTTTATTCCCCAATTAAAAAGAATTACTGTTGAAAAAAAGTCAATGAAAAGAGTTTGGCCACAAGAGGAAGGACCATTTGTTGGTTTCTTCTGATGTAAAGAAGGCTTTTTTATTTATGTTAACCCCCACACTAACCTAAGATTTTCAGGGTTTTTGAGTATATGCCAGTTTCACCTCTGAAATATTTTCAGAACCCAATATTTCCTCAGAAAACTTTCTTTTTCTTTTTTTCTGTCTAAAATTTCTCCCAAAACCGTAGCACATTTTTATTGTAATTTCAGTGACAATTATTACTACACTTAGATGGGATTGTTAAAACTATTTTTAAAAATTATAGTATTTATCGAATAAAAAAAAAATTTGTAATTATTTATATTTGTCAATTTTTAATTATGTAAATTTGTAATTTGTCCTATGTTCCTTTGGAATTCGAAGAATTGTGTGTGAGTGTAAGAGAAATATCCCCTGCGAACAGATTGGCTTCCATTGATTACTCCTGCATCTCTACAAAAATACAATAACTTTTCCTTTATACACATAGGGCAAAAATATCGGAATCCTGCATAAAAGACGTACTTAGCCAGAAATTGGCAATTAACCCTTTGAGGCGCAACCCTTTCCCAATGCTGAAAAAAGGGCAGCCATTGCCATCGCTCTACTTAACAACCAGCAAGAGGGCGGACGATCGAAACTTACATCGCGTGCCACAGATCTGGAGACCCTTTTTTGACGCAGCTGGCTGTGCTGAACGTCCTTGATCGTTCGTCCGTGATCCAAAGTTTGTAAAATATTTTCCCCCCAGAGGTTAAAAACATGTACCTATGTTGTTAATATTCATGTAAATAACGAGAATCAAAAGCCATTTTATATACACGGGCTTAATTAGGAATGATTAAAATACCCCACCTCCGAAATTGAACCCTGGTCATGGACGCTAGGGATAAACCAAACTAGTTAGGAAAGTGTAAAGGAGAAAAACATGCTGTCATCAGTACCTTTCCTTTAGCATGGTTCCCTGATCGACCTAATCTAGTTAAGTCATCATCAAAACAAACACTTTTCTACATAAACGTTTTAAAAATGTATTCAAGTGCAAGCTAAAGCCCTTTTTTGACAAAGCTGGATGTGTTTAAACTACAGGCACTTTCTTTTATTCCTTTAAAAACATTAGCAAACGAATATCAGTATTGTTTTGAAATGGTCGAACGCCTACAGAGTCCACTTTAACCCTTTGAGGCACAACCCTTTCCCAATGCTGGAAAAAGGGCAGCCGTTGCCATCGCTCGACTTAACGACCCGCAAGAGAGCGGACGATCGAAACGTTCATCGCGTGCCACAGTCGAGAGACCCTTTTTTGACGGCAGCTGACTGTGCCGGCACAGCCAGCTGCATCAAAAAAGGGTCTCTCGATCTGTGGCACGCGATGAACGTTTCGATCGTCCGCCCTCTTGATGGTCGTGAATGCGATCGATGGCACCGGCTGCCCTTTTTTCAGCATTGGGCAGTCTATCCAGCTGTTCTCCCATTCTTCCATTTTTCAGCAGATGTCAGTGCTGTTAAAAAATAATCGAAACCATTTTTTTACGGGAAAGGACGTGCTAAGTAGTAAAGGATTCTCGTGGAGCTATGCCACCCGCAACTATTTTTATAGAAATCCAATCTATTCTTTGTGACTGGCAACAGTCAAAACGTCAGAGTTGGGTGTTCCCAGAGCGGGAACACTGCGCGTTAAGGGTTAAAGAGGTGCAGACTATTTGTACCACTTGTAACGTCTCCTTCTAACTGTTATGTGTGCTGTTTTCTAAATTTTTTTAAAATAATTTTACATCCCAAGTATATCCATCTACAGAGAAATTATTTTTTTTCTTTCAAAAAATAATAATCAAGTAGAATGCATTTTCATACCTGCGAACTCTACTAGATTTTTCATGAGAATACTAGATTTTAATGAATTCTCCTGGCTTCCGAATTTTACTCTAAACTCTCCTGGTTTTCTAACATTTTGAAGCTTTAATAGTCGACATATTTATTTCTCTATCAGTTCTGAAAGATGACTGCTATCAGGGTATATTCATTCAATATGCACCAGTATACCATACTATTTTGGTCCAATAATAAAAGAAATTTCTGCTTATGTTGATGACTCATTTGTGAAGGATTCTTAGAAATTTCAAAATTAGATGGCAAATCCTTTAGTTGTAATATCTGTGAGTTTGAAGCCCCAAAATTTTATCACTTTTTTTTTTTTTCCGTCTAAAAAGCATATACAGTCGAACCTCGATTTAATGAATTGATAGGGACTCACAAATCCGTTTGTTCAATCGAAGCAATTCGTTCAATCGAATATAAATTTTTGTAAAGAGTATGGTATAAAAATATTAATGGAAAATACCTTTAGATATAGATATGAAGAAAAGAATGATTATTGTTTACTACAAGCTTAAAAGTTATGTTAGGCGATCCACTTTAAACTTAACTAAATTCTTTAATGTTACTTGCTCTTAAAATTTAATACATAATACATACATAGTTGTTGTGGCACTTTTTAAAGAAATCCTGGATAGTGCTTTGTTTTGACTTTCCAAAGTTCTTTGTCGATATTTTGTAACTTCGTAAGAACAACAGCATCCATCTCGTGAGACAAAATAATTTTTTTTAAGCGTTCAAGCTGCAGACTGCTTCTTCGAATATCACTTTTTAAAATTCAATTTCCATTTCTTCATCATCCCTTCGCTGCTTTCAGAATCTTCATTCTCTTTCTGTGTACTATTGTAGGTACTGGGCTGTACATCGCAAGACCCATATCCTGTGAAATTTCCATGACTAGAAAAATCTTCCCATCCAGGCAGTGGATCATCGTTATCCATGGCGTCAGTGTCAATGACTGTTTATGTATCGCTGTCTTCATAAGCACTTGCTTTGTTTGGAGAAATGAGAAAAAAATTATTGTATTACACACTAGGATTAGGGTGTGGAAGGTTAAAATTTTGCTTGAGAAAAATTCAAAGTTTTAGTTTTATGTGCGAATTTTATTTCCGCGATGGTTGTTCATTAAATCAAAGATGAAAATTCGTTCAATCAGAGCATTTTAGCACCCTTTTTATCTGGACGAAAAAAATATTTGTTAAATCAGGGAATTCGTTAAATCAAAGTACGTTAAATCGAGGTTCGACTGTATTTTGTAAATTTTTGAACATTTAAGTAAAAACATTAGTGACCCTAAAGAAACATTGAAATTTCATGTGTTTCACTTTAAAAGAATTCTTTTATTTGAGCTCTTTTACAAATTCTAATTTTAACATCATGACCTTGTGTGAAATGGAAATTTCAAACATAAATTATTACTGAAAGTAAACTGGTCATTTTAAAAATCATAAATGTATGTCTTGTCAAGGTTTATTAAAAAATGATACATAGTAGAATTGATGACAAAATTTCTAAGTGTTTTTTGTGGCACAGATAAGTAGTTATGACTTTAAGTTTGTGATACCCCATAAATCTACTGGATTTTCTTCACTAGATGTTGGCATCAGGGGCGTAGCCAGGGGATATATCCGCCCCCCCCAAAATTTTTGGATTAGTGATGAAATACGTCTATTTATACACATGTAAGTTCATATCATTTTCCTGGTAAAAATTTTCCTGCCTACGTGCCTGGTTGGCAGGTATGTTATTTTTAAAAAGATTTTGCATAAATAACATTTTTAAATCTTTCATAGCTATTGCTTTTAAGTAGGTTAATTCCATTTTGTGTTTTCTGAATGTTTAGATAAACCTCCCATGGATTCCCTCTTTATTATTGACTGGCACGGAAATTTGACGGAGCATATATTGGAGCCAAAACCTGCTGCAGGCAGTCCCAAAACAGATGACTCTCCCATAGAACTGGAGGTGAATGCCCATGCACAATGGAACCTCCTGAGGTTGTTAACAGTTACTCTTTGTTCTAAGTTCTAACACTTCACAGTCAGGCATGAAACACTTCCACAAAAACACAGAAATCTGCTTTTTTCATTAAAAACTGTATTTGTTAAATTGCACAAAAAATTATTCTCTAGCATTCCAGTTTCAATCTTTTTCCATTCTTCTTGAGAATGGCAATTTTTTCTTTAGCATTCCTTTGTTGAAACCTCCAATGCAGTAGGGTTAATAATAGATCCTAGTTTTATATTTATGTTTTTAATTCCTTTCGAATTTATGAAATTAAATTCACTTATGAGTTTTGCAACTCAGAGCTGATTTTTAAGATCAAACCTATCTGAAAAATCTGCATGTGTTTGCAAAAGATTTATTCATGAACACAATAAATCATTCACTTTTCATTATCTATTAGAGTTAATGAAAATTATAACATGCTATTCCTCGTATTTAAAATAGATATATACAGAAAGAGAGAGCAATATATAATGCAGCAGAATTGAAATTAAGAATTTTATCAAATAACACACAGATATTTTTTTATTCATGCATGTTATTTTCCTATTAAAGTTCCTAATGAATTTTAACCTTTAAACACCACTTTTTTATGCAAGAATGCTTCAGTCTTATTAAAATGAATAAGAAGTACTCATAATGATATATGGTGTTGACAGGTTTTTTAATGACAGTTAAAATTACAGATTTACAATGTTGTCACCCCCAATCCTCAGATTTAATACTACATAAAGTTCAGTTTTTTTTATGTTAGGACACTTTAATGCCTGTGTAGTGGAGTGAGCTCGGTTAAGCAAACTCCTTTTTGAATTTGGGACTTACATTCAGTAGAATTTACGTAACAAACTCATTTCTACTGAATGAATTTTTTCTGTCAAAAGCTTCTTGTTTTTATTTATACATTTTTTCATATAATGTAAGTGTTTGAGACAATTTTTACTACTTTGACAGATGAGAAAAACAATGAATAGGATCCTTCTCATATTGCTGCCACCACACGAAAAATGCAAATCTACAAAGTTGGCCATTTTTATCTGAATACATATTTAAGGTCTCTAATGCCCATATCACACCTTCTCCTACATTCAATCAAGTATTTCGTTCAACTTGTTCGACTATTTCACTTAACTGGTTTGACTGGAAAAGGGAATGAGCGAATCTGTGATGTCGCTGCAGCCTCTCCGTTTTCTTGCCTGTGATGAGTCTACCGGAGAAGTTGAACAAGTTGAATGAAATACTCAATTTTTCCCGTGCTGGGTGGAAAAGTCGCGTATGTTGAACATACATATCGCACAATCCTTTTCACCCAACTGTTGTGGAAAACAGTTGAACGAAAGTGTTGCTTGAATTGAAGATGGGGAAGGTGTGATATGGGCTTAAGCAATGCTGTATACTATGCTGAAGCCCCAGATATTAATTTTGAAGAGTTTATTTGAAAACTGGACATTGTGTTTCACGTATCTACATAAGCAAGAAGGCGTTGAAGACATTTTCCTCAAAACTAGGAATATGCAGATTCACATTTTTGGCTTGGTGGTAGTGGTATGGTAATATGATACTCCTTTGGTCTAATAATTTTTTTTAATCGAAAATCAGGGTAGCTACAGATCAAGAAAATCATGGAAAAAAAGAGAATACTTTATCAATCTGGAAAAATCAGGGAATTTCGTAAAAATATCCAGAAGACAGGGAACTTTCATTTTTGCCTTGTGAATGAGACTGTTTTTAGCTGTGGATCAGCATCTGACTCATGAACTATACATCTGTTCCAGATTATAGGATACTTAATTTTCAGACACTTTACAAATTTGAAAACAAGATAAGGATCATACGAGAACCTAGAAATATGAATGTGAATCGGAGACTCAAGTAGTGATGTAGGCACTAGTATATGAGTTTGAAACTCCATGTATTTAGACTTGTACTAAGATACGGATCATACAAGAAGCCAGACATGAATCATATAGACATGTGAATCAATCAAACATATTCATGTGAATGTGAAACACAGTTTTTGGGTCAAAATTTCTGCACATGGGCTATTCAGTAGCGAATCATGTAACGATTTGTACCAACAAATGTAATGATTCCTTACTTCGAGTCAGAGAATAATATCTGTAACTTGGACAAATTCATTCCCCATTTGGGACCACAGGTTAAAGGTTACTATTCTCCCTATTCTCTAGTGGTTAATTGTCAACTGCCCTTTTTGCCGAGAGGCTGGAACTTCACAATCTTTGTGAACCTTTGTCCCCTTATTCTACTCTGGAATTTTCTAGTGTCCCAGTAATTTTAATTGACGTTGGATGTGTGACAATCAGGGAAAAATCAGGGAACTTTTTTCCTTTATTTCTGTAGCCATCCTGAAGATGTTTTCATAACTTCTTTTTAAAATCTTTTTGGCTTTTAGTATATTTATGAAAATATAAAATTATTAAGAACAATGATCCAACATTTGCGCTTGTAGGCACATTTGTAACATTTTGTTGACGTGTTGTAAAATGAATGTTTCAGAAAATAATGGATATATCGTTGTTTTGTAGCAAGACCCCAGCAAAGTTCTCATTTCCCATGATATAATATGGCCCTGTTAGATGTTAGTGTGTTATCACTATAACAGTTAAATTTATTTATATATATGTATACAGTCAACTCTTGATATAGTGAACTTTCAGCTATAGTGAACACAAACCATTAGTCCCATTTCACATACAGTGTCTGTGTTCAATGTGGGAACACTTCGATTTTAGTGAACTTCGGATAGAGTAGACACAATTTGCTGGTCCCCAGAGGTCACTATAAACAGAGTCGACTGTATATATTTACTATTAACTTTCTTCCTACCTGAAAAACTTAACTCAGTTTGAAAAGTTTCATTTTCCTAACCAAGACACATCTATACTTCTAAATTTAGAAGTATTTAAAATGTTTCCAAACTTTAGTACCAACTATAAAAGCTATGTAATAAGTATCGAAAGTTGAACATGTTTTTCAAATGTTGTACATTAACTAAACTTTTCAAAATTGTATGCTGAATTTTTTGATTCTACTACTTTTTCATCTAAAAAAGAAAAGCATTTATTAGCATCTCAGAGAAATACCTCAATACCAAAACAACACACAATACTTTGGGGGTATTTTTTAATAAGTAATATATGCATTTGTTTTAAAGTGGTGAAGGTTGAATCCTTTTTTTAATGAATGAATTTGGTTTTCGACAGGTGATTCTATTGAACATGGATAGTTTATAAACTTTAAAATGTTATTTTTGTTTTAATTTATGCAAACATGCTGTAACTTTTTTTAGTTTGCAATTATACCTTTTCAATATTAGGATATCTAAGTTAAGATAATCCTTGTATATCATTATCTTTACTGTCTGATTCAATGTTTCTATATGTTTTCCTTCTTCACCTTTTGTAGACCTACAACATCGCCTGAAATCCATCCGCCTTTGCCTTTGACGAATCCTCTGATGTTCACTGCTGACTCAGCATTCATGCCAGATACCTCATCCAGGGGAAGAAAATTCAGTATGTTCATATGCTTGCTTTTTCACTGGCATTTCGTGTGCATGGTGATGCAAATCTTTGTGCGGCAATTTTCTAGGAACCATTTTTGAGATATATTTAGCTAAAAAGAATATAACACTTTTTAAGACTCTTTTAAACACACATTTTTAATTTGGAGCATGTACAGACAAACTGAAATTCCTGTAAATAGGCATTTATTTGCTACAAAATTTATGTATGCTATTTCTTTACCATGTGTACCCTATTGAAAAGGGTGTTTGTGGCATTTATAGTTTTTCTACAGGAGCACTCAAAATATTTCCAATACATAATGCTCTATGAACAGTTACTCTTTAAAACGTATTTTAGAAAAATTCTGCTATTTGAAATGAAAAAAAAATGGTATATGTTATAAAGGATTACAAGATAAAGCTCTCTGTCAAAAAGTATCTGTATCGTTTATAGTTCTTCGACAGAAGCACTCAAATTCCAATACAATAGGGTCAATGGCAGTTTAAAGACAGGATGTGAAAAAAATGCTTTGAAATGATATTTTCATTATTGGGTGGGAAATCAAAAAATATCTTATGTGATAATATTAAGCTATGACGATTTCAATGGGAATTTTGAAAATTTGTTACTCATGCTGTAATTAACTGATTTAGCATGTTGTGTTGTATTAAGACTCACAGAATAATGCTCTCCATTATCTGTATCATTAATAGTTCTTCTACAAGAACACTCAAAACAATACCGATACATTACAATCCATGGCAGTTGAGAGACACTATACATTCAAGCACTAGAAAATATGTATACAATTTTTGTATACATTAACAGTTTACTCTTCAGTTAAACGATGGGGAAAAAAAAATTAAGATTTTTTACAGGGTCTCATAAAATTGCATTCATTATGACAATACCACATTTTCTCATCTCTGAAAACTCGCAAGATTTGAGGAAAATACATCGCCAAATTTGGCACAAAAATAGTGTTGTGTTGGACTTTGTTTTATAATCGATGCATTTGGCATCATTTATCTTGTTACTTTCTTGCAGAGGTGCAGAACATGTCCAAATGAGCGATTGAGGTTCTGGGGGAAATTTTTGCCGTAAGTGTATTTATCCCTGGAGGGCTACCTGGGGTACAAGTGCACCCAACACTTTTTTGTTTTTATCAATACTCTCTGGTAGAGCACTCTTCACCACTATCGCTTGGAGTCTAGCTCAAAATAATACTTTGAAATTTTAATTATACTATGTAGTCTAAACATAGTTGTGTAATGTTTTGCTTTTTTCAGTAACATTTTTTTGACTCTGTAAATGGCATTTTTATTTAGGGGTACAACAGTACCCCACTGTAGCATTAATAAATAAAAAAATCATGGTAGCATTCCAGGCTTAAAGAAGAAACAAAGGGAAAACTGTTACCGTATTTACCTGCGTATACGTCAATCCCGCATGTAAGTTGACACCCACTTTCCCGATCAAGGAATTTGAATTTTTTAAAATCCGTGTCTAAGTTGACCCTTTAATTTCCCTGTAAAGAAATTTAATTTTTTCAAAAATACATTTATTCAAAATCAAAGGTACAAAGAAAAGGTACTAAATATACAATAATAAAGGTAATATACAAAAGTAGTATAAAATATTAAACTGATAATTAATAATAATTAGACACAACTGTGAGATAGGGTAAAGTAGTATACACAAATTTAAACTGATTCAAGATCCGATATAGTATTGGACTTGCCATACAATTCACAAAATTCCTTTGCTGTCATTGGCTCATCATGATACACGTTTTCAATCTCTGTATCGGTACATTTTTTCTAATACGGAAATCGATGTCACTGTATTATGGAATGTGGGAGCAGAATAATTGTCTTTCAAAGGAGCATGTTTGACTTCTGATTTAAAAAAAAAAAACTTAAGGACTCCTGCATAAATCGACCCCCTCACTTTAAAGCCTTTTTTTTTTGGTCCAAAATTTCTCGACCTATATGCGGGTAAAAACGGTAATTCTGTTGTTAAAAGTAGCTAATCTATTGAGAATGGCAAAATAAACAAGCTTTGAATAAAGCTTGAGAATGGCAAAATAAATAAACTTTGAATAAAGCTTTTAAATCAAGCTTTAAATAAAAGCTTACTTAATTTTTTTTTTAATTTTATATTTGTCAATCAGTAAATATTAGGATTTTTCAATAAATAATTCTAATACTCTAATCTAGATATGGTAATGCTAATAGTCACTTAAACAAGGATGAAAATATAATACAGTTTTATAGAAAATTTTGGACAAAACACATATGTTTTGGGGAAAAATATTGAGCCCCGAACATTTTTTGCACCCCTGTTTTCTTGTGCGAAGTAAGGAAAGTATTGTAAAAGCAGGGACTTTTTCTTATTCACATTTCAACATAAGTTTCCTTTTTGACCATCCCTGGATGTACTTTGCTGAGTTTTCCCATGATGCCTATATTACATAATTTAAAAGACAATCGCTGTATTTTGTTGAAATTTTGTATGAATAATTTTCGTAATATCTAGTTACGCACCTCCCTTTTTAGTTGCTATTAACTGGGTGAATTATTCACAGGGTTGCTTCAAAGACCTTAAATGCACTAAAATCTATGGACAGTCGTTGTTTGAGCCTTACCTTAACTTGCCATCTATCACCCTGTTTTACGACTTTTGCTGAAATATTGCCAAAAACAAGTTTCTTAAATTGAACCGATTTGACAAAATCTCCTATGCTTTGCAAGAAAGCACCAAATCTTAATGTTATTGAAGTATCGTAGTTCCCTTTCAAATGAAATGAGTTTAAGTGCATCAAAAATCTATGTGATTAGATAAGCGTACAAGGGAATTATGTAGTATCCACATCAGATTAAAAAAAAACGAAAATCTAATAATAAAGTAACATATATAATATTATTAATGAGTAAATTAAACATAAGAATTTATTACATTTCAGTTGCATTAATTAAAAATTTTATGAGAAATAAAATTATTTGATTTAATATAACATATATTTTACAACTTTCCCAATTTCCCAAATGTAGAATCAATTTCTGTTTGTTGTAGGGTTTTTTTATTTCTGTAAATAATTAATCGTATTATTTAGTCTAAATTGTCATTATTTCATGTTGTGATGTCAGTAAATGATTTTGAAAGAAATCTAAATCCTTGAGGACTTAAGATAAACCCCCATCTCTCTCTAGAGCATTAGTTCCTAACCTTTTTTCCTTGCAGAACCTTTCAAAAAGCCAAAAGAAATTTACAAACTCCTTGCATAATCATTATGTACTAGTATATTGTTTTCATGAACCCCTGGTTGGAGAGATGCTCTAGAGTTTTTTTTTCTTCTTCATTTTATTCAGTTTTAGAGTTGATGTCTAAGATTTGAATTATTACAAATACTTGAGGTTACTTTTTCATGAGTTTATGTGAGTTACAAGAATTTCATTCTTAGAACTAAGCCCCCCCCCCTCCCCTCCTTTCTAAATAAGCAGCTATAATGCATATCTCTCAAATTTTTCACCTATAATGTAAATCATGCTTTCCTTTTTTTGTTTTTGCTGTTCAGACTTTGTTTAGAAAAGATAAAGCAACAACGGGGTTTCTACAGACCTGGAAAGTCAGGGAAATTTGAAGAAATGGAAGAAAGGTCAGGGAAACGCAACAATATTTGAATTTTGTGGCAAAATCATGAAAATACTTCCTGTTTGAACCTAATTGTGGAAATTGTTTCATTTTCGTTTTCTTATTGAACCTTATAAATAATTTTAAAATGTGTCCTTTATTAACACATCTTGTTGAAATATTCTTAATTTTATCCTAAATTATTATCAAACATGGTTTTTGTTAGAATCCAGTGATGTCAGTTAATATTTTTGTGTATATTGATTTTATTATTATTTATAAAAAAGGGGCAAAATATATAAAAAGTTATTAATTAAAGGATGTAATATTAAAAATAGAAACACAAAATTCGGGAAAGCACGCTAGATAAAAAGTCAGGGAAGCAGAAGCTGTGAAATCTATAGAAACCCTGAACAATTTTAATAAGCAATATACAAAGAGTATGAAATTTACTTAAAGACCACGTGATTTCTCCTACTGCTATTTTGAATTTCACTGTGTAATTTAACTTGAATTTTGTAATTTAATTTGACTATTAACCATACATTTCAGTGTTTACATCTAAAAGTTACTGTGGATTATAGAATTTGATATATAGATTCAGATTTCTCAGGAGAGTTGACTATACTCATATTCATAGTTTTCTTTCCTAATTCAGATGTGTACCCCTGAACTCTTATCAAAGTTGCAAAAACTGTGTGTGTACAGTTCATCAGGTTTTTTTTTAAGTACACCCAATTAAAAAAATACTTTGTATGCAGTCGAATAGTATAAATCACTGTCATAAGAAATATCACAGTTTTAGTTTTATTTGGCCCAAAATTTCTGAAGCTGATTCTGAATCTCCCCACAGATAGCAATTGAAAATATTCCGAAACTGAATAAAGTAATTTGTTCATTAAAAGCGTATTTGTAAATTCACATCTTCAACTTTTGAAAATACGATACGCTGCATGTTGAGTAAAAATTTTTCTTTAGAATAAATTTTAAATTATGTAACAAAAGTTTTATTCTGATCTTTGTGCAAGTTGTTGAATATTTGGATCATTTGAAAGAAGGAAGTATAATGCACGCATCTTTATTCATAAATTGTGTATGCTTTAAAATGCATGTAAATTTACTTAACTGTGTTTTTAAAACAAAGTTATTACATTTCAATTTCAATTGTTTAGATAACATCTACATTTTCTTTTCTTTTTTTTATGTCTATGCCATTGGAGAAATAGGTCTGTTTAATCTTGAAGGGAGGTAGTTTTTCCCACCAGCCTTTGTTTTTTTTTTAAATGTTGAACTGCACAAAATTTAGTAATTTTTTCTAGTTTAACTTTCAATGAATTTTTAGTTAGATCTTTAATTATCGAGTCTATTTCTAGTTCCATGCATGTAGTAACTGGTTGCGGATAATAAATTTTTAGCAAATACAGTAGACTCAGAAATTACCACACACCTTGAGAGCAAGGGCTTTGTAGATTGTTTAATACTTATTCCCTTTTACTTTAATTATGAAATAATGTTATAATAGAGATAATGAAGCAGTTAAGGATGATAATTGACTTAACTCTCACAATTTAGTTTAATTAATTAAACTTTATATAAAATACTTACTAAAACAAAATTATTTTATTTTATTTAATTTATGTATTTTACATCTTTTTCAATTTTTCAAACAGGAATTAATTGCTCTTTGTTTTGGGTCTTTTAATCTGAGTATAAATATTTTATCTTGGAGGCTAACAATTGTCATTATTTCCTGTTGCGATGGCAGCTAATGGTATTTGAAGAAATCTAAATATCGGAAGCCTTTTTTCTTCTTCTTCATTTCATTCAGTTTTACATTTGACATCAAAAACTTCAATATTTAAAGATGTGCGATATTATTTCTTCCTCATCTTATGTGAGTTACTGAAATTTCCTTATTTAGTAAGCCCTTCTAAAGAAGGATGTTTTAAGACATATTTCATAAACGTGTCAACTATGATTTAACTTATACTTTCCATTTTTTACTGTTCAGTCTGTGTTTTAGAAGGTGTGAAAGGACAACTTCAATTAGAGATGTGCAAAATACAAACCTGCTTAACCTTTTGAGTCTTTTGCCGTGGCACTAAACATTTACTCTGTGGCCGGAATCTAGATTTTTCATCTCTTGTTGAAATGTTCTTTTGTAAAACTCCCCAGAGAGAAAAGTTCACCTGTTGGAATAGTGAAAGAACCCCTGGGACAGCAGTAGATCCAAATGACGACTTTTTGTGTAAAGCATTCCACAGGACAACTGCTCTTCCAGCTGGCATCAAGTGGTTAAAGAACATAATTAAAAGCCTTAAAACTCCGTTAAAAGGTTAAAAACAAACCATTAGCGCTTTCGGCAGCACTAGGTCGCTGCCATCTTCAGAACTGGTGAGCTCGCTCTCAGCTTCAGCACTTCAGACCATGCATCATCAATCTGCACATGCGTCATATCGTTGACGGCGCCCCCTTGAGTTATTTCTAAGGCTTCCCGTTTTAAACTGTAACTATGGTTGTTGTAGTTGGCTATTTTCTTAATATTGGTGCAATCAATATCAATATTTTCTTTCAATGCAAGGTGGGAGAGGGCTGTACTTTGTCTATTATATTTAATGTCGCTGATGTGCTCTTTGATCCTATCTTTAATTTTCCTTTTTGTTACACTAATGTAGTGGCCGGGAAAGTTAGAGTCTTTATAAGTAAAATTTATTTTATAGACGCCAGCTGTTTCTAAGGGGTTTATTTTGTCTTTGTCGGAACGTATTCTTTTAAAGATATTACGATTAGGTTTTATTGGGATTCTGATATTCATTTCACGTGCAAGGTTGGAGAATTTCACGCCAAGACCGCAACAGTAGGGGATAGATGAGAGAATGTGGGTTTTTCTTTCTGAGCATTGTTAATGGGGTTTAGTTTCTTTTTCCTTTCTTTAATTAAGCGGGACACAATATTTTTGAAGTAATTAGCTTCTTGGGAAAGTTGTTGAATAAATTGCAGTTCTTCTTTGAGAAGTTTATGGTTGGAACCTGTTTCAAGAGCTCTATTAACATGAGAATGAAGTATTGAAATTTTATAGTTAAAGGTAGTTTTAGATGAGAAGTTGACTATTTTATTGTTATTGGTAGGTTTACGATAGACAGTAGTTTCAATATTGTTTGGGGTGGTTCTTATTATTTTTGACATTGAGGAAGTTTAAGCTATTGTGTTGTTCAATTTCCATAGTAAATTGTATATTTTTATCTAAAGAGTTTATTTCATTGAGAATATTACCAAGGCTATTGTTATCCACTATTTCGAAAATGTCATCTACATAGCAAAACCAGTATTTGATGTAGGGGTGGAAGGTTTTTATGATTATTGTTTCTAAATTTCTCATCTTCCACTCTGCGATGATCCTGGAGCCCGCAAGCACCCCTTCATTTTGTTTATAAAAATTACTATTAAATTGAAAATAAGAATTATTGAGGATGAGGGATAAGGCATTTTTAAGCGTTACGGTTATATCTTTATTGAATGAGTTCTCTTGTCTTTGCCTATTTTGTTAAACATTTCTGAGGTGTCTATTGAGGGATATAAATTAGTTACATTGAAACGGAATCTGAGAAGAGTGTGCTATTTAACTGTTTAAAAAAATTGTTAGTGGAGTTGAGGGATGAGTTTCAGTTTGGTATATGTTGTAATATGGTATTTAGATATTTTTCAAGAAGGTAGGTGGGGCCTTCGCATTTACTAACTATTGGGTGAAGGGATGGGCGGGGGTTGTGGTCTTTAAATTTGCCAAAAATACAGCATGGTCTGAAGTGCTGAAGCTGAGAGTGAGCTCACTAGTTCTGAAGATGGCAGCGGCCTAGTGCTGACGAAAGCGCTAATGGTTTGTTTTTAACCTTTTAACAGAGTTTTAAGGCTTCCAATTATGTTTTTAAATCTATACTAAGGTATCTCCTTAGTGATATATGATTTTAACTAAATGAACATAATTTAAAAAAAATTAATTTTTTTTTATGCTGTCTTACATTACACAATGTAACTTAACTTGAGTTTCATGATGTAACTTTTAACTGTAAATTTCAATGTTTACATCTAAAAATTGTTTATTATAGAGAATTGCAGATTATAGATACGGAGATTTCAGTGCATTGACTGCATTTTCTTTCTTATTTTTAGGTGATTCCAGTGTTCTTAGTGGGGACGAAAAATCTATATTGCAAGAAAGTTGGCTATCTGAGGTAAGTTTAGACTTCATACCATGGATTTGGATGTTGGTTTGTATAGTTTAAAATATATATTTGTGAAATATAACTAATAAGGAGGGTGTTTAGGTAAAGCAGAAAGAATCTAACATTGTAGCCTGCATTTTTATTGTGTACTGACTTGCTTACATTTGTATATGTAGGTCAGGGGTGTTTGTGAACTTGTTATACCCAGAATTCTGGATAATTTTTAGAAAATGAAAAACATTTCCTTTTGTTTACTTTCTGAACATGTACCCTGTAAGGAAAGTATTGTCATCCTGAAAAAATTCGACTTCGAGATTTTGGTGTATGAACACGTTTTGAGGTATTCGGAATTCATGAATGCTATTTTTACGAGATGTATGTATGTGTGTTTGTGTGTATGTGAGTGAACACGATAGCTCCTCAACAGTCCATTCGACTGAGCTCCAATTGGATCTATAGGTTATAAACCACCGTTGCAAGACCGGTATTGATTTTGGTGTGTATCGGACGTGTAGATTTTCTACAGGCCTACGACCAAGATTTCTTTTACAGGATGGCCTGGGGGGGGGGGGGGAATTCTTGAAAGTGCGCTATCGTTTAAACGGCGCATTCGATTGAGCTTCCATTGGGTCTATATGTTTGAATGATTCATAGATTCAAATTTATTGAAATGGTTGGTCATGAACTTAATCGTAAGTGTTTGGAAAGTTGAGTAGAGTCACTCCAGATTTTGTTTTTTTTTACTAAGGGGGAAAATATTGCGCTGAAAATTATTGCACTCAAGCATCCCACTTTCAATCTTTTCCTATCCGTCCTGTGAGTGATTATTTTTCCTTGCACATTCTTTTTATTAAATCTCAAAGGCTTTTGTAGGATTAAAAGTTGACCCTTATTTATATTTAATTATTTTTTTACAGATTTATGATAGTTAAATGCACTTATGATTATTTGCCAAGTTGGGTTTGATTTTTAAGATCAAGTTTACCTCAAAGATTTGCATGTGGTTGTGAAACATTTATTGGCAAAGCTAATGAAGATTATAACATATGCTATTTCTTTGATTTGAAATAGCAGAATTTGTTATAATTTTAGTATTATTGACTAAAATTAATAAATAAATACTCAAAGGCAAAAATCCATCCAGAATAGTCCTTAAATGTTTTTTTTTAAATGTTTGCAGTAAGTATTTAATTATTAATAAAAGATCTACTACTAAATTTTTGGCAAGTTTTATTATAGCGTTATAAACAGACTTTATAAATGGGAATATATATTTTTATTTTTGAATGACTTTTGCTAGCTTAAGTGAAAAACGATGCTATTTTGCCATACATTTTTCAGGGTTTTTTAAGAAGTCCAACAATTTAGCTTTTGAAAAATGGAGAAATTAGTGTGTCTGCTAGTTATTGGAATTTTTCATACAATTTTTTTGGTTAAATTTTTAAAAATGGATTAATATTGCAAGGAGAAGAATGAAAAAGCCGTTACCTCTACTTTTCTTCTAAGTATTCTGCAACTTCATACCAAACCTTAATATACGTTGAAGGTAGAAAGAAATGCTCAATTAATAAAGTTTTAAATACTGAACTTGTCATGAAAACTGTTGATCATCACAGCCCTTTGGGCTAGTGAAATAATTAAAAGCAGGGATGTGCCAGCTGCTCCAATTGCTCCAAATTGTGCCAAATCAATCCTGATGTGCCAATCTGCTACATAAAGATTGTTTTTGGACATTTTTACTCCAAATTCAGCAAAACTGCTACATTTTAAATTTTTCCATATATGTTTAAACGTTTGTAAATCTCCCGAATTTTTACAAAAGTCATCACTCATTCTAAGCATTCTAGATGCTTACAATGTGTGATGACATTCTAAGCATCTAGAATGTCATCACACTATGACATTTTTCTTATCTATTAATCTTAAAAACGAATATTTTTTCTTTGGCATCTCTTTGTTTAAACCTCCAATGCCTTAAGAGTAAAAATTGACCTCTGTTTTAAATTTAATTTTATATAAATTTGTAATTTTTTGTTACTAAATATTTGATTAGTCACTGATGGTTGTTACTATAGTTCAGTAAATATTGCATTTTTGATTTAAAATAGATATTTTGTATAGCAATGTATAAAATAACTCTTTTTTATTTATTTCGTAATCTTCTGACTCTCCTCCCTCCCAAAAAAAAAATGGTTTTTTTTTAAACCAATGGTTTATAACAAAATAACCAATATAACGGTTTTGTTATAAGCTAAGTTTATAAGAACCTCCTTAATTTTCATTTTTTGATTGGCATTCTTTAAGGACTTTACCCTTTCCCTCCAAAAATAAATTTTGTATTTCAAAATTGACATTCTTGTTCTCCAAAAGTGACTTTTTCTTGTTTCAAATTGCTCCCAAACTGCCTTTTTTTCTTGCTCCATAAGTTGCTCCAAAATTTAATTTCAGCTGGCACATCCCTGTAAAAGTTTGTAAAATAACATACATAAAAAGTATTTATCAATATAGATGCATGTTATGGGCGAAAAATTTCCAGCCTTCTTTAGTTGAAGTCTGCATGACTTCTGCTGAAGCATCCAGGTTCATAAGTACCTTATTTGTTTGTCATTTTACAAAGTTTTAATTATTTCATCTTTTAAACTGTTTCTTTTCAGTATTTTTTATCTTCTCGGCAAATCTTGTGGCATTTGCCATGATTGCTGCAACTTATTTTGAGGCCTGCAGTTTGACTCATTTTGTGGCGATTTCTGGTTGTACAAATGAACATATGTAACTGAAATAACTCAAAAATAATTAGCCATAGAATGGTGAAATGTTGTACTGTGAAACCTCTCTAAGCGGCCACTCAACCGTACCGAAAATATTTGGCCGCTCTGAAGGGTTTTACTTACTATTATAATATAATTGCTATAATGCATAATATAAACAAGTCTGACACATATTCCTTATTTAAAATGAAATTTAAAACTTTTCTAAAAAGAAAATAGTACTTCAATGCTTTTTTACATTTTTTGAAAAAAGGATGCAATTGGTGTCTGTTTTAAGTTTTTACTTTCCTCAGAAACAACCATTTTTTTCAAGTTCATTTTTTACTTTAAAAAGCAGATCTCTAACCGATTCGCTTGTAATCGCTTTGAAATTTTCGATCATTTCATCGATTTTCCCTAAATTCGCCTATGCTGAAGTTTAGTTTGCTCGCCATTACAAACATCAGGAAAATCCTCGTCAGGGACGGAATTAGCGCCTGAAAGGAACAAAAAAATCATTTGTAGGACACCTTCAATGCCTGATTATCCAGTTCCTCCCACAGTTTCTATGGGTGGTTGGGGAGAATACAAAAGAGATAACAGATTCAATTCCAGTTATTCCTGGGTTTTATATTCAACCATAAACCTGACATTGAGTTTTTTGGCTAATAATTAAAGCATGGCGTGAGTAAAATTTCCCGAAAAAATGAGATGGGCAATCCCACTTGGTGGCCGTTTAGTGGGGGTCGGGTGGTCGCTGATAAAGGTTATTTTAACATTAAGTCTGTGAGCCGAAAAATCCGTGCCATGAAAAATTGGTTTTTTAGAGGGGTGACCACTATACAGGGGTGGCCGCTTGGAGAGGTTTCACTGCATTTAGGATTGTTGTAACATTGGGTTGTGCTCCTCCTTTTTTGATTACAGTCAACTGAGTCGTTTATTTACAGGGTCATTCAAGAGATTTTCAATACACTAAGGCCCATAAAAATTTTTGATACATTAAAAGACTGTTCAATCATTCTTTTGGACATTTCCAAAAATGTCATCAACTATTGCCAAACTTGGAAACTTTTGGCAAAATACTGCCAAATTTGGCACCAAACCAACGTTTACAAAACTGAGCAGATCTTTTCTGGTTAGGTCTTTCATATTGCTCGAGAAATTGTGTAACCTTAATATTACTGAAGTATAGAATGTCAGTTTCAAGTAAAAAAAGTTTGAACAGAGTGCAATGATATTTGCATAATACAGTAGAAGATCGATATACTGCAATTCTCCATAAACTGCATTAACACTGTGGAAGTAAACAGAGAAAATCACAATTAAGAAATTTCTACAGTCTGCATTTTTTTTTAAATTGCTTTCCTAGTGAACTAATTTTGAGACATTAGATAAATCCCACAACATGCCAAGCTTAAAACAAACAATTATTCTCCGATGCACACATTATGCATTATTAGCATAACAGCTGACCGGCCCTGTCGAAGAGGAAGAACTTTTTACTTTAAAAGAACAGGAACCTCTCTCTTTCTCCCTCCTCTGCCGACGAATACCAAACAGTCATTTATTTATTTAATAATATTCGTCTTTGCAAATTAAAGACATGGATTTGTTTTATAGTAAGTAGTACGCTGTTATTTGGCTTCCTAAATCATATGCGTAACATTTTCTTATGTAAAAATAGCAGGGCTGGGGAGTAGCGCGCTACTTGTAGCGAAACTACAGTAGCCGCTACTTTTTTTTGTAGTTTGTAGTGTAGCGCGCTACTTTTTTAAAAAAGTAGTGTAGCGTGTAGCGCGCTACAAAAAAACAGTAGTTTGTAGCGAATTTTGGAAGCTACGTTTGCCGTGTCATCATTTCCGGCGATTGATCCCGTGGTGCAATTTCTCTCTCTTCTGACTCCAAGCATAACTGAAACTGATGCTTGAAAGACACCCAATCACTCCCCCCCCCCTCCCAGGGGACACACGCACACGAGGGGGGGTGAGGGGGTTTGCTTTGCCTGAAGTGGAAGCCTGACATTGTGCATCTTTTTTCTTTTTATCGTTCTCAGTATTATTTGTAGAATCACCAATCTGCCATAAAGAGGAAAAAAAAGGAAGAGGTCCAAAGTTGAACAGAGGTTATTTTGATGTTGCCTCGAGAGTCTCATTATCACACGGGCGTGTGGGCCCGTGAGCCCCTGAAAAATAAAGGCCTTGCAAATCTCTCCATTTATTGCATATTAAATTTATATATGCTGCAATAATAATTTTTATTAAGCTAAATTTCCTTTATCTATATCATAATTGTGTAACAATAAAAAGGCTTCGAGACTTATTTTCTGTTCTTCTTTCTAACACAATGGTAATGGTTTCTAACACTAGATCAATAAAATAGAAATTAAAGGCGTTATTGAAAATTTATGGCCATATGTACTTATCACAAAATATCCATTAGTTAGCATTTTTTTAAATATTATGATGCAGAAAAGAAAATTTTCTGGCAGGTGGAACTCAGCGCACACATACGCTAATAATACAAATGGATTAAAAAAATATTAAAATCAATTTTAAATGCATATTCTTGTTCTAAATGAGTATAAATACATGGGTAATTTTTAATTTAATTTTAGAATTATTTTGAAATGTTTTATTTTTATGCTGGGAAAATAGAAAACAATCACAAATAAGTTAAAAAGTCTGTAATAGTATAGGGGCCCAAAACAACCTATTTTTTTGCCCCGGGGCCCCTTCTATGTCTGATCAGGGTCTGCATATTTTTGACTGCTATTGCGTGTTTGCAACATAAATCAACATAAAAATGAGTATTTTTTGCTTTCGAAAAGGAATTTTACATATCTGTAAATTGTATGCTTTTGTAACATCATTAATTTTCTTTGATCTTTTTTTTTATTGCACCCATAAATACAGTGTAGTGTCCACTTGCCAGGATGATTGCCAATCATTCAGTGTCCAGTATTCCGTGAACTTCCTTTTAGGCGATATCCTTTCAAATCTGACATGATATATAGTCAGTCCTCGCAATTAGCGACCCCCCCCCCCCATCCTCTCACTCACCATCTACGGAAAACTACGAAGCGTGAGAAAAACTTACGGTTTTCTCACAGGAATTTTCTTGAAAGCATCGAGACCGCTTCTGGAAGAGTCACCGACATTTTTAATTTTCTCTTTGCCTCCTCCTTATGATCGATGCATTGAACAACAATTTTATTTATGCTTAGTTTTACTAAGTTTATTTATATTAAGGTTTGGTCATTTTTCGACGTTACAGTGCACTTTTTTGAGTTTGGGCACTCTTTATTAACCTTGTGTCCTGGTGGTGTGTTCAACTTCCACAAGAGTAATGACAGTTCTGCAGTATTGTAGCTTTTCAAACATTAATTAATCACGTGATTATGTTCTACAACTCGGAATGTTTTTTGTCTCAAAGAAGTGTAAAAACTGATTAGTACATTTTTTGTGGAACCTGAAACTGAAAAAAAGAAAGTAAATATGTAGAAATTGTACACATTTTTTTTTTTTTTTTTTTTTTTTTTTTTACGAGTTGATAACCTTATCTTTTTTGAGTTTGTTGAAAAGGGACAAAAGGTATAAGCATATGCATCCAAGATATTATTTCAGGGGCTAAAAATATTGCTGACCTCGGTTACAGTGTTCTTCGTTTGTAGTGACAGTTTTCAGATTCGGTCCTAAGGTAGAGCGAACGGTGCGACCGCACCGGGAGCCATCTCTACCAAGGCTGTTCAGAATAATATAGCACTGTGGATGTCGGAAATGGTTTCATTTACCTGTTAATAATTGTTTAATAATAAATCTTTTAGTCAATGTACAGTAGTAATCAATCATGTTAAGTGAAATTTAGTGAACTTTCTGTGAAAAAATAAATTATTAACAGGTACTCGAGGACGACTTATCAAACCCTACATTGTTACGTGATTCATAACCGTCTTATTTACCTTTACCACTCTAACTTTTTGTCAATGAGTTTCAGAGCACCATGCATATTTGACAGTCCGTATATTATTGAAGCCTCATTTTAACCCCTGAAAGCTTTTATAGCTAAATGTGTGGCGTAGCTAGGTGCAAAAGCTGATCTAGGGTACGTGGAGCCTCCCTGCAAACGTAAAGAAGCCCCGTGTTATGCTCCAGATTAAGCTTTCCTTAGTTTTTTAGTTCGAATATGGCGCTCCGATGCCTTGCTTACCGTGTCGGGCCGTCCCTGGCTACGGAGGAGCAAGGAAGGTCAACTGTACCTGGGCGCAGCATCGGCCAAGGGGCGCTAAATGGTATATGAAAGCTACCTAGTTGCATTTTTAAAAAATAGGAGGGGGCGCAAAATCTTCAGTTGTCAGGTGGAAACGAGATTTAGTCATTTGCTGTGGGACAGAGAAACTGTTCTCTCAGCTTGTTTCCATCCCAGATTCAAACTATTCTGGATTGAGGAGGAGAGGAAGACCGAAGCCAAAAAAATGAATGGAGGAATACCTCCAGAATATGTTTCCGACAACTTCAGATATCAGTATCGAGGATCAGCCCATGGATGATGACTTTTCTGGTTTTTTTAATTTCTCTTTCGCATGCACTCGAAATAGTTACGAGGAAGAACTTACAAGGTTCTTGTCAGAGCCAATTAAACCCCTACCTTCGCTTTCGGCGTACACGTATATGAAAGAAGCCTTCAAAAAAACTAACACTGGCGTGCCGTCCAGTGCATCTGTACAAAGATTGTTTTCGATTGCATTGGACGCATTTTCTCCTCGACGATCATGTTTGGCGGATAACAATTTTGAGATCCAGCTCTTGTTAAAATTTAATAAACATGCTTTTGAATAAATTTATGGTGTTTTTATTTTATACTAGAGGCATGGCAGTCTTCCATGAATATGTTGAAATTCTGCTTTCTTTCGTTAAAATTTTAAAGTGTCTATTATATTTAAATTATTAGGTTTTTTGTGTAATAATTTTCAGAATTTAATACGAAAATATGAGAATTTCTATTAATAATTAATAGTTTGTAAAATCCTTAGAGACTTATCTCTCTCTTAGCCTTAAAATAACAATATAATTCTATAAAATTCTTTTATACCTAACACAAAGTTGTGTTGATGATAATAACTTTTAAAATTTCTTTAACATATATAGAGGATTTTTTTAATGCAATGTTTTAAATAGATATATCATGAATTTAATTAGTAATTGTTTTCATTATTTTATAATATGCATATCATATGTGATGTTTTCAATTAAAACAATTATACAATATCACATGGTTCACACGGGTCATTCGTCATAAATCACTAATTTGGTAAGTCATGTAAAAAGGCCTTTATACTCATTAATTTTGATTTGTGCTCAAGAAACTAGAATGTTTGTACAACATGAAAGGGGTCTCAAAACGGGCCTTTTTTTCCCGTTCAGACATCCATTTTATTATTATATTTTTAAAAACTTTTTTAGTTCTCATGATTTTTCTCATGCTTTCAGAGCTCACTTTCCCAATTTATTTTTATCATAGAGGTATTAAAACTTAATTAGTTTCAGCAATACTTCAATAATTAGCAGTAGTTGTCAGTAGCATATATATAGGCTTCCATTTCGGGGGGAGGGGGACGATTCGGTATTTTAAACTTTATTGTTCTAAAGTTAAAAGAAATGTTTCAAAATAGCTCCTTTTTAATAATTGCTTTACATTTTCGGAGGGGGCCCGCCTCCCTCTGCTCAAATACTCGCCTGGTAGTTGTTTATTAGAGCAATAGTTTTTTCTAATTAAAGGCGAAAAGGTGCCCGGGGTCTTTCGTGCGTCCACCAAATCTGCGGCGCTCAACGCTACAAGGAAACCACCTTTTAATAAACGCGTTCTTTGGACGCGAGAGACACCCGCTGAGGTCATTAATCACGCTGGACGCGAGTAGAAAACCAAGGCTTTAGATATCGATAGTTTTCTCTAATTAGGATATAAATATCCTTAAATATGAATGTAATGCAAATTGAATCTGTTAGCAAAATTTGTCTCCTAAAAGTAGCGAAAAAGTAGCGAAGTAGCGACTACATTTCAAAAGTAGTGTAGCTAACTACATTTGTCAAAAAGTAGTTGTAGTTGTAGTTAACTACATTTTCGAAAAGTAGCGGTAGTTGTAGCGCGCTACAAAAAAAAAGTAGTTTTTCCCACCACTGAAAAATAGCTATGTTTAAGTTTTGAAAGAAATTTTTTTTTTTTTTAAATGAATGGTTTTCTAAACAAAGTTGAAAGGGGCGCACGCCCCCTGCCCGACGATATGCTTATTTCTCAACTTAACAGTAAAGTACTTTTAAGCAATCTATGAAAAGTAGGGGAGGAAGAGTTTTCTCAATTTAACACTGTTCTAAAACTGAATTTTGGAACTGGATTTAAGCCATCATTAATCAAAACTGCTGAACTAATAAACTGTGCACATAATGGAAGTACTCAGTTTGCAAACCTGCTTGAAGAAAACATTTTGAATTTTTGGTAATGGATGATAAACCAAATTGTTAATCATTTTGCCAGTGCTGAAATAATTTTCTCTGTTTCAAAACCAGAGGAAAACAATTCTGAAACAGAATCAAATGCTGGAGAGAAAGTTGAAAAACTTTCAGTATCTGAAAAATTTCCATAAGAGATCAATGCTTTAAATTCTTAGAAACATAAGACTGTGTAGCCAAAGTAGAATTACTAAATGTTCGCAGGCTGCAAGAAAAATTATTTGTTGAGAGATTGCAAATTCTAAAACAATTCAAAATCTATATATTATTTAACAAACTTTAATCCTTTTAGTAATTTCAATTTTTTTTCTGTAAACAAATTGCATATTTTTGTTTTTTAAAGTAATATTTGTATTTAAAAAATGTTTTTGAGCATTATATTTATGTGTTCCAGCTATATTTTAATATGTTTACTAGGGAAGTTTAATGATGTACGTGAATGATCTATGTAATGCTAAATTCTATATAATGCAAAACCTTGCGTTTCAAGATAAAGTAAATAAAAAATGCTATGAAAAAGCACACATAAGATGTTATAATCATAAGAAGTTGAATCAACTTACCTGTAACATCTTATGTGTGTTTTTTCACAACATTTTTTATTTATTTTTTCGTTTAACGCCAGTATTTTAAGTGTTTTTTCCCTTGCATTTCAAGATTTGCATTATAAAGATCTTCTACTGTATAATAGACATTCAAGGAAGTCACATGCTGTCCGCATTAGAGTTTTTACTGTGTTTCTTTTTCCACTGCTATAAATGTTTCTGTTCTTATTTTAGGTGGAAATTATTACGCATGCTGGTCCACACAGGCGCTTGTGGATGGGACCCCAATTTTCATTCCAGACATTCCAGCATTCTTCCAACACGACAGTCCTGTCCTCCAACTCGTCTGCATTGCTCTCCCAGAGTCCAGAAACATATGGCAACCCCACAGCAGACATATTTACAGAAGAATTAGAAGTGCAGAGCCTCAGGTATTATTAGTGTAGTCGATCTTTATCAATTGCCATACTTTTCTTGAATTGTTATCATTGTAAAAATTAAATGTAGCCTCATAGTCGGCGAGGGCCTGGGGCTCTTGAACAATATGATAACAAATAAAGTAAAAACTTTTCAACAATTCTAACTATATTTCCACAATTCGTTCTTTGCGCTTACTGCTTTGCTTCTGCCGTTTATCATGGGTTTGTTCTCACCTATTTGAGCACATGGGCATGTGAATTCCCAAAGGAAAAACTAAAAAATAAACACACTAAAAAATTAAATTTAAAAAATACAGTCGACTCCGTTTATAGTGGACACGGATATAGTGAACTTTTGGCTATAGTGAACGCAAATCGTTAGTCCCAATTCACTTACATTAGAAATGTGCATAGCATTTTTTGGTTTGAGTGAACATGGCTTCGGTTGTAGTGAACCTAAAAACTAAAGTTCGAAAATTCTGGAAATGGCGGAGATGAAGTTTTACGGTGTCTACATTCTCAAAGGTTGTCTGTATTGCATTCAATAATACACAAAGAGATTATCAAGCATCTGTTCCCAAATACAGGTGAATTGTCAGTGGTTAGGCTGAGATCTGTGAGCTAACATGGCGAGGGGGAGAGGGGAACAATAGCAGACTAGACTCTTGACAGCTGTGAAACCAGGAATTTATTCATTGCAGCGATGCTTACTTACTGCTTTAGCTGTTCAATATCCTTGCAAAATAGCTTAAGTCGTCTGGTGTATTCCTCCCCGTACCCCTTTTCTCCGATGCCCCCAGTGCTTAAAAGATAAGCTCATCTTTTCCACGCTGCCTGAAAGCCCGTGGCACCCACACTTCCACAATGAAGAGGATACATGCAACTTTTTTCATTCTCATTCTTAACAGAAAGAAGCACAGGTTAAGGATTACCACTGATCGCTCTTGCGTGATTGGCTATAGCACTTTCCAGCTAATTGAATGGAATCTCCCAAATTATTGTAACACTTAGGAGTCATAAGAAATAAATACGATTAATTATGTTTGAATGCGATTAATACTATTAATTATGTTTGTTTTATTATCATTAATTATGCATATTTACATACATATTCAGTGCGGGTATAAAACACTATTTTTGGCTTATGTATATAATGCATTCCTTGCTCATATGGGGACACTTCGCTTATAGTGAACTTCGGATACAGTGAACGAAATTTGCCAGTCCCCAGAGGTTCACTATAACTGGAGTTGACTGTATATGTATTAAATACACTTCTTGATTTTGGGGAATTTAAAACTTGAATTCCTCTCCCCCCTTCCCCCCACATAGTATTATTAAAAATGCTTAGCTTATCATAGGTAATGCACTGTATTGTAGGTTACTACAGCATAAAAGATCAGGTCTATTCTTGGTTGCACATGCAATCGGAACAATGCCCTTCTGACGCGCTCTCTGAGAACAGAAGCAGATGGAGTTCTGGGAGGGTTAAGCTGCTGCTAATATAATTCTGCTCACACATTTTCAGCATGCACACAGACTATTCTTTTTGCAGTTATTTCTTCCAAAGTCTCCCTTCGTTCGTTATGTTCGGTTAGTTGATCCATTTCTTTTTTCATTTTCTAATTATTTTATTTATTTTTATCACTTTTCAGTACAATATTTTTTACAAAGTAATGTGAATAATTAAGATGGCAGTAAAATAAGTATTTCAGAGCTAAAGCAATTACATTTTTCATCATTGGAAACAAAAATTAGTATAAAATTACTCGAGTCAACACCTTTGCTAAAACTTAGCGCCAGATGAGAAAATGTAAAACTAGAGATTATTATTATTATTATTATTATTTTAAATGATGCATGCATTGTTTTCCTTCAACTGCTGAAAACACAAATATTTTTTAACTAGTAAGTTGCATCATCATGATCTGCATATTTAATTTTTAAAATTTGTTTTGTGAACCTCCATTTAAATAATCCACGAACCGCCAATGCTATGATGCCTAATGCTTTATAAATGGAACAGCCTTAAATAACAAAAATATATTTACTAAAGTTGCTTACTAAATTTTCATGCAGTTTAAACCTTTCAGATCTTAATATTTCTTACAAGATATAGCATTTGTTAGTCATTCTCACTGCTCTTTCCCTGCATTTTCTGCTGGGTTGCCGTAAAACACTGCCAGTCATTCCCAAACCGTGAATATTTCTGCCACTTGCTCTCTCACCTCCAATGGTGATGACTGGCATTCTCTGACTTATGTTCTTGTGTCCATGAACATTTTGTTTTAAACATATAAATTTATCCTAGATCCATAAAACAAATAATCATGTAATTAAACCTTTTAACAGGCTTTGGTCAAGTGCTGTATATTTTGCAAAAACTTGTCAACATTTCACTAATATTAGTTTTATTAAAAATTGAATTTATTTGTTCTCAACCAAGATGAATATTATTCTATAACACAATGCAATAATCTTAAAAACAAAAAGAGCTGTAAATGTAAAAAAAAAAAAAAAAAAAAAAAAAAATTGAACAAACAAAAGCATTTGAAAACGATCAAAAACTTAATATAGTAATACTTTTAAAAATCACTATCGATTAATCATTAGAAACAAAACAAGTGCTGTGTGTAGGGTTCGAAATGAATGATGGTCCCCTTGTCTCAAAAATGTACTGTGGACCAGCAGAATACTCATTTTGGGTGGCCCGTATAAAATGTTATTGGTCCGACAGACCATCTTAAAATGAGTATTCTGCTGGTCTGTTGTACTTTTATGGTCTGGGACCAGTGGGCCACCATAATTTCAAGCCCTTCCATGCATTAATAAACCATGGAGGCACACATATTTGTTACAGTTATTTCTTAAACATCGTACTGTGCTAATAGAATTAAATATATTTTGTGGTGTATAAATCAGTGTTTCCCAACCACTAGCGTGCAAAATAGTGGCTTCACTGGTGGTTCACATATATCAAATAATTAAAAAAAATCAGCAGCAAATGTCATTTTAACTGAAAACTATAACACTTATTTGGTAAATAAAATACATGTTTATGTAACATATGTGTATTGTTTGTGGCTGATGCTTGTCTGCAAAATATTTTTCTTTTTTTACTTTCCGAACATGTACCATGTAATTAAAGTATTGTCATCATGAAAAAATTCGACTTCAAAATTTTGGGGTATGGACACGTTTTGAGGTCTTAATTAATTTATGCTATTTTTACGAGATGTATGTATGTGTGTATGTATGTATGTACATGTGTGTGTGTGAGAGAGAGAGTGTGTGAATGAGAGAGAGTGTGAGAGTGTGAGTGAACGAACACAATAGCTCCTAAACACGGAGCATTCGATGGAGCTCCAATTGGGTATATAGGTTATAAACCACTGTCGCAAGACCGGTATTGATTTTAGTGTGTATAGGACTTATAGTTTTTCTACAGGGTTACGACAAAGATTTCTTTTGCATGATGGCCTATGGGAGGAAATTCTTGAAAGTGCGCTAGCGTTTAAACGGCGCATTCGATGGAGCTTCAGTTTGGTATATATGTTTGAATGATTCATCCATTAAAATTGATTTTAATGCTTGGTAATGATCTGAATCTTAAGCATTCGGAAAGTTGAGTGGAGTCACTCCAGATTTTTTTGTTATGTAAAAACATTGGGAAACACTATTTTAAATAATATAAATTGTAAGTACATAGCAGTGAAAACTGGAGCTTAAATGGAATTTTATGCTTCAGCTTCATGGAGGGTTAAGCTAACAGCGTATTTATTAGGGTTTCTTAGTTAATATTAAGTTAATGTATTATATGAAACATCCTCTGAATAATACACTATTTTGAACACTTTGTTGCTTCTGCGAGAGTTGTGCGCTGTATCTTAACTTTTTTCTTTCTTCTCCCCAGACCTGCAAGGTCTAATCCAGTTGCCATGCCTGGTAGTCATCAGGCTTCTTCAGGTTCATCGGGCTCGCTTTTATTTATTGAAGCTAGTTCTGGTAAGCATGCTGCTTTTTTTTTCTTAGGGAAGTTTTTAATGGAATTAGCTATTAAATACATGCTATCATGTGTCAAATTTCAAAGGGATAGGAATCAGTGTGAATCAGTCAAAAGTGACTTCAAATTTATTTAAATCACAAGATGCCTTCTCTGCTAATGCTGTTTTCCAATTTTCACATTTTAGCTAATAAAATGCAAAAGCACTCAATACTATTGCATCTTTGTATACTTAAAAAAAAATTCTTATTTTATATTCTATTATTAACTCAATAATTACCACTAGTGGTACCCATACAAATAATTCACACTAAATAAGTGTGATATCACTTTGCAAAATTACAAAAACTATTTATTTTATTTATTCTTTATTTCAAAACTTCTTTATAAATAATATTGCATTATGATCCTCAGATATCAGATCGAGAAAACTTTTTTCTAAAATCTAACTGACTTCACTTCAGTACAAAGTACAATATTTTTAACAAGCTGGCCAGATTCTTGTGTAACGAAATCAATCGCAAATAGCAACAAACAAAATTCTTGCACTCATCTAGCGAGTGGTTCTACATTCATGAGCGATTTTACTTGCAAAACGTAAAACACGAATCCCGCAATGATGTCCTATTTCATATGCGTGCTGGCCTTGCACTCACTGTGAATTTCACTGGTAAACTAATGCTAAATGTACGAAAACCACCACTTCGTAACTCCTAGAATATCACCTCTTCACGAAAGTTTTTTTCGCAAATCGCAATACTCAACAGCTATGACGTTTCTTTTCATTACGAAGAAAAATAATAATCGTTGCTAGAAATGGTGCATTATCGCCGTCATTTGGCGTGAGCACCACTTCTGCATTCCACCCATTAATTTACAAAAACAAAAGTGATAACAAAATTTTTAGTTGTTGATGCCTGTAGAGCAAAGCAATTCTCTATAAAATGATAAAAAATTTATGTGGAGTATTTGTGAGGTTTTTTCTAAAAAGGGAGGCAAACACCTTAACCTTAGCATATTAATGTATATGATAATAGCTGAACCCATTGTTGCTGCTTGAGCTAATTAAATTCAACAATTGAATTGCTTTTAAAGTTCTTAAACACTGAAAATGAAAATGCATAAACATGGAACAAATAAAACATAAAATTACTTTTGCTTTAAAACTCTTGATTTTTAATGCTGTTGTAGCTATTTTGCATTTTTATTTCCTTTTTAATATGTGACAACAGATCTTTTAATCTACCCAGAATGGCAGATGTGTTTTACTGCTAACTGAAGCAGAAACATCTGGTATTGTACAAAAAATCCAATTTTTCTTTTCCAGCTTTTCAGTCCTAATAGATAATTATAATACCTCCATTAATATTTATTTATTTATTTATTTATTTATGCTCTTTTAGTTAAACATTTTCTTATCTTAAATTGATTCACAAATTACATTGCTCAGTTTAAGAGGATTAATCATATTTTTTCACAGTTGTATCTTTGAAAACCAAAAATAGCACAACAGTAAGCACTACATATTAACAAATTCATACAACAGTTTTTATTGTTTCCTATTTCTTAAATCTTAAAATTTGTGAGTTCTTGCTACAAAAGTATTCTTATTGACTTTGTAATGGTAAGGGAAAACTAAAATTGTCAAGAAATTTCGCTTCTATCAAAAATGTTAGAAAAATGTCTGGGAAAATTTTGTTCAAAAACTGGGATATTGTAAACTTGACTCAAAAAGTTATTCAAAGCTGCAGTTGTGCATATTCAAAGTAACAAGTGTGCATTTTCCATGAGGTTTTTTTTTTTTTTCTTTAGTTTAATGGTAAGTTTCGATGTTGTAAATCTATACCCGTTAATAGATATTAAGGAAATGAACCAAATTATTAACAAACAAATTCAAAGTAGTTTTAAAGATATAGACATAATTAACACCCTAACTAGTGCAATAAATCTAATTTTAAATAATTCATATTTTCAATATAATAATCACTTCTACCAACAAATAAAAGGAGTCCCCATGGGCTCCCCCATATCCGGAATAATTGCCGACTGGAAAATGAGAATCCTTGAAGAACAGATTAAACAGACACACAATAGTACCATCAAACTTTGGCTTCGCTATGTCGACGATATCTTCGCTATCCTTACCACCCACAATAATGAAGAAAATAATTTGATCAATCAACTTAATGTCATAGACCCGAACATTAAATTTACCTACGAAAAAGAAATCAATAATAGCCTCAATTACTTAGATGTGAACATAACCAGAAACAATAATCTCATTGAGACCACCATTTTTCGAAAACCTACTTGTAATACTAATATAGTAAATTTTAAATCTAAAACCCCTTTCAACTATAAAATTGCTGCTATTCGTTCCTATATCGACCGCGTTTTCAAAGTGTGTTCTAACAACGACCTCCTTCAAAAAGAAATTGCTTTCATAAAGAAACAATGTCAAGACGCCCACTACCCTCGAGAAATTTTCGACAAAGTTTTCAAAGCTAGGCAACGTAAATTAAATGTTATAGACAACCGTCAAAAAGATAAACCACGTTTTACTACCGCTATCCCCTTTAGCCGAGGGATAGCCAATAAACTTTCTAATATCGCCAGTAAAAAGAACTTCCGTATTCCAAATAAACCTAATAAATTTTTCAGCGCATTAGATCGGAAAAAGACCCAATCAACCCCATCGAAACCGCAGGGATCTATAAAATTAATTTTATGTCAAACGATACTAATAAAGAAAATTGCTACATCGGCGTTACAAAAAGGAAAATTAAAGAGCGAAAAAACGAACATTTTCAAGACATTAACCTCCAGAAACAAAGTACCGCTCTGGCCCGTTTTGCTTTGAAAGAGCCCATTACCATTGATTTTAAAAATATTAAAAAAATAGCCAACTTTAAAAATAGTATATATGCCTACATTCGTGAGAGCTTAGAAATAATGACGACAGATGGCAGCATCAACGATGCGCTTCATACAATCGACCAATCATGGGATGACGTCATTCATCGAACTTTCAAGAAGAAGAACGAAGAGATAAAAAAGGAAGCCGCCATTAGTGTGAGATCCAGAAACGACTGATGATGGTTATGTGTGTAACCGAAATATATATCATGTACGGGGGAATAAGGTATTCCCAAATAAAAAATTTTAAGTATTGCAATTTTTGTCTTAAAAAGCTATCAGGTTAATTAATAAACTCGTAGAGCTGTTCAACAGTAAGAAAATAGTATAAAGAACATGCATACAGTCAAACCTCGTTAGCAAGTCACTTGGATGTCACTCCGCATATAACATCCTCTTTCAGAAGTTCCGACCTTTTTTATGATGCTCCTTTTCACAGGTTGTACTCCTCTTATTGCATCGCTGTTTTTTCAATCACTACATTTCAGTGGCGGCTCCTCCATTTGAGCACATGAGCCCCCAAAGGAAAAACTAAAGAACAAGCACATGAACAAATTAAATTTAAAATATGAATTCTACTCCCCCCCCACACACACACTCTTATTAAATAGGCTTATTATAGCTAACGCACTGTAGGGTAGGTTACTACAACACAGTCTTGAATCAATCGAGACATCTGGGAAGAAGTACCGCTCTGATGAAATCATTCCGTTCGCACATTTTCTTTGTGCACCATTTATTTGCAGTATCACTCCGGATTTTCCCTTATTTTGTTACGTTCGGTTAGTTAATTCATTTTTATTTCGTTTTCTTAATATTTTCTTTATTTCTGTCATTTTTACTACATTATTTTTTTACAAACTAGTGTCAATAATTAAGATGGGAGTCAAAGAAATGTTTCAGAGGTAAAGCAATGGCGTTTTCCAATATTATCCTTTGAAAAAATATTGAAATAAAATGAATCAAGTCATCACCTTTGCTAAAACTTATCTTGGGGACGAAATGTTAGACTAAAGATGACCTGTTTTCTTTCAGTTGCGTGCATTGTTTTCCTTTTCCCTGCTGGAAACGCAAATTTTTAACTTTTAAGGTGCATCATATCTGCCTGTTTAATTTCCGAAATTTGTTTTCTGAACCTCCTTTTAAATAACCCACGAGCCGCCACTGCTCCATTTAAGAGTTGCAATGTACAAACTTGGTCCCATTTATTTATCAAGTTTATCTCCCAAGAATATTTAATTTTTGTTCAGCACTACTATGGCATGGCAGTGATCCATAGGCTTCCAGAAGGAAAAAAGAAACAAACTGAAAATTGTCAGACGAAAAAGTACAGATTTACACATTCACAAATTTATTTTAAAATATCATAAATATGTTACCTTTACACACAAAAGCCATAATATCTTAGTATACTGCATGATTTTTTAAAAATCGAAATTTATATTCTGTAATTGCACTTAATCAGACAAATATAAATGCTTTATACTGTAGCTTTCATAAGGCAGAAAAAATGTGAAGAAACAAAAATAATTATATATCTTATCTGTAATCATATAGGTTAAATCCATGCTCCACTTTGGTGTTATTTAATTCTATCTGTTGCCCAGGGCAAACGTAAGAAAACATTCCAAAAATGTACCCAAACAGCAAGTGGTGGAACACGAAAGCGAGAGAGAGAAATTTCTTTCTGAAGTGTTTTAAAACCCAAATACACAAATCGTTGTTGCCAATGGCAAAAGGGAAAATGTCATGCCAACAAAATACTTGCGAAAAACACTTGCTAACGTCATTCACTTCAGCATGATTTACTTATTGTTGTTTTTATTTTTAATTTTTTGTTATATCCAAGGGAAAAAAAATTGTTGCTACAACTACTCTCATCATTCTTCCTTGCAAATATGGTTGTCTTAATCAGCAAAATTTAGGAATTCATCCAGGACTATTCTTTGTATGGCAAATTAAATACGGTTATAAGTTCTACCTAGCATCTGCTTATAATTTCTTTAAATGGTCATACATTTTGTTAATTTAAATTTCATATTCTACTCATTTATATAAATTTTAATGCAAGTTAATCATGGGCACACTTCTTATATAAACATTTAGAATTTCATTTTGCATTTGATATAAATTTTGCTTGGTAAGTCATTTTTGAGAGGTCCTGAAGGTGATGTACTAACAAGGTTTGACTCTACTATGTTTACTTTTGCTTACAATGGCTACTAGGAGTTATTTGTGTATGTTTAACAAATCAATAATATATTTTAAACATATAAATTCTTATTCTCTCTCTTTTAAAAAAAACTCAAAAATAATGTTTTAAGTTTTAATATTGTAATCAAATAAATGTTTATAACTTTGTACTTTTCTTTTTTAAGTGGAGTGCAATACCAAAATAAATAATTTAACTTCATGTGCTGCTAAGTAGTATGATGTTTGGTAGCAGAGATAATTGTGTTATTGTTATCTTTGGAAGTAAAATAATATGATGTTGGTTTAATTTTGTT
The DNA here is from genome assembly GCA_038373885.1 of Cheiracanthium punctorium. Lineage (NCBI taxonomy): Eukaryota > Metazoa > Arthropoda > Arachnida > Araneae > Cheiracanthiidae > Cheiracanthium > Cheiracanthium punctorium. The sequence continues at coordinate 212,099 of JAWZYV010006245.1, forward strand.
TCTAAGGTGATTTGGTCAGTAGTGTTGACTACTGTATTAGCTCAAATGCAACACAATTTTTTTGACTAATCATTTCCTGTTAAAAACCTGACTGATGCTAAATTTCAGCTCTGCATAATGCATTTTTCTAACTATCTTGATGAAAAATTTTCAGGGTCATATTAAATTTGGTGTGTTGCTATATTTGGGCTAATACAGTGTGTGATAAAATCTTGTATATTTGCCTACTGTATTTTATTTACCAGAAAAGGAAAGTAACTGTTGCTTTATATTGTCTTGTTAAAGTGGCTATCACCTTCTTTAGAATTTTCTTTAACTTTGCCTTAACCTTAGCAAGCCTAGCTCTTGGCTTTAAACCTTTGATTAAGGACCTTCAAAATGAACAGATTTAAGCATAGGCATAACTCACAGGGAGAGGCGTCACAATTGCGCTCCTCCGCCAAAATAAATAAGTAAGTAAATCAAGAAAATTCAGATATTTACAAGGATTAACATCAGAAGCTTGACAGTTAAATAACAGCCTCTGCCATGCTCTTTGGCCTAACATGGATGGTCCTATTATCAAATCTTCTGATTAAATTACCAATCACCTTAAATTTTGATGCAGCTAAAACTTCTGTCTGGAATCTACTTTTCTGTATGTCCTGTGCTTGAATATCTCCTCTTTAATTCTCATCAAAAATTTTATTTCAATGGTGGAGGGTATCACCTTTTCTTTCCCATTGAACATTCAAGTTCCACCAATACAGTAATACTGAAAATAGTGTATATATTACAGATAAGAATTTCAATGCACAACAATCTGCGGCCGATTTCCAGCGGGGCATTCGGGGCAAGTGCCCAGGCCCCCAGCAAAAAAAGGGGGCTCGAAGTTATCTTTAAAAAGATTTTATTAAATTTTGATTTTATTAACTTTCCAGCCTCTTGATTTTAATTATTTTATGCAATTTTCTGTTTTGAGGTTATGTTTTATTAAAAGAATGCGATTCATAATTTTTCTGGTACAGCTATCCATAGTGATTAACTGCATAATTTTATATATTATTTTTAATTTCTATAAGTTCAGGAAATTCCTTCTTTTCACGCCATTTAAAAAAAAAGGACGAGTTCTACAGTTTTTTCCAAACCCCAGTCTGCTGCCCAGTAAAAAAAAAATAAATAAATGCTCCATTATAAACATTAATAAAGTGAATGCAAAAATACTCTGAGGCATGCTACATGAAAAGTGCAAAATGAAATTAAGAATTGAAAATTAAATTGTATTATTAAAATATTATTATTGCTGAACCATTTCATTTCATTTGGCATCTTGATTTAAATAATCATTTTCATGTTTTTGTAAGATCCCTTTTGTATGAGGTGATATGAAAGCTACTTTGTGGGGCATAAAAAGCTTTTGTGAGGAGAGGGCTTGCTCTGAAACTTTTGCCCTAGGCCCCATTTCTCTAAATCAGTCCCTGACTACAGTTTGCGAATGTGTTTTAAAAGAAAAAAAAATGTATTAGAGAAGTTAATTCACTAATCTGAATTTTGATCCTAAAAAGCCAAGAAGAAACTGCTAGCATCAACAAAGTTTTTGCTAACATATCAATCTCTAATCCAGTTAAAACTTTGCATAGCAATCTATTTTATTATGTGAAGTATTAAATTTTTAAAGCATTAGTAAAAAAACTTAAAGTAAAAGTGATTATTATTTTTTTTTTCCAAACCTATGACTTTTACAGTACTCCTATATTCATTCCTATCGTAAACTTTTCCCTTAACTCATAGTTTGCTTAATCACATAATCATGATAAATGTAGGATGTTTACCAGCAACTAAAAAGAAGACTTTTGCTGCTAAGTTCAAGAAAAGCCAATTTTGGATATCTTTTCATTTTAAAAAATACCATTTTCATATTATTTGGTTACTTTTCCTTTACTCTTGTCATTCTTACTATTATGATTTTTCCTACAGCACATTTATTGATTTTAAAAAGACAAGTTTTGTTCTTTGATATTTTACTTTCCCTTCCAAGTTTTATCTGCTATCTGAGTAACTCCCAGGAGCATTATGTATTTGAGGTAACTACAAATGTAATGTACACAAGATTTTAAAATTGGTTATATCAATTTTGCTCTTTAAAAGAAAAAAATAACTTTGTCATGTGAAAATTTATGCAGTCGAACCTCGATTTAACGAAGTGATTGGGACCCACAATTCCGTTCGTTCAATCAAATATCAATTTTTGTGAAGAGTATGATATAAAAATATCAATGCAAGGTACCCTTAGATATTGATATGAAAAAAGAATGATTATTGTTTGCTGCGAGCTTAAAAATTAAGTTATACGTTAGGAAATCCACTCTAAAATTATCTAAATTCTTTAATACTACTTGTTCTTAAAACTCAATACATAATATATACATACTTATTGGCACTTTGGAAAGAAATCCTGGATAGTGCTTTGTTTTTGTGGATGTGTTTTGAATTTCCAAAGCTTTTTATGGATATTAATTTTGTGTGCAAAAAATTCAGTTTGTCTTATGTGTGAATTTTATTTCAGCTATTGTTGTTCGTTAAATCAAATCTAAAAATTTGTTCAATCAGCATTTTAGCACCCTTTTTGTTGGGGCAGAAAAAGTATTCATTAAATCGGAGAATATGTTAAATCGAAGTTCGACTGTCATTGTTATCAAAATTCAGTTGGTGTATGGTAAGTGTGAAAATATATGTGAGAAAAAGCAAGAAACTTTAATAAACTTGTAAAAAAGATTAATCTGATTATTAATCTTATCAAGAGCCTTTTTCTTTCCAAATGCCTTGATTTCAGTAGTGCATTTTTGAATTCATAAACTGTTAATTTGGATAGTAAAATTAAGAAAATGTATGTTATATTGACTACTTTTTTATGTTGGTGAGGCTACATCAATTACTATATTTCTCTCCTGACAATGGTAGACACACTGGAAGTTGAACTCTATGAGTACCTATTAAGGTGTTGCTTTATAGAGTTATTTAATATATATTTTTTTTCCAGGTAGCTTTGAGCAGCTACCCAGCATGCTCGAAGTGTGTGGTAGCTGGCCCGACACATGCCCCAGCATCAACCCAAACAAAGGCAAAGAGGAACAGCTGAAGGAGAGCCTTGCTGATGCCATGATTGAGTACCCTTTTGACTCCTTGCGAAGTGAGAGCAGCATTGACACGCGGGGTAATTCAAGCTTTTCATCTACTTTCTCTGTCTTTGGACTCGGGTAGTAAGTTTACGACAGCTAAACTTTTTAGGGTTGCCAAGTGCAGCTGTGTGTTCCAAAGTCATCCAGGTTGGCCACTTTTGGCAATTTATCACCAAGTTTGGTGCCAAAAAATACGTCAAAAATGCAACTCAGCTTGGCAATATCTTCTATATTGAGGAAGAAACGGCCAAACCTTACTGTTTCACGATGGCAATAATTTTTTGTAATTGGGTCGAAGCTTAGATAGTTACCACAACAGCAACTTGAAATATTTCACGGTGCTAAAAACACCCGTGTGCAAAGAATTATTTATAAGATTATTCATAAACTTTCATTCATAAAAAGGAATATCACTGATGTTTTAATGATAAAATGTTTATCTTATTTTGCATGAAAGTGTTCTTCTCTTGTAACATAAGACATTTGTTTGAGATTGTAGTTTTATGAAGTAACTTGTTCCTTACTATGTCTTTTTATCATTTATTTGCCTGTTATGTCAAGGTAAAGATCTTTTCAAATGTGTTTCCCAGGTAACACAGAGATGGGAATTAGAATCTTTGAAGTCGCACAAAGTTTGCAATTTTTTATAATAGATCACCAAGTATGCTATCAAAAAATAACTAAAACCAAACCAAGCTTGGCAATATCTTCTGAATTTGGTTAGAAACTTGGAAAGTTTAGTTAAAATATGCCATAGAAAGATTGTAAAACAGTGTTAGTAGGCAATTTTAATATGGATTTCAATTCCAAATATGTGTTTTATGGAACAAGAAAGACAAACTTGACACACTCATGGATTAGGATGCCCATTTCAAACATATTTTTTTGCAAACGACCAATAGAAGACGGTACAGAAGTTTGTCTTCAAGATATTCGTAAAATTCACATCCTTTTTATCTTGGAATCTGTGGCATCAGAGAAATCTTCTGCTTATTTTGTTTACAGTGAGTGTTCTAACAAAGCAGGTGAGTGAAAAAAATGGAAATAACTTGTGAAGGTTTCTTTTAGATAATATTTTATGATTTTAAGAAAGGCCTCGCTCGACAAAAATGCTTAGCTTTGCTTTGTGAGACTTTTGGTAATGAAGCACCATCAAAAAAGACTTTACATTTGATTTGCAGAATTTTGTCATTGTCATACATCCATCAGTGATGAATATCGTGAAAGATGACCAAAATCGGTAGTGATTCCAAACAACATCGATGCTGTGCTCAAGATGATTGCAGAAGATTAGTGTGTCATGTGTCGTGAGACAGAAGCGTCCCTTGGCATATCGCAGACTGCAATACATTCGATTTTGCCCCAACATTTAGCTGTTAAAATGATTTGTTCCCGATGGATTCCGCACAATTCGATAGAAGCTCAAAAAGAGGCTCGTGCAAATTGGTGCTAGGAAATACTAAAAAAATTCAAATTGGGAACTGCAAAATCCGTATACAACATTGTTACAGGTGATGAATATATTCGTATGAGCCAGAAACTAAGCAACAATCCACTGTTTGGGTGTTTCCAGAAGAACCCAATCCTATGAAAGTTGTTTGTTCACGAAGCACTTCTAAGAAAATGATTGCTTGTTTCTTCAGGCTTACAGGACATATTACAACCATTCCTTTAGAGGATCAAAAATCTGTTAATGCTAAATAGTATACAGAAATTTGCTTACCTAAAGACATCAGCGAAATCAGGAAAAACAACAAAAATCAACGCATCATTCTTGATCACAACAATACCAACTCCCACACAGCATGTGCAACAATTGATTATTTGAAGGATAAAAATACCGAGTTAATGTCTCATTCCCCATATTCTGCTGATTTATCACCTAATGACTTTTTCTTAGTATAAAGTTAAAATATCATTAAAAGCCATAAAATCTCCTTAAAAGTTTTTAAAACGAACCATTTAGCGCTTTCGGCAGCTAGGTCGCTGCCATCTTCGGAACTGAGCTCGTTCCCCACTTCATCACTTCGAGCCACGTCTCCTCTATCTGAGCATGTGTCGTGTCGTTGACGGTGCCCTCTTGTGTTATTATTTCTAATGCTTCCCATTTTAAACTATAACTGTGGTTATTGTAGTTGGCTATTTTCTTAACATTTATGAAATCTATATCAATATTTTCTTTTTATGCTAGGCGGGAGAGGGCAGTACTTGGTCTATTATATTTTACTAGCTGCGTGCCCGTTCTTCGCACGGTAGGAAACGAAAATGTTCCTTACATGTGTAATTCCACTTAATTCCAGTGATGTGAAATCTAAAATAAAAGCGAAATTATTTGACTTATAATGTAAAGTTTGCGTCATGAGTACTAACTTGGCATCATTGCAATATCATGACTCAAAAAACTACATCAGTGTCATTCGCGATCAGAAAAGTGAAAAGCTTAGCGGTTTGCAGAGAACTCCTGACTTTCAAAATGTGTTATTTCTATATCATACTGTTTTGAGGTTCAAGTTGTAGCATTAAATACCTCGATTGATATGATTCCGATATCCCATTTAAAAAATCGATTGGTTGGAAAAAGAACATTTTTTTCTAATCCTTTTTGTGGCAACGCAATTAAATTATCACGTGCCATGATCAATTAATGTAATCCCGTAAGCTCTCTCTCCTTTATGGAGGAACGTAATACAACATTAAAATAAAACTATACTCGCAACCTGCATGCATACGCTAGGCAACGCCTGCGCCATAATTAAATGCCAAAAATAAAAATAGTAAATAGAAAAATTTTAATATATCGCGCTTTGAAACGAACTTTGTAACTTTTAAAACATAGGTGCCGACTTCATGGGGCTTGAAGGGGCTTCAGCCCCCCCAATATTTTTATTCAGGGGGCTGAGCCCCTTCAAAAACTTCACTCCAACCTTTTTTGTGTGTCAAATCATATTTCTTCCTCCAAATCGGTTAAACTTAAGAATCCTAAAAATAGAGAATGTATCGCTAGCTTCTTCTGTCTCCCACTCCGCTTTTTCTTTCACAGGGATTCAGGAATTACGTTGGGCGCCTGTAATGCCGTAAGGCACGGATGTCAACCTTCTTTATCAAGAGCGCAAGCACAAACAAATGACCATCAGATAGCTAGGCAAAAAGAAACGGGTGGTTTTCCCCACAAGAACCCTTCAGATTTTACACCGAGACACAATTGATGATGGAATGGACGATATCGATATGACGTCATTTTTCCACCAACACGTGACCTTTCGGCTGTGTTGATGAGTGGCCCTGTAATCTGATTGGCTGAAGTGTATATTTTCCATCCACACGTGGCTGAAATAGCCTCGTCTCAGTATAAGTTTTAATATGTTAGCACTTTTTAATGGGAATCTTTGGAGAGATATCTTTTTGCAGTCATGTACAGGTTCCAGAGAGTTATTGAAACATTCGTAGGCAACACAATACAGAGGTATAATTATTATTTTTTTGATTTTGCGCTTATTACCAGGAGTCCAGCACATAAGCCTATGGAGAAATGGTTGTTTGTTTTCCACCGTCACGTGACTTTTATAGCCTCGAACCCAAGGAGGCGATATCCTCCATTGCTTTCTAGTAGGGAGAGGACTGCGTTTTTTTTAAGAGGGTCGTTCTCATGTAATGTAATCTTTCTTTTTTAAATCAGTATAGCAAAAGCTTTCACTTTTGTTCTATTGTGAGATACAGACTCTTCTGTAGACGTCTGACCATAAGGGAGATTTTCCCATTGTGCAAAACTGCAAACGATTGTGACATTCCCATTTCCCAGCAGTATTAAGTTTCGATGCTGAAAATAAACCGTTTAAATGTGACTTAAAAACAATTCAAGGCAGAAAATTGATAGTCAAATTTAAGTTTGAAGATTTTAAATCATGAAGAACCTTGTGAGATAGATGAAAAATTGATGTTTAATACAGTTTCGGATATAGACAGTATTCATTTCTTTATACGCTTTATCATAACTTTACCAATATCGAACGCTTAACGTTTCTGATTTAGCTACAGTTAAGAGCTAAATAAAAAATGATTTCATAAAAATCTTCGAGCAGCACAACTTCTGGATTATATTTTATAATTGCTTGCTCTTATCTTCTCTCTTTACATATAAAACTCTATCCCCCATCAAGGGCGTAATCAGAGGTGGGGGGGGGGGGAGGGCTACGCGGGACTTACCTGTCTCCCAGCCCCCCTACGATTTTCAAAAATTTTTGTTAGTTTACACATAAATACGAAAATTTAGAAACGAACATTTGAAAACCATGAAATCTTTAAGAAGACTCGTTGTTTTAGGCGAATTTCGGTTCATTATTTTGCTACTCTTGGCTGCATATGGTGCCAGTGGCGGTTCCAGAGGGGGGTCACAGTGGTCATGGGCCTAGATTAACCATCTCGCCAAGAAAGAAGGAAGAAAAAAAACGAGGGCCCAAGCCGAGCTTGGACAAGGCCCAAAATTCAGAGAGGCCTTGATCATGTGCATACATATCATATTGTGTTGCTGAAAGAGAATTCCTCTTTAGAAAACCATTAGTCTCTGACTAATTTACTTATTTTATAACAACACTAAAGTATGCACACAATATTCTGACTATGTGCTCAGTCGTTGTTCCTTGGCAGAAAAATATGCAGCCGTTTTGTAAATATGTGCATTCATCCATATTCATCCATACATAGAGGGCAAAGGAAAGGGGAGTCACAGCGAGCATGATTAACGTAAGGGTGAATGGGGTAGTTGCCTCGAACCCACAATGAAAGAAAACGATCTAAATCAAAAAATGGTTTTAGAAAAATGTGTGAATTGGGCGTGTGATACATATACTCGTATTCGTCCCCCACCTCCACCCCACACTTGCAAATAGCCTCCCTCTTCTGTAAAAGCACTCTATGAAGCACCTATGTTTGTAAATTATTATTTATGGAATATCAAACTAGCGTAACTGCTACAAAACCATAAAAATTATAGAGGAGGAAGGAGGGGGCTGTCATGGGGAAAGAGGGACTACACCTAAACAGGGCCGGATTACCCATTAGGCTGAGTAGGCTTTCGCCTGTGGGCTCCTACCATTTTAGAGGCCTGGGTTAAAATTTAGAATAAAAAAAAATATAATCAAACATTATTAAAGCTATTTTAGTGTTAATATTTATACAGTATATGCATAGGCGCACCCACGGGGGGGGGCTATGGGGGGATCAAGCCCCCCTAAAGGTGGAAAGTTTGAAGTGAAAAACTTAAAAAAATGAAAATTGTCACTAATGAATTATTACTATTATTATTATTTATTGTCTTCAAATTATTTCTAAAGTATTTTTTACCTAAAAAGATGTCAGTTTTTAAATAAATACTTACAGAGAGTTTATGAAACACTGTTAAAGTCAGTTACAATATCACTGAAAAGATCAGATCATTATTTATGACTCTATAATGAGTTTTTGCTTGTGGGCTTGTGTTGTATGGGCAAATCAAGTGGTACAGAATATTTTGACGTTATAAGAGGGTTGTAACTATTATCGATCTCACTATAACCGAGTTCAGCAGTATTTTCAGCTCAGCCCCCCCCCCCCCTAAACTAAAATCCTGGGTGCGCCACTGAGTATATGTATATGTAACTCTGAGAAAATAATTCTGATTCATTATTGACTTCGTACACAAGAAACACTTTTTGTCATTGTACACTTCTTAATTGAAATTTGAATGAATATGTGCTAGAAAGTTTGAAGCTGACTATTTAGCTTGAATTTTTATGTGCACATTTCAGTGATACCTTGCATTAGATGGATGTATATTTTGCAAATTCAATAAGGAGAACTTTTAGCACTATGTTTACACGAACGGGCTATGGTAATCATAAGAAGGCTTATAAACAAAATACCCTTCGTACCCCAGTCATCACAATCATATTTTTTACAACTTTTTTCCGTTCTGAATAAAAATTAATTTTCGTATATTGTTGCACAAATATCCTCAGAATAAATTTCAAATAACATAATTCGTTATGGTTTTAATTTATAAAATGAATACTATGTATCCATTTAACCAAAGCGTCTCTGACTTACCAATTGCTAGTGTGCTAGTTTAATTTGTTTTGATAATTGTTAAGGTAATCTGGAACAATTTTCCAACTAGAAGGGTGATTTAGAGTGCAGTGGAGTTTTTATATATGTTTTAAAAATAATATGGCGTAGACTATGATTTCGAATTAGATTTCATTCATTTTGTTTCCATTTTTCATATTATTGAGTATTCTTAAAAATTGTCTGTAAATATCTACAATAATTCAGAGTGATAATTTTGGCATTGTATATCTGTTTCTGTGTTATTCCACTTTTAAATGTAAAGCACGATTATATTTTATACAATTTTTTTCCGTACTGAATAAAAATAAATTTTCATATATTGATGCACAAATATCATCAAAATATGTTTCAAATAGCATAATTCATTATGGTTTTAGTTTATAAAATGATTACTATGTGTCCATTTTGCCAGGAGCGTCTCTGATTTGCCAATTGCTTATGTGCTGGTTTAATTTGTTTTCATAATTGTTAAGGTAATCTGGAACGGTTTTCCAAAAAGAAGTGTGATTTAAAGTGCAATGCAGATTTTATATGTCGAGTTTTCTATGCCAAGTTCCACACGAAGCCCCCCCCCCCCCGGCCTAGATCCCACGCGCAGATAGTTGGCTATAACACCACATTTCAACATTTCTTTTCATTTTTAATGTTATTGAAAGATTATATGAGCATTCTTAGTTTAATATAAAATGAAAGTTTTCAGTATTAAAATGTTTATGAAGACCTAAAATAGTGTAGATTCTGAATTTTGATATATTCTCGCACTTGGATTTCTTTGTTAAATCATTTTTAAATGTTAACAAGGATGATATTATTGAAAAATTAATTTTTTTCCTGCTGTGAAAATACTATGAGAATGAATTTAAAAGTATATTTTATTTATTTATTTGTTTTTACAATTCAAATCACGGAAATCCGTTTAAAATGTATGTGTCGAAGAGAGGACTTGTAACTTTGTATGATGGTTTGTATATTTGTTTGATTTGTTTTAATACATGGAAAGGAGGTATTTATTACTTCTCTGTTTATGTTTTTTTAAATAATTTTAAATGTAATCTGTAAAAAGTTGTCAAAAATGTAATTTAAATGTGATCAGTTTTTCTGTCTTAAAGTAGTGCGACATTTAATTAAAGTCGATTCAATTTATGGGTATTTCATCATGTAGTAAAATAAAAAATACTATTTTATATTAGTAAAAATTATCTCTGATGAATGTTTGCAAGTAAATAAAATAATCCAGATTTTAGTATTTCGTCTCGTTTGTACTTCTAGGGTATTTTGAAATATTAGCTGGAGTAATGTTTTGCAGAACAGTTTTCCACATTTGACTGCATGCATTTTCTTTCCTATGAAATTATCATTAAATACATTTCGAAAAAGATTTTACTTGTTTTGCTGTTATTAACTTAATTAAAATTCAGTTGTTCTTTCAGAAGGGAGATTTGCTTTCTCCATATGTGTACTGAAGACTGATTCGAGATCTTGAGTTCAAATACTTAATTTAAAAAATGAGTTCAAAAAATTTTTGAAAAATTTATTAAATGGAATTCCTTGTATTTTCATGAAAGTGTTATGTTAAAAAAGCACATTTTGAAATCTCAATTCTAAAATTTCTGAACCCCTTTATTATACTGACGGAGAGAAGGATTTTGTGTCCTCCCGTCCACCTCCGTAAGGATACGAGCCCCCCCAATAATTTTTACAAGTCGGCGCCCGTGTTTTAAAATGAACATTTTCAGCACCGTGAAGACATTTCAATTTTTAAATAAGCACCGGATTAAAATACCACTTCTAATAATAATAATCGTGAATTTATTAGTTTATTTCTACAGTAAATTTTAATCAAAATATCGTCTCCCTGTGTTGAAAATAGAGCTGGAATAAATGAGTTAAAATTATGGCGTAATTTTTAGGTATCTTAAAGCATTTGACGTCATAGATCCTCACTTGCGAATTGAAATTCTGATATCCCATTTAAAAACTCGATTGGTTGAAAAAACCCTTTTTTGTAATCCTTTCTGTGGCAACAACCGAACATAAGTTCTCGTGCCGCGATCGCAATGTAATGAATGGCGTAATATCGTGTTGATGCTATTAAATTCTAAACATTAGGCTGCATTAAAATTCGTAAAAAATCATCTAATTTACATAATTTTTTCGGTTTTATTTTAAAAGAGGGAGAAAAGAATGTTTCACGATTTGTCAAAATATCAAAAAGTTATGACGAATAGAATTCAAGATGGCGACAATTTTAAAATTATTTTACGAAAAATTCGCCAAAGTTGATGCTTAGTAAAAATATTCCTAAAAATCGGTAAATTATGTTACGTATTCAGAACAAACTGTTTTTAAAAGAAAAATTTCTCCTCTATCCGATGATACAAATGCCGTTTTGCTGCGAGCATAATTTCCGCCGTTATTACGAATTAGGTGAGAAAAAATGCCAAAAATCGCATAAAATATAAAATAAAAAAAATTCTAGGTTGAATTTTGAAAAAATCGCTTCGAGGTGCACAACTTCATGTTTAGATCTTCCCGAGTGCCAAATTTGGTATTTCTAGGTGTAGCCGTTTGTCCGTAACGCTGCCGACACACAGACCCGCACACAGACATCTTCTTTTATAATAAGTAGAGATATCGCTAATGTGCTCTTTAATTCTATCCTTAATTTTTCTTTTTGTCACACCGATGTAATGTTTTGCCCACCGATGTAATAATGGTTGACTTTTTCTTGTTCCCTTATGTCAAACAAAAAATGCATGGGTGGCGATTTTCATCCCCTCAAAAAGCTGTTGATACCTTCCAAAACCAGGGTTCCCTCTGACATGATTCTGTCTGCTCTTGCTTCCAAGGGTGTTGATAAAACTGTTTGTCAGTGGATTGGTAATCTACTTTCGTACAGGCTTATCACTGCTTCACTTCTGGGGGACACCTTAGTGGCACGTCTTTCTGCCGGTACTCCCCAGGGTGGGGTTCTTTCACCTTTGTTATGGTGTATTGTGGTGGACTCCTTGTTGGTAAAGCTATCTAGCATTGGGGTCCATTGTACTGGTTATGCTGATGATATTGCCATTGTGGCCAGGGGCAAGTTTGGTCCTGTGGTCACTGGCTTCATTAACTCGGCCTTGAAGGCGGTGGAGAGCTGGTGTTGTGTTACTGGGCTCTCTGTCAGTCCCCTGAAGACTTGTCTTGTTGCTTTTTTCTAGTACAAAGCATTTCAAGTCTTCTGAGATTTCCTTTTTTGGGCAGCCTATTGCTTGCTCCTCTTCTGTGAAGTTTTTGGGGGTGTACTTTGACTCCCACTTGGGGTGGAAGTATCACCTTGATTACTGTCTTCCTAAGGCCAAGCGGGTCTTCTAGGCTTGTAGGAGTGCTATTGGAAGGACTTGGGGCTTGAGTCCTCGGTCTATATATTGGATCTATACCATGATTGTTTGTCCGATCATCTCATATGGGTCCATCATTTGGTGGTCCAGATTTTCTTTAGCTTCTTCTAGGAAGGATCTTACCCGCATTCAAAGGATGGCGTGTCTGGCTATTACAGGTTGCCTCCGCACAACTCCTACTGCAATCACTGAATTGCTGTTAAACCTCCTGCCTCTGCATTCTTATATTGAGGCTGAGGCCTTGGTATGTAGAAAGAGGCTTATGGACCTGGGTTACTGGAAGAGTTATTCTCAGTACCTTTCTTGGGGGGATCTTGATTCTTCTATGCAGGCTCATCCTTTTTCTAGCATGCCTTTTTACAATATGCTTGTCAGGCATGTCTTTGATGGATCTTTCTGTTCATTTCCCCTCTAGAGATGACTGGCAAAAGTCTCCTAATTATAGTAAGAACAGGTGTACTGTTTGGTACACTGATGGCTCCAAGCTAGGTAATAGTACTGGAGCTGGGGTTTGTTGTCCGGACAAAGATATTAAGCTTTCTTATCCTCTGGGCCGGTATGCTTCTGTCTTTCAGGCGGAGGTTTATGCTATCCTTATGTGCAGTGTTTTTTGTTTAAATGCTGGTTACTGTAGGAAGCATATTTTTATCTGCTCTGACAGTAGGGCTGCTCTGATGGCTTTGCAATGCATTGCTATCTCCTCCTTCCTGGTTTGGGATTGCTACTTGAGGCTTTGCGAGCTCTCTCATCTTAATAAAGTTACTCTGTATTGTGTCCCAGGTCATTCTGGCATTCCTGGTAATGAGATGGCAGATTCTCTTGCCAGGTCGGGCTCTGGCTCGTCTTTCGTTGGACCTGAGCCAGTTCTCGGTATTTCAAGTAAATGTTACAGGGATACTGTGCTTAGCCACTTTAGAAAGCTTCAGTATTCTAGCTGGCCAGAGTGTAATGGCCAGAGGTAGGCCAAAGAGATCAATCTTGGCTTTCCTGGTGTTAGGTGCAAGGAACTACTGTGTCTCAGCATGTCTAGCCTTCGTAGGGCTATTGGCCTGTTAACTGGGCACTGTTGCCTTAAAAGGCATCTTAACATAATGAAGGTTGTCGGGGTTGTCTTCTTAAGGAGGAAACTGCTTTACACATCCTCTGTGAGTGTGAGTACTTCTCTGATTACAGGTTCAAGCATCTTGGGCGCCATATCATTGAGCCCTGGGAGCTTCACAAAATGTCTGTTAGGTCTATGCTGATGTTTGCATCTGCTACTGGGCTCTTTTCGTAGGGCCTTTTCAGGACTGTACCATATTGCTTGGGGTTGGTACAATGGACCCATGGTCGCGGTGTCTGTCCCTTTTTGGGCCTCCTCTCAAAGTCATAAAGTCATACGTCCAAAACCATGTTTTTGAGATATCCACTTCAGAGTGGAAGAACTGTTTCAAGAATTGGTTTGAACGGATGAAAAAGTGTATAAATCGTAAAGGCAAATATTTTAAAAAGCAATAAAGCAGTTTGTTCCCAAAAAATTCTTTTTCTTCCTACTTTTTGTAGAAACTTAAAAGGCATCCCTGATATTTAAAATGGTGAAGTATAGTTGTAATATGCTTGGTGAAGATTGTAAAACAGTTTCAGTAAGTGATTTTAGGATATATTTTGATTCCAAAGATGAGTTTTATGCAACAAGAGAGAGTTGACTCCTATTTTAGTGCTCCCACTCTCGCCAACCTAACAAATTGATGCACTTTGGCAAGCTCTACAGCAGACTTCGTGCCGATTACGCAGATGTGTAATCGATTACGATTACGATTAATTTTCAATTTCAGATCAAGATTACGATTACGTGGAAAATATTTTGTCATGATTACGATTATATTACGATTACCATAAAAATCCAATTTTCCGATTACGATTATACTACGATTATGTAATCCATGAAAACTTTCGATTATGATTATATCTGAGTCCGATTACGATTAAATTACGATTACAAAACTTTCTTTTTTACACTTCTGGCGCTGACATAATGTGTAAAGTTTACAAAACAGAACAGAATTATGGGTCCGGCAGACTGGAGGTAAGAAATTATTATAATTGACAAGAAAATTTAAAATACGCTACGTAATATATTCAAGAGTAAAAATAGTGAAGTTTCTATAGATCGAGAAATCAACGGTATTTTCAACAAAGACGATGCATATCCCCTCCCCCCGTATTGCGCCTATGATAGTTAATATGAGTTCTGTGCGGAATCAAGCTTATAATATACGTTAAGTAGAAAAGGTATATGTAATTAGTCTCACTATATTTTAATTCCAAACTGATGATAGTTGACAACAATTCAAGTTTGAGGGCCTCACATTTTTTTGGGTGACAATATTTTACTGTATCAAATTTACTCATAATCAAGGAATTACTTCAACTTTGCTCACTTTATGTTGTTAATTTTTGTAGATTACTGATAAATGACTATAGCCGGTAAATTTGGGGGATTTTTTCTTCTGTTGTACAAACAAATAAATGAATTAGATTTGCAAAAACTATGTTTTTCATAAAAGTTGTAACTAAATAGTAAACATTTTACAGTGACACTTATCAACTTTAGAACTATACAATCTAACTCTTATCATTGTTAAAATCTTTCAAGTTTGTAACTATGATGATACTTCCCTAAAATATACGATACATACCCTTAAGGGCATTTAACTGGTACTCATTTTGAATTTCAGTTGCATGTACGGAAGAGGGTGAGAAGATCATAAAAGTGAAAAATCGAGCATTTTAGTTATATTCATAGGATATAATTAGTTAGATTAGAAATTAGGAAAGATATTAGTCGTCTTTGTTTTTTACTTTTTCTAAGAAATGATTTCTCTCCGATACTTTTCAATCATTAAGAAGTTTATTATAAAAGAAATATCAGAAAATTATTAAACATGTTAATTTGACAGTTATTAGCTATCTACACAGTATTTTCAATAAAAGTGAATTGTAAATATGTTTATCAGAATTATGAAAAAAAAATTCTAAATAAATCATTGTATATATCACTTTAAATATTTTTATTTAGCTTAATGAAAACTAAATTTTCAAAATTAGCATCTTTCAGTAAGGCTCATGAAGGAGAATAAAACTTCTCCGCTACACAAATTATGTAATGTGATATGAAATCTGAAATCTCTTAATAACTAATTTTGAAAGTTTAGCAGGGATATATATCCCGATATCCCACTCCCTGGTTATTCTCCTGGAGTGATATATATTCCTGCAGGGATATATATTCCTGCAGTGGCGTAGGAAAGGGAGGGGGGCTTTGGGGCTCGAGCCACCCCTATACCTTTGGAAGATGATAGAAAATAATCATATATATGTGTGTCTTTTTCAGTGTCCAGAATCGATGAGCCCCCCCCCCCCAAAAAAAAAGAAACAACCGAATTGCTACGCTACTGCGCCTCTGCGATGAAGAATCGGATTGAGGGGAGACCTAGCGTTGAATTTAAGCCGATAGAAGACCAATTTTGTATATATGGCGAACGCGCACATTAAATCTGAAGGGCCAGATATCATTAATCTGGGTTTGGTCATTCTGATTTAAATACTACTTAAACTACAAGGCAGTCTATTTATGTAGAATCATAAGTAGATGGCATTTGTATAATAGCAGACAATATATTAATTGTGTCACTATTTCAATACATAAACTTCTATTGTATTTTTATGGCAAAAAAATTTATAATCATCAAAATAATAAATAGGGATTATTTTCGAGGGATGGTGTGTGAATAAAAGGTCTGAAAATAAAAAATAAGAGCAATAATTAATATTTATTTAAATGAATCAAATAAAATGCATAAAATACTTAAGCATTTTAAATGATGCATGAATCAAAAATTAATTTTGAAATCTCCTTTCTCCTTGAGTCAAATAGTTACAGTTACCAGAAAAATATATTTGAAACTTATTCATTTTTTTAACCGAATTAAAAAATGTAATGATTTATAGTGTATACATTAAAATAATTTTTAGTTTTAAAAAATTCTACTCGCAGGTACAGGGTTACATACTACATTTTATTTTAAAATTATCTTATATAAGGGGTGTATAGTTAAACAGTTTAACTACTAGTTATAAAATAAAAATTTAAATACAAAAATTATGAATACATGTTTTCCAGAGTGACCAATATATTTTTTTTAGAGGAAACCAAAAGCTTTCTAGGAAATCCCCCCCCCCCTTATCGCCTATCGAATTACACTGAAATTGAATTATTGAATTACACGTGTGTCTTCCCTCATTTCTGGAAAACAATGTACTTTAAACCTCCTAATTCAAATGAATACCCCGTTCCACTTTCCACCCCCCTTTTCCGCGAAACAAAATAAATTTATTTAAAGTATTTAATTAAATTATTACACAAATAACTTTTGAGGTGGCGTTTTTTTCCTACATTCAAAATTTTTCATACTCTGAATGACCCTCCTCCCCCTCCCAATAAAAGCACTTGTATGTGCGCCCCTTTATAAGCCCTTTCAAAATTTAGAAAGCCTACTTTGATTAACCTAATTTATTTATTTATTTATTTTTTGACAGAGAAAAGAAATTACTACACATTGCACTTTTATTACAAAACAAATTTGTACCAAGTAATCACACACACACACTATAAAATTATTATGTGTATAACACTGCTACATAAATAACACTCTAAAACACAATAAACATAACACTTCGAAAGTTAAACAGTAAATTATGATAATTAAATTTTGACCAAAAAGATTCTAAACAAGTAAATAATGTATGCCAAAAATAAATTTTATTTAATTAATGCAGCGCATTTTAGTCAGATCAATGAAACATGTATTAAACGGAATTGGAAAAGACCAGGGAATATTTTCGTGAATATTATCGTTTTCCCCTTAATATAGAAACCTTTTAAATGCAGTTTTTCAATTAATATATGTACTCATTTTATAATAATCTATACAACAAATAAATACTCAAGAAAAAATATCCAAAATTACCTCCATATGTGTATTCCGAAGTTGGAGTTCGTCTTTTTTGACACTGGCATCTGTACTAAGATAGTGCATTTATATTTTTTGAACTCCTTTCCTTTTTCATTTTTTTAAATTTTCTTGAAATTCAAAAAAAATCTTGAATTTTTTTCGTGTAGGCATTGCTGTTTTCTCTTCGCAGTCGCAAATAGAAATGAGATAAAGCAAAGATCTGCAATAGCAGAAAATACACCTCTTGTGTACCCCCCATAGAATTCCCACGTCCACCCCCAATTTCTGGGAGGTCTGTCCATTCTAGTCAGTCACCCACCACAGTCAGCATAAAAAAGAATGGTCATCCCGGGAAAAAAAAGGGAGCTCTGCTTCTCTTATCTTTGTCCCGTACGAACTACGATGGCAGAACAATGCCCTCCCCCCTCCCCTCTTCCCCTGAAAGGTTAAAAAATAGGAAACTTCCTGTCTTCAGGGCATGCAGATTTTTCGATGCTTTGCTTCTCCGAGAAAATCTTTTTTCCCAGCAAGCAGGACAAAAAATAAATCTGGGCGCCCGTAATCGTTTCATAATCGTCTTGTAATCTAAGCGATTACGACTACAGGCTCTAAGATTACGACTATCTGGCAAATGAAATTTCTAGATTACGATTAGACTACGATTACACGAAAATATAAACTTTCAGATTACGATTAGATTACGATTACATAAAAATTCGATTGTCGGATTACGATTAGACTACGATTACATGAGAAAATGTAATCGATTACAATCGATTACGATTACACGACTACGATTACACGAAGTCTGCTCTACAGTCATGGGTCTCTAGGGGTTATGCACAATTTTTAACTCTCCCAAAAAAACTAGTGAAAACTAAAGTAAACAAATGAGCGATCCATGCACCAGTTAAGGAATTTGAAGACACTTACATATTAAAACTACTTTCATTGGCAACCCAAAATATATAAATAATGGAATGCTGTACTTACATGTTGTTCCAAATCGCCATTTTAATGCTAAATTAAGGTTGCCACATAAATACAAAAAATGATTTTGGTAACTGCATCTGTGTAATGATCACCATCTTGGCAGGAGTCGGGGAGTTAAATTAGAAATCAATCCAAGAAAGTCAAGCACGTTACACTCATGGATTATGATGCACATTCCAAATAGTTTGTAAAACAGTTTTAGAAAGCGATTTTATGACAGATTTCGATTCCAAATGAATCGTTTGTGTTTCATGGAACGAGGGAGGAGAATATGGAACACTCATGAATAGTGATACACTTTCCAGCTTAATGGAATTAGGAAAGAAAATGAGGATTGTGCATGGATTATGATATGCTTTAGATATATAGCACTTTAGTGCACATTTAAAACACAAAAGTGTTTTGGATTTCTTACTTTAAAATATATATATATTTAGTTAAAATTTACCTTAGTAATTATTAAAAAGCCTTAAAATCTCCGTAAAATAGTAAAAACATGCACCATTAGCGCTTTCGACAGCTTAGTCCGCTGTCATCATCAGAACTGAGCCGCTTGGCCCGCTCACCGCTTCTTCACCAAGGCTTGCCATGACTGCTCGATCTGCGCATGCGCCATGTCGTTGACATGTATGATGCTGTAAAAATATCCAACCGTGCGCATAAAATGAACCTTCATATCCCAATTAAACCCAATAGCAATATATTTAAAAGAATCCGGTCAAATAAAGACAAAATTAACCCTCTAGAAACTGCAGGTATTTACAGAATAAATTTCACTTATAGAGATTCCAACCTTCTCGGATACTACATTGGTGTTACAAAAAGAAAAATTAAAGATAGAATTAAAGAACACATAAACGATATAAAATACAATAGACAAAGTACCACCCTATCCCGCCTAGCCTTAAAGGAAAATATAGATATAGATTTCGTAAATTTCAAGAAAATAGCTAATTACAATTATGGCTTAAGAAGGGAAGCGTTGGAAATAATGACACAAGAGGGAGCTGTCAACGACATGGTGCATGTGCAGATCGAGCAGTCATGGCAAGCCTTGGTGAAGAAGCGGTGAGTGGGCCAAGCGGCTCAGTTCTGATGATGACAGCGGACTAAGCTGTCGAAAGTGCTAATGGTGCGTGTTTTTACTATTTTACGGAGATTTTAAGGCTTTTTTAATGTTTTTAATTAATTATATATATATTTTCTGTTACAGATTTCCATGGGAGTTGTGAAGAGTTGAGTTCAAGCAGCTCTCACTCTGGATCCGTGGGCCACGTATTCGATGCAGGTGCATCCCCCAGGAGTCTTATGGAGCACACATTAGTATTCCCTTCCAGTAGGGGGTCACCCGAATCATCTTAATATTTAATTTCTTTCTCTTTTTTTTAAATCCAAAAGTAAGTGAATGTATTGCTTTTAAAAGCCTTATAAAAGAAAGAAAGAGCATTGAGTTTTTATCAGTCCTGTGTGTCTAGATTTGTAATTGCTAACTGAACAATCACAAGCCTTCTTCTTTTTTTTAAAGGGTACCTTTATACGTCCAAAAAATCGATTTTTCAAAAATAATCTTAAATAGTATTTCAGATTGTCAGGAATATTTTAAAACAAACCGCACCAAAATCGAACGAAAATTATTCCCGCAACAATTAAAAGCAAAACAGCTTAGCACGGACTTTCCCTTTAAAGGCACTGTAAAGGAACTTGATTTTCTCAGTTTCTGATTTTTACACTTTCCCACAAGATTTTATTAAAAATTATGAATCTAAAGTTATGAAATTTTACGTATAGGTTGCACGTATAGATCTTTATTCACTGAACCTCAGATTTGATTATTGGGCCAAAATATTTTACTTTAAAACATGATAAATCATAAAAATTTCAATAATTTTAAAATTCTGTCATTCATGGTCCCATTATCAAATCTGAGGTTCAGAGAATAAATATATATACATACAACCTATATGTAAAATTTCATAACTTTTTTTAAAATCTTGTGGGAAAGTGCAAAAATCAGAAACTGAGAAAATCAAGTTTCTTTACACTGCTTTTATAAGAAAATTCCATGTTAGCTTGATTTCTTTTAATTGCTGTGGGCATAATTTTCGTTCGATTTTGATGCGGTTTGTTTTAATATATTCCTAACTATCTGAATTATTTTTCAAATTTATTTTTGAAAAATTGCTTTTTTAGACATTTAAAGGTACTATGTCCCCTTAATTTATTTGTACAAACTAAAGGAGTTATTGCAATTGCAAAAAATTTTGTAAATCATGTTTTGACCTGTGGGCGGATCTCACCTTCAACTCAACCATTCATTATAACCATGCCTCAGTGACAACCTTTGATGTCTCTTGAAGTAAAGTAAGCCAAACAAGAAAGAGTACCATTTGCTTAAATATTAACAATAAAAAGTGGATAGTTGTGGTTTTATTACCCTTTGTATTTTATCTCCGCATCTGGATAATGTAACTCTCATTCTTAATAGTTTGATTCATAATTAGAATGTAATACATTTAGTTATTTTAACGGTGCTGTTTGAAAAAATCATGTGATTTTGGTACATAAGTACCAATAAACTCATGATGCCAGACACTTCAAAATTTTGAAACTGTCTCTTTACAAGTTGTACTACATACTGCAATAAACGATCCATCTGTATCCATTTCAAAATGTTTAGAAAAAATTCTTAAAAATTGAAAATTTCGTAAAGCTCTTCGAAAAATCTTGCAGCTCCGATCCATGTTTAAGAATTTTTTCAGAAAATTTCACAAAAGGCACAGCTTTTTTGCTTATTGCAGTGTATCAAGCAGCTTATGAAGACCCCGCTGGAATTTTTTGGAGACCCTGGTGCTATTAGTTTATTTCAATTTGTGCACCAAGAGACTAAAAACAGAGTTCTTTTTTTTTTCGACATACACCCTTAAAGCTGTTCTTGAAAAAATCTTTGTCCCACCAGTAGCCAAGCGCTTTTGCGCTCGCAACTGGGAGGCGGAAGGTGCCTGGTTCAAACCTAGGCCACATTCTTTCACCTAGCCGTTCCGAGTTTTCTGTGGTTTTCTTTGAAAATTAGCATAAGCACGACCTCTTACTTAGGACCCCTTAGAAAGTCTCCCACATAGGTCAGTCCTCCCCCCTTGTCCTAGATCTCTCGCATAGATAATTGGTAGTGATACCCTATTTCACTTCATTTGAAGAAAACTTTAACACAATCATTTGCAACAACTTTAAAAGTAAATCCATTTAGATTTGTGGAAAATTTCAGAATGCTCCTCTTGCATTCTGTAACATACACATTTATGAACAGTCAACCTATATGCCTTATGCAACTTTTGAAAATGATCGTAATCACAGAAATTAAATTGTAAAATGGGCTGAAATCTATTCCATCTTTGAAAGTATTACAAAACCACTGCATGTTGAAGGCTTTTTCATGTGTGTTTTCCAAATCTTACTAGTTCATCATTTGTAAAACTGTTTACTATAGCTTCTGAAAGAACATTATGGAGTCTGTAGCATTATTGGATTTTTTAAAAATCTGCTCAAAAGTTCGATTATTTGTTAAAAGAACAGCCTTAAGTTCTGTCATTTGAGCTTTACAGTGGCACACAAGTTCATTTGCTTATTCATTAGCTTATCCATTCGGAAAGTAGGCATTAAAGATTTCATCAAAAATGTGGGAATCCTTTTTTTTTTTTTAATTCTCTAAAAATTTCATCAGTTAAATTCACAGAAAATTATATCTGCATTTTAATTTCAATCTTTTCCCATCCTTTTTGAGAATGACAATTTATTGTATCATTTTTCTGTTATTTAAATCTTTAATGCAGAGGGTTAAAAATAGACACCTATTTTTTTTTATTTTTTTCAAATTATTTATGGTAGTAAATTAGTGTTGTAAGTTAGTGCTGCTTTTTAAAAAAATCAAATTTACCTAAAAGATTTCTTTGCGTTTGTGAAATTAATTTTTGTTCTACAAAATTCCTGATGAATTTTGTATTTTAACCTTTAAATTAGTTTTTTGAGTAAAAAGAAATACTCAAAATGCATGTATGATGTTAACAAATCCTTTAATGACAATTCAAATATACAGGTTAAAGTGGTTTTCTCTCTTTTGTTTCTCAGTTTTTAATGCCACTTTAAATTTTTCTTTTTTTTTTAAATCTTTGAGCACTTTTATGACTGAGAAAGAAAAACACAAGTTAATATTTGTGGCCTACATTAAACTACTTTTGTTGCCTTTTAAAGCAAGGCAACAAAATTAAAAATAACTGAATAGTGTACTCATGGGTTCTGCTAAGCTCAGTTCTATGCCTGGTGAAGAAAATAAACTTTGTTTTAATTGTAGTAAGATTTTTTATATTTTTGCATATCAATTTGTTTAGCATTTACATTTTTAATAAAAGTGAAAAATAAGAAGGCCCTTTGTCTAACATTTCTAATTTAATTTCACTTTTAGGTTCATATCTAAAATTGATCTATTTTGAAAGATTCACTTTTTAAATATTCATTCGCTCTGCATGGACTACTACTCTTATGAAGTAATTGATATTGCCTGTCAATCGTAGTTTCAAATAACATTTCTTCATTAAAAATTTTCACTAGAAAATGATTATATTATAAAAATGTGCTTTAATATCTTCAATAAAAATATATTGTTTTTCATAAAACTCTTTTTCATATTTTAAAGATGAAAAAATATTCTTAATTTTTTTTTTTTTCTGAATTTCACATTCAGGAAAATAATCTTGCTTTATCTTCCTACAACTAAAAAAATTATCCAGAGTATTAAAAAGCTTTGAAATTTTCCCTCCATATAGTCTAGTGCTATGATTCTGAGCTAATGAAACAAAAAGAAAATTCAAGTCTATCTGCCTTGTACGATTTGCTTTAAGTAAATCGATCGCTGTACAATAGTAAGGTACTTGATGGTTGAAATTTGTACAATTGGTGAAACTTCTACCATCTTTATATCACAACATATTAAAGAATAATAACAATAGTAAAATAATGAGCTGCACAAAAGAACTAAAGAGACAAATTCACATTGCCCTTTGATATAACCTTGTGATTGTTTATGTCTAAGAAATTTTTTATGCTTGTATTACTATTTGCCTTATACTGTTTTCTCTCTGTCTCCTAGGTCATTTGCCATTACTGCTTCATCTGTGAAATATTTATCTTTGTGCTAAAACAACGAGATATTGCACCCTGTGTTATGAACTTCCAACCCAAAATTTTGGCTCCCAAAATGATAGGGTCTCTACATTTACCATTTTTTGCTCAAAAACTTAAACATATATCTTTGAATAACTCACACATTCTTAATGTCAAATGATTCCATCAATAAGTTACAGCTTTTGCTTATGACGTACTTGAAAGTAACTACAACAAATCTATTTTTAATTCATATTCTTCTAAGATATTTGTACCATCCAAATACTTGTAAATAATTAACGCATGCGGAAAGCTTGACTGCAATTGGCTTCAGCCAATAGATTGGCTTTCATAGCCAATCTATTCTACTTGTCTTTCTTTTTTGTCATAAA
This sequence comes from Cheiracanthium punctorium, assembly GCA_038373885.1. Classification (NCBI taxonomy): domain Eukaryota; kingdom Metazoa; phylum Arthropoda; class Arachnida; order Araneae; family Cheiracanthiidae; genus Cheiracanthium; species Cheiracanthium punctorium. The sequence goes on from JAWZYV010006245.1 coordinate 236,275, forward strand.
TATTTATTTGAATTTTGTAGTTTTTTTATGACTGTGTATTGTCAAGATTTTTAATAGTGACTAGTCTTTAAAAAAAATTGAATGCACTTTTAATTTGTGAATGTTAACACTTAAATTTCCAGCAATTATTTGAAAGTAAAGAAAATCTGAATTATAATTGAAATTATGGGGCTTTAATTCTATCCAATTCTCCACCTCTTCTTTACTGGTTTTATATCACTGTCCTTTAATTTAACCTCAATGCTCTTTCCCACGCCACGATGGTGTGTCTGGCTAAAGAATTATGAACAACATGTGTTGAAGGTTGGTCTGGAACAAGAAACAGGGTCCTCAAATGTATCAGCATGGCTGAGACCCTCTATATTCAAGCCCTGCGAATCAGATCTATTCTTGGCTACTACACATCGACCCTTGGCTCTCGGAGTTTTTGTGATTTACCTATGCACCTTAGAAAGTTAAAGTCAAGTTATATAACCTGAAAAATTCTTCTTTTATTCATAACATATGTGTATATATTGCCTTCTCAACCTAATATTTAGAATATCATAAATAAATAAGTTTATGAGTTTAAAAAAAAAATCTATCAATTTATTAATAAAATTCATCTGAGTTATTAGAGGAATCTGTGTTATATTTAATTGGTTAGATTGTGAAGCGAACAATATCCAATACAAAATAATAATAATAAAGTTGTTAATTATCTCGAAGGAACTTTATTCATTTATTTTCTTCTCAACTCAAAAATGAAAGCTAATATAATGGTTTTTAATACTTATTATGTTTTTTTTTTTTTAAAGAGCTGTTGCAGATTTTGCATAGTTAAAAAAATCAATCAAAATATGTTTCGGTAGAAGTGAATACTTATCTAGCGAATTATACTGTTGCAAAAATACAGTCGTAACTGTTTCATGCACAAAATCATTGCTGGATTTTTAAATGTTGAGTAATGTTTAAAAGTGGTTTTTTAAAAGATCTTCTAGATTGCTTCTGTGTGTGTTTATGTTTTGACATCTTGTGTGAATAAATATAGTTATGTCATCCATTTTAAAATAATTAAATGCATGTATACTTAGGCTTCGATAACTTGGCACTTGGATTACTCATTTTTGGACAGCTCAATTCTTAAAATTTGGGGTAATCATCTTTTGCAAGGTTAGAAGAGGAAATGAGATGATGGGGAAGGTTTTTCTTAAAGGATGCACTATGACCATAAAAATTCCAACCGTTTGGCAAAAAGAGCTATCGCTGGTCAACCACTGGCATATAGGAACCTTTAACATGGTTGAGTGCCAAATTGTCAGAGCCAAACTATAATAAGGTCTTCTAAGAATTTGATTTGCCTCCTAGAATTAAAACGTTCTTTTGTAGTTTATTTGCCCCAGTGATTATAACAAAACTGAACAAAATTTACTCCCAGTATTATACTATGCATAAAAAAAGCAATTCCCATGATTTTTTCTCCCAAACAAACAATGTCATTTTTGAATTGTAAATACTAAAGCACAAAGAAATGTCACTAATTGGGTGACAATCTAAATTAAAAAGAATGACCTTTATGCCTGTGATAACCAAACTCTTAAAATAATCACTTGTTCTTGTATATACATATAATAATGTTAAATGACCAATAACTATCTATGAGTATGTAATTTTAAAGTTTTTCTATTCTGTTTTATAATGACTACATTCTCGTATTTTTCAAGTTATTTATTTTCACCTTTTAGATTTTACTATATTGTTTTGTGTTTATGTAACTGTTGAATGAATTTGAATCAAAATAAACTTTCCCCTTTAAGTAACAGCTTCTGGTAGCTGTGTGACAATCTATTGTCTTTAAATTCCCCTTCTATAATGTTTACTTTAACTCCTTGGTTTATAGGAAGACTGGATTTTTAAATTCTCTAATGTGCTATTGTGTAAGAGTGGCCAACATGTGCAGAACAAATTTTGTAAAGTTTTGACACATATTAACCCTGATGATGCTTAGAAGTACCTTACAAATAAAATTATTTTTAAAAAATTGATTCATTGTAACCCTTTTTCTAAAATTACTACCAAATACTTCACTGAATCAGCTTGCATCTGTGTTCTATTAAAGTAAAATTGTTCTGAATTTTACTTTAGTAATTTTACTTTTTAAAAACTATCAAGAAAAAATCTTTCATCAGCATGTGAATTATTATTAATGAAACACAAAATGTTCATAATGAATGAGTATGCAAAAATATTTCACTGTACTTAAATGGGCAGAAGTATATTTCAATATGCATACATATTAATTCCCAGTAAAAATATAATTTTAATTTATATTATAAACATGCAAAGAAATTTAACCAAAACTTACTGTTAAGTTCATAAACTGATTTAAAAAAAACCATTCATTCAATACCTGGTTGATATAATGGTCTATAATAGTGTTCCTCAAACTTTTTCACAAAGTATCTTCTGTACAACTGAATTTAGTGTATCATAGCCTGAGGCAGAGTTATATTTCTTGCTGCCTTCGCGCGGAGCACAGTATGCAAAATTTTGGTTTTTAATTTATGCCTTGTGTTAATATATCACTCCTCTTTCGAATTTATTAAAATGTTGTTTCCAAATACTTTATCACGTAATTTATTCATTCTTAATGCTTACTTTGTTTTTCATTGATAGTTCACTTGTTGACCAATTATAATTTATGTCTTTCTATTTTATGATATAAAGTAAATAATTATTTAAATTTTGAAAGTGCATTTGGTTAAAAAGCAATAACAAATTTTATTACTTGTGAAAAAAGTAATAGACATAAGTTATTGTTGGCCAACCCAGAGCATCTCTAGTGAGAAGAACGAGTGCATGCAAAAAATTTCATGAGTTTATATCTTAAAGCATTTTTCAGCACCTACATATAGGTATATGTTTATCAGTTTAGCTAGTTAATATGTTAACTGTATTAGCCCGAATATAATGCAATATTTTTTGACTTTCATTTCCCATTAAAAACATGACTCATGTTCAATTTCGGGTCTAAATATAGGATTTTTCTAACTATCTTGATGAAAAATTTTGGGGTGCATTGTATTCGGACTAATGCTGTAGTTATTTTTTTAACTTATCAATTTTTTGTTAATATACACTAAAATAGTTCTTCATTCTTTCAATGTCTTTATAAACATTCAATCCCTTTTTACTGTTACTGAGATTTCTGTATTAAGTTATATTGACTTTTATAACTATGAGCATAAAATGTAGATTGTTTCGTGCATCTACAGTTTTCTTCTGTACTATCCTTTATTTTGGGACAAAATTATTTTTCACTTAAATTATTTTTGTAAGATTATCACTTAACTCATTTCTATTGCAGTTTAAATGTTTTTTCGTGGAAATCTATATTTCTAATAGTCATTGATATAATCATGTATGAATTCCATGAAATCAAAATATGAAAAATGTTTTATTATGTCTGATTTTATTTATTTGTATCTAAATATTAATCTTAACTGCAGCATATTTTATTACTTAGTAGATACTTAGATATCATACCATTGACCGTATTCTGAAAACAGCTTTTGTGAGCAGTTCATGCCACTGTAGATTCTATAGGTTTACCACCAAGAAATTTAAATTATAATATTCTGTTAATTGTTAATAAACTGCAGGTAAATTCGTATGGGTTTAAGGTTATGGGAAACACAAGAAGGATGAAGTTATTTCTTTCTAATAACTCTGTCCTTGAAAAAAATAAAAAATTTCAAGTTAAATCTTAGAATAAGATGAACTGCCAGAAAATCTGTCATAAAAAGGATTTTTTAAGGCAGATTTTTGTGTTGGAAATAAAAAAGTTTTCTTTAATATTGGTTGCATATTCCAGCATGTAACATAGTTCTATTGATTTACTACATAATGCTTAACGAATGATGGCTATCACACTGTTTGCAAAAAAATAAAAGTTTGTTGGTATAATACATAAGTATTCTTAATTACTTTTACTTGGGTTATTTTAAATTTTATTAATCATATATATGATTTGTGTTATATTGTGTGTATGTTTTTGCTAATAAAATTAAAACTGTTTTTTAATGGTTCATTTTCCTTAATTAATAGAAAATGAGTTAGTAAAATAATCTCTTTAGAAAGTTATTTTAAATCCCTCTTCAATACTCTACTGTAAGTACTTTTCAAGTTAAGTAAGTTTTATGTTTTTATTACCGCAGAAACAATAACTGTGTTTTCCCCACATATTTCAATTTATAAATTCATCTCTTTATATAAAAGGCAGCGGGTGGGTTCAAAGTTGACATTAAAGAAGAATTTTGAACTTTAACCTTGCTTTTTTTCTTTTGGGAAAAAAAAACTTGACTTACATAGTAGAATTATTAATCGAAATGAGATTTTATTGATTTTTATAGTATAGATCTTTATATAATAGTAGTTTTCTCGATTCAATAGTTACTTTCAATTTCATTTTTGCATTCAAAATAACCTTGGCCAATAATTTAATTCCATAGTTTTGTTAAAGTACTCTAGAAATAAATTGGATCTCATCTCTTTCAGAGTTATCTTAAACTTATGCTCATGCCTTTTTAAATGTATGTACTGTGATAGAAAGTTTAAAGATAAATAAGTACAAAACCAAACATTTTCTGGTATTTTAACTCTGTGTTTTCAACTTTGGAAAAGAAAATGTATTTTCTTTCATCCATATAAATGAGATGTACAATAGTATTGCAAAGGAAAAAATATTTTAGTGAATTGCAGATAGCACAATAATAGAAAACACTTTTAATGTTGTATTACAGAATATGTGGATTGTATGTGTATGTAGCATCTAGTCAGTATCTTTCGCTGAAATATTCTTATTAATCATTCCTCTGGATTTTACAATATATTACAACTGTATAAACCTGTATTGTTAATACTTTACTCGTTGCTTTCATGAAAAAACTAATATGTACTTTTCATAAAATTATTTTTCTGGTGTATGTTCCAATTTTTTTATCAGTTCAAAATTCATAAAGTAAATTTTAATTACTTGTGACAAATCTATGTGTTTTTCTATTTATTGTTTTTTGCATATTTTTAATAATTATTTAGTTGAATGACTCCTGAACAGTTTTAAAGAGATGTTATATTCGAGACAAATCAAAGGAGTCACAGTATTTATTTAGTATTGATCTTTAATTTAAAATCTTACTGTTACAAGAGTTAATATAATGAATGAATGATGTACAATTAGTACAACAGTAAATAAATGATGTACAATTGCTGCTTTACAATAGCTATTTTACATTTTTGGAGGAAGTTCATGTCTCCTTAAATGGGCTATTGTTCATATGCGCTTTTTAAAAGTGCAACTTGAAATGTAGTATTTTAAATTATGTTTAAGTTATTCATATTTAAGCTTTTTGCAGGCAGAATGAACCTAAAATATATTTTAATCGAATTAACTAGTCACAATTATATAAGATATTGATAATTATGAACTGTATAATAAATGATGCAAGTTAACATAAAATGTTTCAGATACCCAAGAATCATTTGGTTTTTCATGAAATTTTGTTTTGGAATATTGATCTAATACTAGTGGCCAAATATTTGCATGTAGAGAATAGTCAAGAAATGTTAACGATTTATTATTTTTCCACTTATTTCTGTACTTACTTAAAATAAATTTAACGAGTGGAATTAATGAAGTATGCCAAAGTAATTGATTTTGAAAAGATGTTTGTACTTTTTAACTTTGTTTTTACATTGAAACATACCCAAGAACTCTATGTTCTTATAACGGGTCCAGTGCATAGAATCAATAATGTAGCATTTCCATGTATCAATAGCTATTAGGGAAAGTAACTGATTTTAATATTTATCAAATACATCGAAACTTTATTCATGCTACTCTCCTAGCTACTACATTTGGGCTGTTTTAAGATTGTCATACCTGCCAACCTCCTTAAGCCAAAAACAGAAAGACTCGGGCTGAAAGAACAGAAGATTTCACAAAAAATCGGAATATTAAAATAAAATTTAAAAAATATTTTAAGAACAGAAGATCGGGTACCCCCAGTGTATATCACCATTTCTTATTATTTTATATTAGTATTATATAGAAATAAAAACAAAATTAAATAGCAATAGAAAAGAACTTACCTGAATTTTTTTATATAAAATGAAAAAAGATGGAGTATTTTCACAAAAATAAACAATTAAATAAATGTAAATTTGACTTTATTTTTAACCAAAGTATGTTGAAAAATAAACAGATTAAGATTTTTTTTAACTCGTTCAAAGTAGCTTCTTTAGCTTTTACTAATAGTTCATCAGAAAAATTATTTTCAATCTTTAGTTTTCGATACTAACAAATTTTCTAATGATGAATCACTGAGGGAAGAACGAAATGAAGTTCTGTTAACTATCCATGAGGGAATGATATAAGTTACCATAAATTGTGCTGTTAGCTATTAAAATGATTACCTTAATAAATTATTTTGAAATAGAATTATTAATTTACAATTTTTTCGCACAGTTTGTAATACAATTTAATGTATTGACTAAAAATTTAAAAAAGACAGAAGATTTCATCTTCTGGCAGAAGACCAGAAGATATCTTAAAAAAACAGAAGTCTTCTGTCAAAACCAGAAGAGTTGGCAGATATGGATTGCGCTTTAGACATTTCTAAGCTTATGGGGAACGAGTCTTATTTCTTCATATTCATTTTTCAAGTTTACCTTTTACTTTTATTATTATCTTTAATAACTTGCATAGCACTGTTCAGAAAAGTACATAATGTTTTGCTATGCGAGATGAACTGATTTTATGTATTATTGTTAAAAATTATTCCTAACAATACTATTTGAACACATTTTTAAAAAATTATCTGTCGATGATTACAACTTTGTATTTGGAAACACTTTGCATGTTAATGGATCGGATGAAGTTTTTTTTCTAAATGCATTCATTTTAATTAAAAATAAAAATCCCATGGTGTGATTGTTGAACTTTGTTATGTATGATTGTTACATGGTTTAGAGCAGTGATTTTCAGCCCCTGCTGTGTAGATCTGTAAAGTTCTGTTCTGTGTCATTTTGGGAGTGTTCTGGGAAGATAATGTATATATTTTATTTTATACAAATCAGTTTTTATTCTAAATAAATCAAAGTATGAATTGCATACTATTGGATAGTATTTTAAAGATTTTTATTTCCTTTAAAAGTATTTTTTATAGCTAGCAAAGAGAATGTAGTTTCATAATTTACACCCTTAATTTAACTTGATGATGGTAAATGATTTTTAACGATTTGATATTGTTAGCTAATAATCTTATTTCGTTTTCTTTTCTGTACAAGTATAGTAAAATTATCCTTTAAAATTTGAAAATAAAACTAAAGAATTGATGCATTCGTATTTTGTCTAAAAAATGTCCCCTAAAAAGCAGAATCTTATTAACATGAAATAGCAGAAAACTAATGTATTGAATGTGCTTTTCCAACCTGAATTTATTCACTAAAGTAAATATTTTGCATTTCATCCACTGGTTTCATAGCATGCTATTCATGATATTAAGTAAAATAACTGTTCATAAAACATGCATGTGTTTTACTTTACTTTATTTAACTGTTTTTAAGCATACTTTTATACTCTCATGTTCCTCACTACTTTTTCTTTTTTGCCCCATGATTGAAACTTTTATTATACCATGATGATAAGATTGTGATTTAGAATTTATGCTATCACCAGCTAGAAGTCAAAGTAACATCCGTGATATGTTGTCTATTAAGGGATTTCTTTAAAATTTTGTATACTAACCCCCCTCTTTTTTTTTTAAAGTTACCAACGAAATGACAGAAATTTAAAAATAATGTATGGATGCATCAAAATTTTAAACTTTTCCTCTTTCGATGGAAGGCTATATAGGAGCTTTTCACTGAGGCTATCTACGTTTGGTATTTATGTATTTATCACTGATTTAAAACTGAATTTCTATTGTCCCGTTTATTGACTCGTAACACCGGTCAACAGGATTTTTGGGTCTGACTTCTACATGTTAAATTTTAGTTTCTCCTACGTCAAAACTAAGGAAAAAAAAAAATATTTTTTTTTTAAATAAAAGTTTGCTTTTGTTGAAATGAAAGCCATTTTTCAATTTTTTAGGCAAAAATCAGATTTTTATATTTTTTATAATTCTACTCTAAATTAGGATCCGAAAAGTTTTTGCTGGATATGAAAGTCTTTTTTATTCAAGATGTGCGATAAACAATAACATATAAATGTAAAATTATTTTATTGAGTATTCTTGTTACATAAATCATCCTATTTTCAGATGCAATCCATTACACTTTTTAGTATATTACTTAGCATCACTGTGTTGATAAAATTAAAATATTACATACAATATTATTATAATAATACAGTTTACTTTCGGGTTAATCAAAGTGCTGTGCTCTTTCGTTTATGAAATAAATTAAAATAGACTTATCAACGTGAATCGGACAAAAGCAAACTTTAAGAGCTCAAAATGAAAATTGAAGTGTTTTTCAAGGTCTAGAATCAGAATTTAAGCATGAGAACAGACCCCTCCCCCCCCAAAAAAAAATTGTTGACCAGTGTTATCAGATAATCCTGTCACCCGTCATGAACCCATTAGTGCCTAGCCATTTCAGAGTGGATGCTTTTAGTGATAAATAAATTTCTGACACCAGTGATACGAAGAATATTCGGGATGTCCTCAAAACATTAGCCTAGGTTTTTATCCCTCAAATATTGACAAAATAAATTGCGAAGTTACCTTAAAATAGCTACAGAGTTTTAGGGTAGTGATTGAAATTTTCAGGAGATGTAATCGAAATAAATAAATAAAATTTCCTTCTTTATACGGACCCTATACAAAAATATCCCAATTAGTAAAATAGGTCCATCCCATGCCTTAATGAGGCGATGTACAAAATTTTAGCCTTTCATTATAAAAAGTTTCAGAGATATGAAAATAAATATAGGTTGACTTAAATCACTTTTCAGTCACTCTGAAAAAGAAAAAATCGCATTAGAAGATTGCATTTCAGAGGCAGTATGTAAATTACAAAGGAAAGAAATGCTTGCATAAATACATAATACTTTTGTTATTATAGAAATTGCATAGCCTCTTACCAACATTGTTTATACATATCTCTGAACCTTTTTATGATAAAGGCTGAAATAGTGTGCATCCCTTCATGAATGTGTGGATCCCATTTTACTGATTGGGAGTTTTTTGCACTGAGACTGCATAAAATTTTTTTATTTTGTATTCATTTAGATTTAACTCCTGAAAATTTTAATGAATACCATAGAGTTCTGTACTAACTTTGATTTATTGTGTATGTCTATGGTATTTCTTTTCGTAAAAGAATATTTATAAAATGAATAAATTAGAATCAGTGAATTATTATTTTCCACTTTGCTATTTGTAAGCGATTTTGTGCAAATCAAATTTATTATTAGCAAAATTAAAAGAAGAAAATAGAATTATACTTACCTATTTTTGCGAACTATGGTGAAAATGTTAAAAATAAAGTGTTCGTAGAAAATAATGCTGGGCACTAAAGGGTTAAAAATACATCTCTATAAGACGTCCTTTCAATGAGTACCATGCAAAACAATTTTAGAGAGCATAAATGTTCAATTAAGGGTTGTGTTTGATTGACTCATTTTGCATCAAAACTTAATGTTTTGTGACGCATTTTACTATTTGTATTTATGTTCTACATGAGAACTGTCTTCCAACAATGAGCCCCCATTTTGTTGCGGTGCTGATTTTGCTAAGAGTTTCTACAGGACAGTTTGAGATATCAGGGCTGGAGAAGATGTGTTCTTTTAAAGAGTATTGCAAGACATACTTCATATTTTACAAACCTATCTCAACGTGCGCTTATTGTTTTAGGTGTTTATTTTTTTTTTCAAAGAAATGTAGTAATACTATACTATGCATATAATAGAACCAAAAAATAATTCAATTATTAAAATTATTTTGTAATAAAACTGGGAAAGGATTATTATCCCCTCTCCTTCAAAAGCTGTTCTTTAGGGTTATTGTTAAGGAATGCAATCCCGCACTCTTTTTCGTCTTGCGGGATTTCCGGATTGAGATTGATTGATCTCGTGGGATTGACATTTCATTTAGCTAGGGCTTCATGTCAACAGAGAAAAGTAAAAAAGTAAGATTTTAAGCACTATGAAGGTTAACTTTAACAACAATAATAATTAATCTTATGAAATAATTTATACAATAACTTACAGAAATATGAAAATTATAATCATGATTTTCAGAATAATACAGTAAGTTATGCCTTAATATATTAGTATTAGTTATGTTAGCTTCTAAAATTGAGGAATTTACAGAAAAATACATTCACATACTTGCGTTATTTTCTGAGTTGCTGAAGAAAGAAGGTACAAAATCGAACCCATCCAATGAATCATTTCCTAGTCTATTTAATTTTAGTAAAATAATTAAAAGTGTGAATTAAAAAAAATGAATAACTAAAATGAAAACTTTTTATAATGAATTCATGATTGTTCGTTAAGAGATAAATGAGTATGAAATATTTCAGTTCACTTGGCATTGGGAAGTTTTCGAAAAATTTAGATGACGGTGTTTAGATTTAGATGTTGGATCCAGACTCCCATTGGAAGATAATTTAAAAAAATAAAACTTTAAATTAAAATTTGTAATTAGGGATTCGTTTATTGTTAGATAAAAGATATTAATATTAAAAAAATTTCGGTCTATTGGTTGGGAAAGCGGCGTGAAATTTTAATAAAAAATAATTTATTTCTCGGTATCAATCGCGCGGTATTAGGATCGTAATCCCACGGGACGAGTCCCACAAATATGTGTGTGTGGGATCCTGCAGGATCCCGATCCCGCGAGAACGGGATGAAATTTAAAATTACCTTGTCATTTTGATCTAACAGTTTATTAAGTCTTTAGTGCTTTGGAGAGACAAGCTTGGTTTTGCTTGCAATAGATATTTTTCTAGAAGGATTCAAAATCGTTCTGAATAGGAAAGGATTCCATGCCTTGCCATATTGTTTAATGCTGAATTTTCAAAAAATAGTCATTTTAATTATGATTATAAATTAACTGATAGTATTACAGAGAACTTCTAATGCTAGTCATTTCACTCTCAACAAATAAAACTTTGACCAGTGTTTCCCTCTCTAAAGAAAAATTGCTATATAAAATTATTTGTTCGCATCCGAAATGTAGGGTTGATTATAGGCATTTGCAGATTAATATAGGGTTACTCAAAGTAGTTAAAAAACTTTGTAAAAAACACACATAAGAAGTAATAATTAAGAGGATACGCACGTTTCGTTCAAAAATTGTTTTGAACTTCATCAGTCCAAGCCCTTCGTCGTAAAGAACACAGGGAACTGAAAAGAGATAAACAAGCAAGATGTTGCAACAAGGGGCAAAGAATAGTCGAACAAAACCACGGAGAGGGGAGAAAAAAAAATTAAAATATGGGATAAAAAGGAAAGGAAAGAAGCACAAAAAATACAGAAATAAAAAAGGAATAAATAAAAATAAAAAAATAATAATAAAGGGAACACACTAGTACAAACACACACACAAAAAAGAGAAAACAGAACAAACAAACAAAAAACAAATAGCACACTTTTTTTTTTTTTACGACGAAGGGCTTGGACTGATGAAGTTAAAAATAATTTTTGAACGAAACGTGCGTATCCTCTTACCTATTACTTCTTATGTGTGTTTTTTACAAAGTTTTTTAATTACTTTATCGTTTAACACCAGTATTTTGAGTGATTTTTCAGTTCATAGGGTTACTCAGATTAGAGGGAGTCTATTTTGGTGCCCTTGATGATCTATAAGTTTGCTGACTAAAGTATTAATGTAAAAGATTTATTAATAATTTAATATTCTTATTTAGATTTATTGAATCATGACTAATTAAGTTAGTAATTAACTGTGCAATATTTTTAATCATGTAGCACACTGGGATGTTATACTTCTCAAAACATCCTTTTACGTTGTACCCTATTAGCATGTATATAACGCAGTGTTTCTTGACTGATCATTTCCCGTAAAAGACCTGAATTTGAGGCCTAAGTATAGGATTTTTCTAGTTATCTTGAAAAATTTTAGAGTCAGGTTATATTCGAGACTGCATTGTGTGCGGGCTAATACGGTGTGTTACATACAAGCACCCCATATGCAAAATTTTTCTTTGTATGGGATTGTAGTCTTTTTGCGGTTTTGCCAATCAATTCCCGGGAAACAATAACAGAGGGGAGAGGAATTGCACCTATAAACCCAGGTTCGCCATTTGAGAAGGTTTCATGCATGGTTTTAAAAATGAAAAAGCCATCTTCAAAAGGTTAAACACTGAAATTTATTTCACTTCTAGGTTTGTATGACTGCAGGGTTTCTACAGACCTGGGAAGTCAGGGAAATTTGAAGAAAGGTCAGGGAAACGCAAGAATATTTGAATTTTGCGGCAAAAAAAAAAAACTTCCTGTTTGAACCAAATTGTAGAAATTGATTTATTGAACCTTATAAATAATTTTTAAATGAGTCCTTTATTAACCTATCTTGTTCAGTTGAAATATTCTTAATTTTATCCTATATTATGATCCAACAGGGTTTTTGTTAGAATCCAGTGATGCCAAATAATATTTTTCTGTATATTGATTTTATTAATATTATTATTATTATTTCTAAAAAAAAGGGCAAAATATATAAAAAGTTATTAATTAAAGGATGTAATATTAAAAATTGAAACGCAAAATTCAGGAAAACACGCTAGATAAAAAGTCAGGTAAGAACATGATAGATGTCAGGGAAGCAAAAGCTGTGAAATCTGTAGAAACGCTGTACTGGTAGAAAGCAGCTTACGTCATTCAATCTGCTGCTTAGTGTTACTAGAGCTGCAAAATGACTTCGCAAGTAAGGTCCTCATCACAAGGGCAAATGTCATGAAAGCCTTTCCCCCCCCCCCCCAAAAAAAAATAGCTAACCACCGATGTTGTCTGTTTATTATTAGTTACTTGAATTGTAAATTGTTTTAGCTGTAAGCTGAATACTTAAGATGCACTGCACACAAATGCCTCGGGGATATTCCCTATCTCGATATTCTCCAGTCCTGATGGATAACAGATTTTCTTTTTTCTACTTTTTAGAATGCCTTTTCCAGCTGTACTTAACTCTTGGAAGCACAAGCATTTTCATATCCATATAGAAGACCAGCTGGATGGACTGTCCAAAGCTGAAAAAGTGCAGCCATTGCCAGGCATCCATTTGACTAAATGGCGGTCCAATCGAATCATCCATCTGGTGTCACAGAGCTCAGAAAGTTTTTCTGACATAGCTTGGTGTGTGGCGGTGCAGCCGGCTGTGTCGGAAAACTTATTGAGCTCTGTGGCACCCAGCAGCGGAGGGGCTAGGTGGCTTCAGCCCCCCCCCAAAGAGATTGCCAAAGGGTAACATTCTGCTTTATTATACATTTTAAGTAGATAAACTGATCTTTTTTTATAACTTAGCCCCTCCCAAAAAGTTTTACATTACTTTAGACTAAAATTTTGCTTTATTGAACATTTTGTTTGGGTGAAATAAGCATTTTTCAAAATTTAGCCCCTCAAAAAAATTTCTGGATCCGCTACTGGTGGCACCTGATAACGATTCCATCGATCACCGTGTTGTTGGTAGTTAAATGGATCGGTGGCAATGACTGCATTCTTTCAGCTTTGGGACTATTTAACATTCTTTTTTTTCAACCAGCAGTACAAGCTCTGAAATAGGGTGGTTTTTTTATAGCGCATCAAAGCGTTAAAAAGAGAAAAGCATGAAAATACTGATTGTATATTTTGTACATAGCTTGCTGTTTATCCACATTTATACTGTATCAAGCAGATATATGAAATTGCATTGATTGATCTTTGATTTGTTGCCAAAAGTATGAAATTTAAATATATATATATGTGTGTGCGTGTGTAAACTCTGTCCAAGTGTGTTTCTAGGTTTCTTTTTTTAGTCAATTATATATAAATCAATAAATGCTTATTACTATATCAGTTTTCTCTTTATTTATACTGTGCAAGATTATTACGAATGAACATAGCAACCAGGTGAACTTTACAGAAATAAATCTAGTTATACCATTGCCTACCAACTCTGAATTTTGATGGTTTCTCCTGATTTTACATTAAAATTTCCTGATTTTCTGACATTTTGAAGCTTTAATAATCGGCGTACAGTGAACCCCCCCCCCGAACGGCCACCCCTCTTAACGGCCAATTTTTCGTGGAACGGATTTTTCGGCTCATTGACCTAATGTTAAAATAACCTCTATCAGCGGCCACCCGACCCCCTCTAAACGGCCACCGAATGGGATCGCCCATTTCATTTTTCGGTAAATTTTACTGACTGCATGCTTTAATTCTGAGCGAAAATACACAAGGTCAGGCTTATGGCCTAATATAAGACCCAGGAATAACTTGCGAAGTTCATTCCGACGGTTTCTCTCCCCTTTCTTAGATTAGAGGCAGGGATTGAATGTGTTATCTCTTTGTATTCTCCCTACACATACCCTTATTAAGATGAGGAATTCCTATTGCACCATCCATGGAAACTGAAAGAGGAACTGGACAATTGGGCACTGAACAGTGATCGCGATAACGCCTGTAGATGCGCGTGTTTTACGCCTTAGAAATACAGAATACGCCTTACGAATTTCGGAATGCGTGTTTTTAAGCATTGTTTTTCTACATAAAATCCCGTTTTATGATTGGTGATTATGGCAAGATATTCCCTTGAAAATGATTTTTATTTACAGTTGACTCTCTGAAATCCGCGATAACTTTTAACGTAAACAGTCAAATTTACAGTTAAAGCTAACAGTGTAACCCAGAACATATAATCAGTTATTATTTATGTGCTAAATGCAATATAAATATGTATTTGAAAATGAAGCATACGTTTTCGTTGTTTTAATTACTCCTTTGGAAAGGAAAATACTCCTTCTAAAAAGTTTAAGGAGTATTTTGACTCTTCAGAAGAAATCCTAGATCGATTACTCTCATTGAAGGTGTTCTAGGGCCTTTGTTCGGAATTCCAATCGGTAAAGTTAATGGCCTTATCACACTAAAGGGAAAATCCGAGGAACTTCGCGCTGGACCAACTTTCCCAACGGATTTGAAGGCGTGGTTATCTTCAAGGGTTTCAAAAGTAAACTCTCTCCGACGCCAAATAGTCATCCCATCGAGGATTTGGCGTACAGGTTCTAATTTTACTTATCGTGCGTTGGTAGATTTACATCGGATGAGCAGCAATCTCTCATTCCAAAGTCCACTTAAACGCGGCCATAATTTTATTGACACGTGATTCTGACATCGAGCCAAGCTTCGAACATAACCGCCATTGCTCGAAATTGCCTATGACGTAGCAGGAAGAAGTACTCTGGTTGGCCGAAATTTCGTCCGACTCGGATTTTTTCCTTCGGAAAGGAAAAAGTAGGAGTTCGCGGTCGTCAAGGTAACTGCGGAGAAAATCGGCCGTATTTTTCTCTGTGTGATAGCCCTATAAGGGTGCTTACTATTGACTGTAGGCAGATTCCAATAATTTTGGAGCAAGAACGTCGTTCACGCCAGTTTCATTTCATTAGTTGGTCAGTGATTTGAGTTGCAACGATGTCGAAACGCGTTTCCCTAAATCTCTAGCAGCTCATTGAAGTTCTGCGTGCAAATCAGCAAAAAATGATTGTTTCAGAGAAACGTAAATCTTAAAATAGACGCAAATTATATCCTTTTTTTCAAAAAATGTAAGAAAGCATTCAATAAAGTACTATTTTCTCTTTAGATAAATTTTATTTCAAATAAGGAACATGTGCCAGACTTGTTTATATTACGCATTATAGTAATTATCTTATAATAGTAAATAAAACCCTTCTGAGCGGCCAAATATTCTCGGTACTGTGGGGTGGCCGCTCAGAGAGGTTTTTACTGGTATGTTACTTCTCCCCACCCGTTTCGTGTAAGAATTACCAGTAACAGGGTATATTCATTCAATTCGGACCCACATACCATACTATTTTGTTCCAATATTAAAGGGATTTGAAGAATTCTTGGAAATTCTTTAATTGTGACATTTCTGAGCTCCAAAAAAAAATTTTTTTTTTTAAGCAGATATTTTGTAAAATTTTGAACATTTACGAAAAAGCATTTTGTGCTTATAGAAACATTGAAGTTTTATTTATTTCACGTTAAAGGATTTATTTCTGAAGTCTTACAAAGTCAATTTTTAATATTGTGACTTCGCATGAAATGGAAATTTCAAACATAAATTGTTATAGATGTTCATTTTAAAACCCGTTGTTGCTTCCCAGAATGATTCTTTGAATGCTCCGCCGGGTTTAGCGTTGCGCTTGCGTCATCGCTGGAGTCCAGTTTCAGTTCATTAGCCCAGTGGTCCCCAACCCCCGGTCCGAGCATCCAATGATACCGGGCCGAACAAGGAACATTCAATGGTTTCCATTTGGTTGACTGCGGTGTATTTAAACCAGTTTGCTCTAATTTATGGCTTTGTAACAGAAAAAAAAATCTTATTATAATTATTTTAAATTTGTTTATTTGACATTTCAAGAATATGAATTAAAATGGCAGTCACCTAAATCCCTATTACCATTTCTGACAACCTATCGGTGGGGTTTTTTGCTTTCTGCAATGACAGAAACGAAAACAAAGCAACTGATTAAACTGGACATAAACCACCATATGGAACCGACTCGTTGCTAAGAAACAAGCTCGGGTTTCTCATGGATTGACCGTTCTAGCGAGTTAAAATGTTAAATCAATTTCTACGCACTCTTAACTAGTGCAACTGTATTTTATTTTGAAGACATGTTTAAACACAATAAAAAATTAAGTATAAACAATCAATGTGTGCCCCCTCAGCCGACCGCGGTAAAATGATCCAACACTGACCGGTCCTCGGCGATGAGAAGGTTGGCGACTACAGCACTATAGCCGACAGAATACGCCATGAAAGGGAATAAAGGAAGTGACAAGCTTTGTCACTTCTCTTTACCTCTGTAGAACCACTTTCACTGCATTCTCACTCTTTGTGCAGTTGAAGTAGTTTTACTGGCGAAAAGCACACTCCTATTCAAGATTACGCAGGCCCTTATTATCGCATTGGCATGGCAAATCGGGACTTTGCCAAGCCCCCCCCCCCCCCAATTTCAAATATATTTCTGAAATATATATATTTTTATATCAAAATTTTATGAAAAATAAAACAAATTTCATAGATGGGGGGGGGCCGAATTCATCAATGCCCGCGTCCCCCGTTGTTCATAATCAGGCTCTGGGGTTACCTCGTTATTTAACCAATTTTTATACAATAATGTACGTATTAAAAAAACTAGTGTATGTATCCTATTTTATAAATGCAAATTAAGTATATACCTAACTTTCAATTTTACCGCTAATTGTAGGAAAATTGTGTCTACACAAAAACCGTGATCGAGCGAAATAGCACTCAAGTGCTAAAAATGAATAAAACAGCGAAAATATGCATTTTACTTTGTTCTCGCTGAATGTTTTGTGGAAATCAAACCTTAGTATTTCGAGAAATGAAATAGGAAAATAAATGAATGCTTATGTAATTTTACGGCCTGAAAAAATTGCTGCCGTCTTCAAAAAAGGGCGCTGGGTACTTTTAGGTCAAAACTATTGTCTTCGCTTATCCCCCTACACGAGTATCTTGGCCATGAATTGGCTTCCTCTCCACTGGATCCTGTACTGTTGACCTCGCATAATTCGTAATTTCGTAATAGAACAGTAAATTAGACGTATTTTTTAATTCGATTAACAGACTCCTTTTGTTCTTAAACCTTTGTATTCAACTGGTGTCACTAGTTTTCGTGCAAAAACTGGAAAAGGTGTCATAAGTTGTTGTGTTTAGAACATTTATTTTCGGACTTTCAGCGGCTTGGAGGTTAAGGGTCTGTCCATCTATGGCCATCCCAATCGCCTAAGCGTATTTTCCTGGGTTCAGTTCCCGTCCATACCCTGGTTGTTTAAGTTTTCCATCTCTGTGCTAGTAAAATCTTCAATGTGTTGTCTACTTGACTCGACGATAGACTTGTAAGCGGTCAGTTGAAACCAAGCACACGAGTCAGAAAATAAGTGTTTTAACAATAACGGTTTTGCTTCGTTCAGGATCGGCTCTAAGGTAGCTGGCGCCCCGGCAAGCTATTTTCGGCGCTAATTTAAATATCTAACTTCTTTTTAATGAGTCCTTATTTAAGAAGAACCCGGATTTAACAAGGAAATGGGAACTACCTGGCTGATAAAACGTTGTCTATGGGAGTATAACTCGTTTTCAACGAATAAAGCTCGGTTATAACGAGGAATGCTTTCGAGATTTATAAAATTTCTATTGACTTCCACCTCCCCCACTCAGCTAATCCTTCCTTAGAAAAAAAATCTTTTAACATTCCAAAGCCAATAAAAACGACGATGATAGCGAAGAATATGAAGAAGCTACAAAGGGGGCTCACCTGACCATGAACAGCCCTCCCCGTAAAATCGTGGTTTGATGGCGCCCCAGGCATCTGCCCGAGTTGCCGGCACTAGCTTTGTTTCATAAACCTGCTTATAAACCGTTGTGGAAAAAGTGGACAACACAATGAAAGTTTTTATTACCGCAGATAAAGGAAATTTACGGTTCATGCAGACACAAACAACCGGGAGATGAGTGGGAATCGAACCCACGAACGCTTAAGCGATTACTGGAGAGGCAAACTGACCCTTAACCCCTCAGCCTCCTGATGAAAGTTCAGTACCAGGGGCTCGATAAACTCTATCGGAAGACCGGTGGCTTGCAGGTTAAGGGCCCGTCCTGCTTCACGCCAAAGCCGTAAGTGTACACTCGTGAGTTCGATTCCACTCAATCCCCTGACTGTTTAACTTTCCTTTCCCTGTGTTGTCCACTTAGTTCCACGGGGATTTATAGGTAGGTGCTTGACACCAAGCACACGAATCTGAAAGTAAGGGCTCTATTCTGCCAAGTGCGTTTAAGCACGGATGTGTGACAACTAATTGACGTCATTCGCAACCTGCGAACGTATGCTGGTATTCCTGCGAGGTATGGTAGAGCTTTAGGGGCAGATTCTCCCTACCGAATGGGCCCGTTTACATGAGGCGCGTTCGAGAATTCATCGGTTGTGCACCGGTAACACCGGTGCACGATCAGAGCGTTCGAAAACTGGGAGCTGTGGAGTGGAAGTAACCGCATTTGAGAACGTTTCGGTTATGTAGCAGTTGTCTGCTCAGCGTGATCAGAGCGCAACCAGAATAGCCCTGCTACTGAGGTGGATTATTCCGGTTATTAGCGTAGTGTTGCCAATGTTTATTTTTGTTTTCTTGGCTTGGAATCGGATGTGGTGAGGATGATCGAAACCGGTTGACAACCATGACGTCTCTTAACCGAAGAATGACCGCAACCGGTAGCACCGGTGCATAAACGACCGGTGAATTTTCAAACGGGCACATGGACGGAAATGCCGGGGACGAAATACCCGGGATTTTCCATTTTCCCATGTAAACCGGCCCAGTGGCGCACTCAGGATTTTAGTTTAGGGGGGGCTGGGCTACAAGTACTGCTGAACTCGGTTGTAGTGACCTCAATTATAGTTATAATTCTCTTATAACGTCAAAATATTCTGTGCTAGTCGACTTGCCCGTAGAACATAACCCCACGAGCAATGTAACTCATTTTAGAATCCAATAATTATAGGATCTTTTCAGTGATGTTGAAACCAAGTTGAACCGTGTTTCATGCTCTAACTGTAAGTTTTTATTTAAAAACTAACATCTTTTTTTGGTAAAATGTATTTTAGAAATAATTTGAAGATAATTTTTAAAAAGAAAATATTTAACTCATTAGTGACAATTTTCAACACTTTCCACTTCTAATTTCCCACCTTTAGGGGGGGCTTCAGCCCCAATAGTCCCCTCCGTGGGTGCGCCTATGAACCGACCTAATGTTTACATTCCAGAATACGTTTTGAATGATGTCGCAAATCCGAACTTTCCCTTAAACAAACATAACATAATAGACACTTTGGCTGCATTCGTAAACGACAAACTCGTTGCACGAGTTTTCGTAAGAAAACTGGAATGCGTGTGTTGAGTGCTGTCAGTGGTTATCAGTTTCTTTTGCCTTTACGAACAACTTCAGTTTATTGAGTTTCTTCGCCTAGGAGACGTGTTTGTTTACAATTCGCGAATATGTTAACTTTGCTGAGGAGCGTTTTTAGCACATACTCACTATAAAATCAACAGGATTTTTAAAAGAAAGAATGGCCATCATTGAAGTACGCAGATTAAAATTTTGAAATTTCAACTTCATTCTTTCAAAAGTATTGAGCAAGAGAAATTCAAATTTCGCAAATAACGGTTTAAATCAGCTTCAATCTCGACACTAAAACACGCATTTTTGAATGGACTAAAATGAAAACTACAAGAAAATGATTGCCTTTGAAAAAGTATTTACCTTCGTAGCAGTTCCTAACGTATGCCTCAATTTCCACCTCGAAAAACTAATATTTGCAGCTTCAGCAAACGTAAAATACTTTTCATAACATCATGCTATTCCATAACAACGGACGCCATTTCTAAACAAAAACAACGTGCAGAAAGTAAAACTCAACGAACCTACTTCATTCTCAGTTTACTTCGTTTGAAACTAATTGCACCCAGTTTTGTATACGAACGCTCTAGTTTTTAAGCTGAAAGCACCCAGTTTCCTTTACGAACATCTTAGATAGAAACTCGTTGCACGAGTGCAACTCGTTTGGAGTTTACGAATGCGGCCTTTAATGCTCCAAATACAACTACAACTTTCTATCTCCGAAGTATTTGATTTACGGTGAACCCCAAATAAACATGTTTTTCCCCCTGATGCAATGAAGAAAAAAAAATTCGTTTGTTAGAATGTGAGTTATTATTATATTCATGTGCAAAGCTCACGGGCTGTTTTATTGGGGATTTGTTAATCAGTTTGTTAAACCAAGATTAAGTGTTCAAGAATCGTGAATCTGCATACTGCTGAATTTCATTGGCTGGCAGACATCCCTGTACAAGAGGTGAGATTTCTTAGCTTCTAAAAGTGCCTGTTTTTTACTATTTAAGAAAATTGTATAAAAATAAGTGCATGTACAATATAGGATGTGTTCAGTTTAAGGCTTGGAACATTTTTTGGGAGCGAAAGCAAAGAAAAAAAGACAGTTCAATTTCTAGGAAAAGCTAACAGTCAGGGTTATTGCGACTGAAAGCGGATTTTGTAGTCAGCAGGGAATTTTTCAAAATATAAGTTTCAAGTACTAAAGGAGAATTTTATGAAACTTGCTTCGTAATATGGATAAATATTTGGCAATTTTTCTTCGAACATAAGAAGTGAGTTAAGATTGTAATTTGTCTGTCACAAGTGCACGTACTGGAGTACTTTCTTACCCTCTATTTAAAAATAAACCATCTCCAAATTGAGCTGAATATAGTTTGGTACTTGTCATCTGTTGTGTAAAATGAGATATAAAAAAAATCAGCGCATAAGAATGGAAATGCTCTTATCTTTCTGTCGCGTGACTTTCGAACACTCTTGCCCGAAAATATCACTGACACGAGGCATAGAAGGAGAAAGCTGAGCCCGTGATTTTGATGTGAGCCGAGACGGAAGGGGTTCACGAAGAAGGAAACTACGTTAGAAATCAACAATGCCAGTCAAAACTGCAGACCCGTTTCGGTTAACCCTTTAACGCGCAGTGTTCCCGCTCTGGGAACACCCAACTCTGACGTTTTGACTGTTGGCAGTCACGAAGAATGGATTGGATTTCTATAAAAAATAGTGGCCGGTGACAGAGCTCCACGAGAATCCTTTACTTTTGAGCATGTCATTCCCCGTCAAAAGATAATTTTTAACAGCACTGACATCTGCTGAAAAAGGGAAGAATGCGAGAACAGCCGGATAGATTGCCCAATGCGGAAAAAAGGGCAGCCGTTGCCATCGCTCGACTGAACGACCCGCAAGAGGGCGGACGATCGAAACGTTCATCGCGTGCCACAGTCGAGAGACCTTGTTTTGACGCAGCTGGTTGTGCGGCACAGCCAACTGCGTTTCGATCGTCCGCCCTCTTGCGGGTCGTTCAGTCGAGCGATGGCAACGGCTGCCCTTTTTTTCAGCATTGGGAAAGGGTTGAGCCGCAAAGGGTTAACTGACCGGCGTCAGTGCGAGAAAAATTTACTTTGTTCTCTGGAATGTCTACAGATGTTTTTTTTTTTTTTTTTTTTTTTTTCATTTCGGGGGGGGGGGTGTTGAAGAACTTTCACTTGTAACTCATAATCGAGAGCGGGGGCTAATGGGACACTTTTTTAATTTGATCTGTATTTCAGTGAAATATACAGATATTTGAAAATAAATTATACAGATCTAAGACGTTTCTGAAATGATAGCATAGCATTGTCCCACTAGCCCCCCAATGCAGGACTAATGGGACGAACATAAAAAGCAAATAAATTTTATACTAAATCAATAAATAAAAACTAAATTATGTAAGTGAAACTATCTCATTACAAAATATTAATGCCAATGTTCTTTCATATTTTTTTTTAATTTATGATCTAGTAGTTAAAGTGTGGTAGAGGGGGGGGGGGGAACCTTCCAAATTGTAGATGATTGGGTAGTTTATCTGTCAGTTTTAGGTGGTGTTGATTTCGACACTATTTCAGAAATATCAGTTCAGTACTTATCTTCTTTTTCTGGATATATGAATTTTGAAACAGTCAGTTTTTTTTTTTTTTTTTTTTTTTTTATGTCGTTCACAAGCATTTCATCATGGCTGATCTCACTCATGATACAGACGTAATGGAACACTTTTCGCTCTCCTGCAAATTAAACTAAAACAAAGTCACTTCTATATATATATAAATTTTTTTTTAGCTTCTCTTGGATAGTCATATAGTGTTCGGCTCATTCATTTTTATGAGGCCTAAATTAATTCAATTATAGGCCTCATTCATTTTCGAAAACTTTTAGTCCTGATTTACAACTCATACAGGATTTTTAAAATAAAATAACTGGTTTACTGTCTATTCGGCTGTCCCATGAGTTCCCCTATCAACAGTCCCGTTAGACCCCACACCCCACTTTAAGAATTCAAAATATCAAGAATAGAAAACCACATGTTCTGCCTCACAATGCTTGATTTATAGTATCATAATGTTTATCTGCTATCTTGGAGAATCTTTCCATCGATTAAAAGTTATTATAAAAGATTAAGGAAATGCAATTAATCTAAAAAAAATTTTGCTTGGATGTGCTAGAAACAATGATTTCTCAGGCTTAATACTCAACTGCAATGGTTGACCTGTTGTTCAAAAATGTGGTATGATTGTAACCATTCTGTGTCGTACAAACTTTTCATAGAAATATTTTACTTTGCGCACAAACTGTTTTGTCCCATTAGCCCCCCTTCCCAGTCTCTAATTAATTACCTTCCTAATTAATTTCCTTAGTCCCCCTAATTAATTACCTTGTTTATTTTAATTTTCAAGGTGAAACACGAATGTTTACGCAGTCCGAGATTTCAAATGCATCTATGTATAGTAGACACCGGATATAACGTACTCTTCCGGGACCTAAGAAAGTAGTATTGTTATAAGCACTACCGCCGGTTAGAGATGAGTTCGGGCTCATTTTTTGAAGCCCGAGCCCGAGGACTTTTTTAATCCGAGCCCGAGCAATATTATTAAATTTGGAGCCCGAGCCCGAAATTTCAATTAAAAACAAATAAATTTAACTACTTCATTAATAGGATACAATAAATTTTGGAGCTTCACACACCTTCTGTCCCCCGTGCCGCTATTTTTTAAAATAAGTACGTCTATTTATCCCATGAATCACTTTTTAAAATCTGTTTCAAGGAGTATGTTCAACAAAGGAGAAATTTTTCACGAGCCCGAACGCAATGGTGAATTACAGAGCCCGAGTCGGGCTCGGGCTTTCGGGCTCGGGCTGAGCCCGTCTCATCTCTACCGCCGGTATGATTCAATATTACACAAAAAAAAGAAAGTGGGCTCATAATTTCACGTAATATGCGCTTTAAAAAAGTCTGATTTTCTGAAATTTAAGTTAAATAAAAGACAGCGGAAACTTTTTTTTACAATTTTTATGGAGATAAATAATCTGTCATTTTCTTTTGTTTTAAATGAGCAGACGCTACTTTAAAAATACCGTTTTGGGATATTCATAACAGACTTTTGTAGTCTCTGTTAGAGATGAGTTCGGGCTCATTTTTTGAAGCCCGGGCCCGCCCGAGCCCGAGCAATATTATTTAGGTCGGAGCCCGAGCCCGCAATTTCAGCTATGATAAAAAAAAATCCAATTACTTCATGGATAGAATACAATGAATTTTGTCGTTTGTGCAAATTAAAGACAAATAGAGTTGCAAACTCTCTATGCACTTTCTAATTCTTTATATATCCATGTTTATCCAATAATGTCGGATCTCACGACTAAGTAATCAATATAAGCCGCCGTTCTGAAATATCCAAAGAGCCTAACGCACCTTCTAGGCGCCAGTGCCGCTATTTTTTTTTTATAAGTACAGTCAACTCCGGTTATAGTGAACCCGGATATAGTCAACTAGCGTAACATAAGGCGGGGGGGGGGGGGCGGGCGCAGTAGGATAGGGGGGTCCATCTGGGCATATCAGTCAACAGGCAAACGCATGAGTCCCAATTCACATACAGTATCTCTATCCATCATGAAGACACTTGGGTTTTAGTGAACTTCGGATACAGTGGACGAAATTGGATGGTCCCCAGAGGTTCGCTATAACCGGAGTTGACTGTACTTTTATTTTCCTCGTGAATCACTTTTTAAAATATGTTTCAAGGAGTATGTTTAATAAAGGAGAAATTTTTCACGAGCCCGAACGCAATTGTGAATGACAGAGCCCGAGCCCGGTTCGGGCCGAGCCCGTCTCATCTCTAGTCTCTGTATCATCATTGCGGCATTCAAAAAATCGTGACAATGTTTTTGCATCATGGAATGCGTCGGGTATGCTTGGTATAGGCTCCACTGTTTCTTCTTCACTATCATCGGAATCATTATAGACGGGGCTTTTTAGGAGGCATTTGCATGGATGAATGACAAAGAAAAACCATGGTCTTGTTCTGAGCCCTATCTAGCAGGGGAGAAGATAAAGAATCGCTCCCTTCATTCATGCACCATTCATCTCGCTAGAGAATCCGAAAACTAAGAACGGGTGTTCTTGAAAGAACTGAAATTTCCGAGAAAAAGGAAATAAAATGCTTAAGAAAAGCAACATTTTATTTTTGGCTTTTGTATAAAAAGTACGTGATAGCCGAAGTACGTACTTTTGTTAAGTACGTTTGAACCGAAGTTCAATAACATTATCAATAGAGGACTTCAATCTGGACCTACCCTTTAGGTACGTTATAACCGGATAGTACGTTATAGCCCAGGTACGTTATAACCAGTGCGCACTGTATTTATAAATAATTTTTTTTTCTTAAAAGGTATGAAAGTTAAAAATATTTTTACAGAAATCCATATAAAAAAAAATCAGTGTTTAGTTTGGTTTATTTCTTTATATTCACGTTTTTTTTTCCCTAACTTCCGTAAATTTAGATCTTATGAAAGCAAATACACGCATAGCAAAACTGAAAATATATTTTGTTTAAACAAAATTGAAAAAAAAATTCTTAGAGGTCATCTGTTAAAATTTCAATGTATAGCTTTTTTCTCTTTTTCTTTTCTTTTGGGGAGAGGGGAGGGGGAAGTGAACCCCCATCTACGCCACTGATTTTGTTGTATTTTTGTGTGTGTGTGTGTGTGTGTGTGTGTGTGTGTGTGTGTGTGTGTGTGTGTGTGTGTGTGTGTGTGTGTGTGTAAAATATCATGGCGGTTAAGACTCAGGCTTCACGAGCTCATCCCCATAAAATGAAAGGTGATTCAAAACAAGAAGTAGTGAAATAATATAACATTTATTAAATACATCTTAAAATACACACTGTACATCAGAAGTATGAGCACACACACCTTGCGTAGTAAAAAGCTAAACAGGAAGGGCACTCGAACCGAAATGCCCCTGTACTTAATGTCACATACATATACAGAGTACATCATGGATCTTGGAATCTGTCACTTCCTTTTCACAAGAACGGTGTTTCAACAACTTTTCAAACAAGTGTTGTGTATATTGCACTTTGTATGAATGGTACATACCATTTATTTACAAGACATTAAAAGTGTTTTTTTTTAAATTCTCCTGTCCAGTAATGAAGAGAACAGGGGTTAATACCCAGACCCGGACTGGCTCCTTTGGGGCCCACGGCTAGATATTGAATAGGGGCCCCTTAATGGGCAGTTTAACCCTTTAACGCGCAGTGTTCCCGCTCTGGGAACACCCAACTCGGACGTTTTGACGGTTGCCCGTCACGAAGAATCGATTGGATTTCTATAAAAAGAGTGGCGGGTGACATAGTGACACGAGAATCCTTTACTTTTTAGCACGTCATTTCCCGTCAAAAAAGGGTCACGGTTATTTTTAGCAGCATCTGCTGAAAAATGGGAGAGAACAGCTGGATAGATGGCCCAATGCTGAAAAAAGGGCAGCCACTGCCATCGCTCGACTTAACGACCCGCAAGAGGGCGGACGATCGAAACGTTCATCGCGTGCCACAGATCTAGAGACCCTTTTTTGACGATAGCTGGCTATTCCGTCACAAAAGGGTCTCTGGATCTGTGGCACGCGATGAACGTTTCGATCGTCCGCCCTCTTGCGGGTCGTTAAGTCGAGCGAGGGTAACGGCTACCCTTTTTTCAGCATGGGGAAAGGGTTGCGCCTCAAAGGGTTAAGGGAGTATACTATAAGAAATTATGAAAGGGGAATATAATATTTGAAAATTAGGATTGCGTGCCTAAAAACCACATTTAAATATTTCAAAGCTGTCGGGGCCCCCTCGAATCGCGGGGTATGTGGGGCCCTCTACTACGCCTCTGTGGAAAGACTTAAGATTATTGGGAAATAAATAATCAAATAATTCTGATATCAAATAAGATATCAAATTAATGTAGTTATAAAGTAATATATCCATGTTTGGGGAGCCTCGCCGGGTCCCCTTTCGGAAGAGGGCCCTCAGCAATCGTCGACCATCCGACCTCGCCAGTCCGGGCCTGTTAATACCTTAAAATTACATTTTTGTTTTTGCATACTGAAGAAATTCGATGACATATTTATTTTCTTTTTCGGAGACTGCAATACCTCGCTGTTATCGCGCTGCCAAGTACCGTCAAACTCTTCGTTGATTGAAGAAAAATCTTTCAGATACAAGCCAGTCTTAACCCAGACTATCCTCATCGTCATCTCGACTTGGGTCATTAGGATCGAGCAAATGTGACAGTCCGCGTTGTTCTTCCACAGACTCAGAACTCCCAGTCAGACTGCCTGGATGGCACCGAGTGAGTCCCTGGGCTGGTTAAGACTTCTTACTTAATATCCTCGAATGGTTAGGACTTGGATCGTTAAGATCTCGTGACTGCCATTATATCTTTCTTTTACGGCCTCAAAGCTTGAAAGTACCTGGAATCCGACTGATCGGGCGGGATTGAGAGAGAGTCCCTGGACTGATCAACAGTATCACTTCACGGAGTTTGGTCGTTAAGATCTCGTGACTGCAACTGAATTTTTCTTTCTCAGACTCAAAAGTTGAAAGAACCTGGAATCCGACTGATCGGGCGGCATTGAGATCGAGTCCTTGGACTGGTTAACAATATCACTTCTCGGACTTTGGTCGTTGAGATTTTGCAACTGCCGTCAATGTATTCTTTTTTCCCCAGTACTCACAGCTTGAAAGAACCCGAACTAGACCGATCAGAGGCCACTGAGGGAGTATTGTTTTCAGAGTATCACTTCTTGGTCTTGAAGACCACTATCGCATTGTTCTTTCACAGAACTCAGAACTCGATTCAAACTTAGTTACCAAACGTCATCGAGAGAGTCCGTGGACTGGTTAAAGATATCACTTCTCGGATTTTTTGGTCCTTGAAATTTTGCGACTCCTACCATCGTATTGTTATTTCACAGACTTGACGGCTGCAAGAACTGGAATCAGACTGACCAGACGACATCGAGAGGACAGTTTTGTGAGAGTCATCACTGGAAAAAAAAAAGTCATGTCCGCAAGCGTTACCTGCAAAAGTAGGGAAAGTATCTGTTTTGAGAAAGAGTCGAGGACAGGAGGACACGCCTGTACTCCTCGTTGTGTAGCAGCGCCGTCGCCGCCTCAGGCGGCAGGGGGTGGAGCAGGGGAAAGCCCGCGGAGGGGTATCCGATCACAGGGCTGGGTTTGAGGGGCAGTCTGCTGGGGTTGCTGGTGGTACTGGTGCCGGTGAAGACGGCCGAAGACGAGGGTATCTGGAGCAGGGACGACGCGTACAGGTCCAGCTGCGCCTTGTAAGGGTCCTGCTGGAAGTCGGGGGCGCAGTACCCGGGCAGGCCGTTGTACCCTGCGAAAGAGCTGAAGGAAGGGATCTTGATGGCCTCTTGGGGAGCGGCCATGAGCTGGCTCTCGGCAAGGCATCGTTCCAGGAAGCTGTTGCAGCCTCCTCCCCCCATCAGTCTGCTCGTCTCGCAGATGACGGGGGAATCCGAGGTCTCGTCTTTGGACTCGTCCGACCTCTTCTCGGGAGACTGGAGAGGGGAGGACGACGAGGTGCCGTTGGATGACTTGAAGTGGGCGGAATCGTCCGTCGAGGACACTTTGTCGGATTCCTCGGAGGACCACTTTTGCTCGTCGTCGTCTTTACCGCCGAAGAAGAAGTCGTCGACCGGTTTCCTGAGGGAGAAATGGAACGTTAGCTGTTGGTTTTTGTATAGATGTACAAGAACAGTAAAATCTCGTTACAATGAGCTTCACGTTTAGAAATATTTCAGATAAGCGAATAACTTTTTTCTGCAATTAATTCTCGTTACAAGGATTCTGAATTTCAAAAATATTTCAGATTGACGAATAAAGCAGTTCAACAATGAAATCTCGTTACAACGAACTTCACGTTTATGAATATTTCAGATTAACGAATAAAAGACAATTCTTCAATGAAACCTCGTTACAACGATCCTCAATTTTACAAATATTTCAGATTAACGAATAAAACAGTTCAACAATAAAATCTCGTTACAACGAACTTAGCGTTTATGAATATTTTAGATTAACGAATAAAAGAAAATTCTTCAATGAAACCTCGTTACAACGAACTTAGCGTTTATGAATATTTTAGATTAACGAATAAAAGACAATTCTACAATGAAACCTCGTTACAACGATCCTCAATTTTACAAATATTTCAGATTAACGAATAAAACAGTTCAACAATGAAATCTCGTTACAACGAACGTTACTCGTTACAACTTCACGTTTATGAATATTTCTGATTAACGAATAAAAAACAATTCTACAACGAAATGTCGTTACAATGACTTCAATATTTCAAATATAACAGATTTATTAAAAAAAATATTTGCATTAAAAAGAATTCCCGAAGTACATGATCCAGTCATATAGAATTTCACCTCAACAAATATTTCAGAAATGTTTTTTTAATCTTCGGCCCGCCCGTTATTGTTGTGCAGCAATTTCACACTGTGCACAAAAATACAGTGAAATCTTCGTTAAAAGGTAACTTTCCTTCTTTGAATATTTCAGATTACGGTTAAAGTATCAGTATAACAAGTTTCAAGGGATTGATTTTTCACGCTTATGCAAGAAGAATCCCTTACAGTGCGATTTTACAGAATGAATGCAGGGTGCTAACTATGGGTAACGTCACCTATGTAGGAAGGTTGCAGTGGCGCACCCAGAATTTTAGTTTAGGGGGGGGGGCTGGGCGACATGCAAATACTGCTGAACTCGATTATAGTGTGACCTCGATTAGTTACAAGTCTCTTATAACGTCTACATATTCGGTACCATTTGACTGTCCCACAGAACACAAGCCCACAAGCAATGTAACTCCGTATGGAGTCACAATTAATTATCTGCTCTTTTGCGTGACGTTGTAACCGAGATTAACCGTGTTTCATAAACTAACTGTAAGCATTTGTTTAAAAACTTTTTAAATAAATGTCTTTTTGGTTAAAAATAACTTGAAGACAATTAAAAAAAGAAAGAAAAAATAATTCATTAGCGACAATTTTCATTTTTTAAAGCTTTTCACTTCTAACTTTCTACCTTTAGGGGGGGGGGCTTCAGCCCCCATAGCCCCCTCCGTGGGTGCGCCTATGGAAGGTTGGAATTGGAAATGAACAGTTACCCCTATTCTACATCGAAAGTAATTTCTGAGGTTTGAAGGTTACTATTTTGTCTTTTTTTAAGAAAAGAAAGGGTGAAATAAACGTATCTTACTTTTTCAATCGCTTGGATCCGCCAGATTCTCTGAATCCTTTTGCAAATGGGTTGTTGTCTATCTTTAGCTTGGTGATCTGTAAAAGAACAAAAGAGATGTTGAAGGCGCGAACAACTATCTCATTAAATTTCTGAGAAAAGAAATAGAACATAGATTTATAGGATTTTCGAATTGTAATACAGGATTTCGTTAGGATTATGAGGCTGAAGATCTGTTTTGGGTTGTTCGGAAAGTCATTTTATTTTTTAAGAACTTGAGAAAGTGCGTACCTTCTGATTTTGATAGGCGGTGACTGCTATGAATTCCGTCTCTTCGAATGTGAAAGTTCTGAATTTTTTGAACGGCAGCTTCGAAATGTCGTCTGCCCTGACCACGTGGAACCTGGGCTGGTACTTGTGCATGGAGTTGAGAATCGTCTGTGAAAAATAGAAAGAAACACATTTTTCGTTATTTTCAGTTATAAGTATTGAAATTTCTGGTGATTCAACAATGCTGAGCCTGATTGAGTTTTCAATGCAATTATATTTGTATACACTCGTGGCATCAAAATCATGTTAATTGCGCTTGCGATTTGAAAACAATATGCTGGAAATAACCCCGGAGATAACATAAAACTTTTAATGACTATGTCATTTTATCTCTCAACACCCTTTATTGAAAAATCTGTCCCAAAAGTGCAACATAAAAAGCGACATCATTTTACATGTATTTAAGTACTATTAGTTCACAACAGCTTTAATCTATGGCTACACTATTTCGTAAGCTGTAGAATAGGCTTCACATGTATTTTTTTACATAAATTTGAATACTATTAATTCACAACAGCTTTAATCTATTGTTAAAATATTTCGTAAGCTGCAGAATAGGTATCCCATGTATTTTTCTATCAATGGGTTACACTCATAAAAATTTCAACTTAGGCTGACCAGGCGAAATACGCGAAAGAGGAGCGATAAAATGACATAGTCAATGAATATCGTTTTAATATGGCAATAATGAAACTAAAAAATGAGGGGGGGTTCAGGGGGGTCTCCCCCTGACGAGGCTTGAATAGCAGAGATTTTTTTTTAACTCGAGACATTCTTTTACTAGGTATTTGTAAACTGCCAAAGTATAATTCTGTTGCAAACATTTGACTTCTTAACTTCATAGTTTGATTACAGAGGGCAGCACTGAAACACACCTTAGGAGGAAAGGTCGTATTTAGCATTTAGCGCTTCTTCCCCGTGAGAACTTTATTGTCTCCGTGAAACTTTGTTGTTGAAAATTTGTTTTAAAAGATACTCGCTACTTTAATTTTCTGTAAACTGTGTAAAAAAATTGTCGGCTGTATGAAAGAAATTTGTGTTACATATTTTTTAATAAAAATGTTTCACAGAAAAACGTTATTGTCATGATCTCATTAGTAAAAGCCTTTGTGTAACAATTCCGGACCGCACCATTCCATTACAAAATTTTTAGGACCATAACGTCAAAAAAAAAAAAAAAAAAAAAAAAAAAAACCAAGACGTTTGCGCGATAGGCTGAAAATATTTCATAATTATGTGAAAATTATTTTTTAAAAACATTCGCTATTTTAAAAATCTAAAAATTCTGGGCAGTTTTTGTTGATACTTTTGGTCCCATTTGATTCTTAACTTTTGAACAAGACAACAATATCGAGGCAGTTTGATTACTATTTCGACCAACGATTATTTGTGAAACATTCAAAGGTTTCATTTGCAGATGTTATCCTCTGATGACTGGCGAACTTAAAACAGCTGCCCTCGTGTACAACTTTCTCTAGTTCACATCTTTTGCCATCCTGCCACACTGAAAAAACTCTTCAATTCTAGATACTACGGTAGAGCCACCACAGAGTACTATTTACTACCGTGTTTACTTGCGTATTGGTCGCACTTTTTTTTTTCGAATTTTTCATGGTAAACGTGTAGATTAGATGGAACCATTATGCAGGGAAATCTACCACTTAACATTGCACACTCTAATGCTAAAACATGACTGGTGTTATAATAAAATGACTAACTAGTTTCCAAATGATTCCAGATTATGTGACGTACATTAAATAATCTTTTCGTCAGTTGCACACAGAAAAGAGGCATTTTTACTTTCCGAACATGTTCCATGTAAGGAAAGTATTGTGATCATGAAAAATTCGACTTCGAGATTTGGGTGTTTTTACACGTTTTGGGGGCTTCTGAATCCATTGATGCTATTTTCACGAGATGTGTGTGTGTGTGTGTGTGTGTGTGTGTGTGTGTGTGTGTGTTTGTGTGTTTGTGTGTATGTGAGTGAACACGATAGCTCCTGAACGGAGCATTCGATGGAGCTCAAATTGGATATATATGTCATAAACCACCGTTGCAAGACCGGTATGGATTTGGGTGTGTATAGGACTTATAGTTTTTCTACAGGGCTACGACAAAGATTTCTTTTACATTATGGCCTATGGGGGGAATTTCTTGAAAGTGCGCTAGCGTTTAAACGATACATTCGATGGAGCTCCAATTCGGTATACATGTTATAAACCACCATCCTAAGACCGGTATTGATTTTGGTGTGTATAGGACTTATAGTTCTCCTACAGGGCTACGACAAATCTTTCTTTTATGTTATGGCATAATGGCCTATGGGGAGACATTCTTGAAAGTGCGCAAGCGTTTAAACGGTGCATTCGATTGAGTTTCAATTTGGTATATGTTTGAATGATTCATCGATTAAAATTTATTTAAGTGCTTGGTCATGATATTAATCGTAAGTGTTCGAAAAGTCGAGTGGAGTCACTCCAGATTTTTCTTTTTGTAGTCATATTTCTTATAGACATAAATGAAAATCAAATACGTGACTGCGACTTTTATGCTGGGAACATAGTTTGACGATTTTTTCGGCTTTAAAACGGGGGTGCGACTCTAATGAGAGGGCGACATACGAGAGTAAACATGGAATGTTCTTTGAAAAATATTCAGGGCTACTTTAGATACTATTGCTCTCAATTGCCTCACTTTTGGACAAGACAATTGCCTACTATTCTGACCAACCATTTCTGGTAAAACATTCAAAAATTGCAGATGGATTACGAGACTTAATCTATGAAGGGATTTTGGAAGCTGGAAGGGGTCTTACGTGGCTATGCTTGTTGGATATGTTGTTGGTGATCTTGAGCTTGTGGAAGGAAACGACCTTCTGCATCCACTGCTCCCCCGTGGAGGGGGAGTCGGGGTGGATGTACATCCTCTTGGGCATCTCGGGGTCGGCCTTTCCCGCCACCACCCACCGGCTGTTGTGGAACTTGTAGCGGCAGTCGTCCGCGGCCACGATGTCCATCAGCAAGATGTACTTGGCCTTCTTGTCCAGCCCGCTCACTCGGACCTTGAAGGCGGGGAACATGCGCCTGCAGAAAGAATCGGAACATTTAAAACAATGAATCACCATGACGGCCGGCATAAATATATACAGGGTGAATCTATAACTCTAGGGCAAAACTTTAAGGAGTGATAGGGCACATAGCAATGTGTGGTCAAAAAAGCAGTTTTCACTTAACCGGTCATAATCACTTCGTGAAAAGTATTGAAGTGTTCGTCTCATTTCTTTAACCAAGTTTCATAAACAATAGGCTCGTCTCCAAAAATTTCATCCATGAAATAAAATAGAATTTTCAAACTATGAATTCTAGTCTCGTGTTTTCGGTGAAAAATACATTAGTTTCTGACGAACAAGGGTCGGAAAGTGCACAGTTGTTTCAGCACTTTTTCCAAAGTGATTATTAATAGCTACGTGAAGACAATATTGCCGACCACACATTGTGATTCCTTATTATGTGCCCTATCACCTCTTAAAGTTTTGTCCAAGAGTTTGGATTCACCCTGTATATGTATGGAGATTTGGTCTCATTCACTTGTATATTAATGGCAGTAAATGCAAATTCTTTAGTGCCTTATTGGCTTTAAGCTATTTATTTCTACTTCCGGAAATTTCGGAAACAAAATCCCGGGACTGTGAGTTGATAAAATTCCAGACGATGACATTTATATGCACATATAATCTACAAATGTGGAATCAATACAGATAACTTTGCTTTTTGGAAGGGACTAATTTAATTAAGAGCTGCCTTTAGTTTAGCCTGAAGAAAATATACAATAAATATCAAAATACCACCATAATTTGTTTTAGGAGGGTTTAATTTTTTAATGATAAAACTTGTTTAACCCAAGCAAAACCCAGCAAACACACACAGGTTCTCTGAACGTCCATTAACGTTCAGAAGACATTTTCTGAACGTCCATAGACATTCAGAGAACCTATGTGTGTTTGCTGGGAATGCACAACAAAGCAGGATGTTTCCTAAAGCAGTGTTTTTTAATGGAGGGTGTGTCAGAAGGGGGCCTGTTGAAGCCCCTTAGCCACACCCCTACATGTCATTGTTTCTCACACCTGCCAATAATCATCCTATCGTGATAAGTTCTGGGACTTTTGATAATGATGTCCATCAGGGCCGAAAAAATCTATTGCCCGACATGCCCGGGGCATATAAAAATTTCAGCCAGGCTTATTATTATTTATTATTTTTTCCCCACTATTTTGGTTTGCGATTACAACATTTACGTTCACATTAATTTGTTTTAGCAATCTGAATTTTTAATTTTTTTTTTACGGCCCTTAGAGATTTGAGTACCTCTTAGTTCTGTAACAGCCAACTGTCTTCCCCCTATTTTGTAAGTTTCTCTAATTAAATTTGACTGACAACGATTTTTTTTTTACTTTTTGTTGATCCGTTTTTGTTAAACTAAGTTTAAAATGTATAGTTTAGAGATTGTCGTCATATTAAATCAAAATTTCCACCCATGCAGCTCATAGCAATAAAAAAAGAAATAGGGAATTTAATTCTACTCCACCAGTATTGAAGATGCTGATAGCAGTCAACTTCATAACCTTACTAATAATAATTTTGCAGCAAAGACAATATTGCAAGTGGGTTTCAATCTAAGTTTTGTGTCATGTCCACCACTGCGTATCTTTACCCTATTAGATGGGGCAAAGATCCGAAAATACCAAAATCTGCATAAGTCACTCACAGTTTTTATGCATTATATTTTAGATAAAAGCGATCATTTAAAATGACAGGCAAATGTCTAAGCTATATTCTGATAAAAAGTTTAGGTTCATAACTTGTTTAAATTTTTCACAAATGAGTTATAATTCAAAATCGTGGACCTTTGCCCCCCCCCCACCTACCCTATACATCATTAATGTACATAAAGGGTTCTCGGACTTCTTTCGGATTTAAGAAGGGTTTTGCAAGGAGAAAAAGGTTGGGAACCACTGCGCGCGCTACAGGAAAGAATGCGGTTAAATCTTACGGTTACAACGAACTTCGGTTATACAAATTTTTCAAGTTAGCGAATAAAATATTTTTATTATTTATACAGTCGAACCTCGATTTAACAAATGGATTGGAACCCACAAATCCTCAATTGGTTAATTCGAATATCCATTTTTGTAAAGAGTGTGGTGTAAAAATATCAATGCAAAATACCCTTAGATATGGATATGAAAAAAAGAATGATTATTGATTATGCGAATTTAAAAATGATAAGTTACACGTTAGGAGATCCACTTTAAAATTATCTAAATTCTTTAATGTTACTTGTTCTTAGAACTTAATACATACATACTTATTAGCACTTTGGAAAGAAATCCTCGATAGTGCTTTGTTTTTGTGGCTTTGTTTGACTTTCCAAAGCTTTTTGTCGATATTCATTTTGTGTTCGAAACATTCAAAGTTTTAGTTTTATGTGCGAATTTTATTTCAGCGATGGTTGTTCGTTCAATCAGAGCATTTTAGTACCCTTTTTGTCGGGACAGAAAAAATATTCGTTTAATCGGAGAATTCGTTCTCTGTACGTTAAATCAAAGTAATCAATCACGTTATATCATTGATTGCGTTGATTTAATCAAAGTAATCAATGTAGGTTAAATCAAAGTACGATGAAATCAAATCATACTTTGTAATCAAAGTACGTTAAATCGAGGTTCGACTGTATACATAAAGGGTTCTCAGATTTCTTTCGGATTTTAGAAGGGTTTTGCTAGGAGAAAAAGGTTGGGAACCACTGCGCTACAAGAAGGAATACGGCTAATTCTTACGGTTACAACGAACTTCAGTTCTACGAATTTTTCATGTTAACGAATAAAATATTTTAGTTCCAAGTCCGTCACGACGAAATTTCAATTCAACGCATTGATCAGAGCGAACCAACTGGATCTTCCACTGAAGTTCGTTATAACGGAAGTTTTAGTTTGTGAGAAATACGAAGTGAAGTCCACTCACCTCCCTGACTTGGTGATGACCATCTCGGTGCCCAGCGAGTGGAACCTCTCCCACAGGTCCTTGGACTCCAGCTTCACCTCGGGATCGTCCGCTACTCCGTCGTCTTCCTCCGGCTGCGGGGGGGGCTCGACCCCGTACACCCCCCTGGGGTAGTCGAACCCCCCGAAGAGAGGGGGCAGGAAGGAGTTGGTCCTGTAGTCCATGTGGTAGGGGCTGTGCGGGTGAGGCAGGCCGAAGGGGAAGAGGTGCGGGTGGAATGCCATGCCGGAGCCCGGAGTGGGCAGGAAGGGGTCCAGAGTCATCGGGGGGGAGAGCTCTTGTGCGTGACCCTGTAAAATAAGAAGAAGAAAGCGCTGTGTTTGTTAAATGTGCGGTGACAGGATTTTTGGAAGAGACTGAAGGGATCGGATGACGGGGCGCCGGGGCTGGCGCCAGGGATCGGTGGGGGGGGACAGAAAAATTAGCCTTGGAGGCTATTGAGGTTGTTCTTTTAAGAAACCATGTGATTTTCGAGCAGCTTTTTAACGAGTCCAGTAGCAATAGTAGGTTGAAAATATTTTAAATGTCACTCTAAAAGCTGTACTAAATAGGAGGTTACAAACAGGGTACCGGTAAGAGTTGCGAGTAGTGATAGACGCGAGACGGGAAATTTGCGTCTCGCAAAACATCTTAAAAGCTTTGTCTCTTCTCGCAAAATCTCCTATATATCGTAATGTTAAAAAATCTGTCTCGTCTCGCAAAAAAAAGCTGTAAATCTCTGTCTCGCAAAGAAGCTGTAAATCTCTCTCGCAAAGAAGCTGTAAATCTCTGTTTCGTTTCGCAAAAAAGCTTTAAATCTGTCTCGTCTCGCAAAAAAGCTGTAAATCTCTGTCTCTTAAAGAAGCTGTAAATCTCTGTTTCGTGTCCCGCAAAAAAGCTGTCAATCTCTGTGTCATCTTTAAAAAAGCTGTAAATCTCGCTCTCGTCTCGCGTCCATCTCTAGTTGCGAAACATCATGAAAAATAAAATAAAAAACTGACTCATTCAGGTTTGAGAATGGGGGGAAGAAACTTTCCAGGCCTATGTTTTCCAGTTTTTAACATTTAAAATATTGACGACACACTTTTCTTAAACTGTAGTAGTTATTACAATGTACAGATGAGACAGGCTCGGCACAGGCCCGAAAGCCCGAACCGGGCTCTGTCATTCACGATTGTGTCAGGCTCTGGCTCATGAGAAGTATCTCCTCTATTGAACATACTCCTTGTAAACGGACTTAAAAAAGTGATTTATGGGAGAAATTGACTAGTTCCTATTATTGGATAAACTTAATGAATATAAAGAATTAGAAAGTGCATCCAGAGTTTACTATTTATCCGTCATTGGCACCATAGGCGCACCCACGGAGGGGGCTATGGGGGCTGAAGCCCCCCCCCCTAAAGGTAGGAAGTTAGAAGCGAAAAGCTTTAAAAATGAAAATGTCGCTAATGTATTATAATTTTTTCTTTTTTTAATTGTCTTCTAAGATTGTCTTCTCTTTTTTTAATTGTCTTGTTTTTTAATTGTCTTCTAAGTTATTTCTAACCAAAAAAGACATTTATTTGAAAAAGTTTTTAAATAAATGCTTACAGTTAGTTTACGAAACACTGTTAATCTCGGTTACAACGTCACTGAAAAGATCAGATAATTATTTATGACTCCATACCGAGTTACATTGCTTATGAGCTTGTGTTCTATGGGACAATCAAATGGTACCGGATATGTAGACGTTATAAGAGAGTTGTAACTAACCGAGGTCACTATAACCGAGTTCAGCAGTATTTGTATGTCGCCCAGCCCCCCCCCCCTAAACTAAAATCCTGGGTGCGCCACTGATTGGCACAAACGACACATTTTAGAATATTCTTTCCATGAAGTGATTGACTTTTATTTATCAATTAGCTGAAAATTTAGTATCGGGCTATGAAAAATTTAACTCTAACTCATCCCTAGTACAATATCGAGTCGCCCATCTTTAAAATATAAAACATAAATTTTGATATTTAAACGGAGGAAACCGATAACCCGAACTTCTGGTATCTCGAAGTGTTTCGCTGGTTCCTTGGTAGGGATGGATGCGAGACGAGAAATGGCCAAGTTCTCGTCTCGACTCGCAGTTCTACATCGAGTATCGGAGGTTTCGTCTTCGGAAAACGCGAGATCTCGAGAAGTCTCGTCTCGTCTCGCGTCCACACCTATCTCTTGGACTTCCAGTCATGGGGAATTGAGTGTAATAGCATTCATTTTCATAACGTTGTGAAATTAAATTCCTTTTCCATCAGTACTGAGTCAACGCGAATTCACATTTATTCTCCACATCTCTTTGCGACATTTTACGATGTGCTGTCCTCATCCTCTCCGCATAAAATAAGTTGCACATACAATCAAAATGCAATCAAACCTCGTTAATAAGTCACCCGGATAAAACGCCACTCCGCATATGACATCCTTCTTGCGATTGCGTGGTCATCTGTAATCGATTACAAGAAATGATAGGGAGTACGATTACTGACGATTACCAAAACGATCGTGATGAGTGAATGTTAATTGAGTGAAATAACAGTAATCTTGATGCTAAAGAAATCAAATATCAAAAAGCAATTCGATAACGGTGCAATTTTATCATAGAAGTTATGCAAAATTCGTAAAATGCTATTTTAGTCATGGATTACAGTCGGTTGTAATCGGCAAGAAGTCTGGTCCCGAGCTTTTTAACCCTTTAACGCGCAGTGTTCCCGCTCTGGGAACACCCAACTCGGACGTTTTTGACTGTTGTCAGTCACGAAGAATAGATTGGATTTCTATAAATATAGTTGCGGGTGACAGAGCTCCACGAGAATCCTTTACTTTTGAGCACGTCCTTTCCCGTCAAAAGATTATTTTTAACAGCACTGGCATCTGCTGAAAAATGGAAAAATGCGAGAAAGCTGGATAGATGGCCCCATGCTGAGAAAAGGGCAGCCGTTGCCATCGCTCGACTGAACGACCCGCAAGAGGGCGGACGATCGAAACTTTCATCGCATGCCACAGATCGAGAGACCCTTTTTTTGACGACAGCTGGCTGTGCAGCACAGCCAGCTGTGCGTCAAAAAGGGGTCTCTCGATCTGTGGCACGTGATGAACGTTTCGATCGTCCGCCCTCTTGCGGGTCGTTCAGTCGAGCGATGGCAACGGCTGCCCTTTTTCAAGCATTGAGAAAGGGTTGCGCCTCAAAGGGTAAATATGCCTTTTCGCATAGTGTACTTCGCTTATTGCGTCGCTATTTCTGTACCATCCATTATATTATGTAAATTCTTATTCTTCTCACCTATGTAAATTATAATAATGTAAGTTGATAATAAACACACTTACTGTATAAAGATCTAGAATTTCGCTTCGCATTGAATGAGAACAGTGGCGCAGAGAGGGAGGGGGAGCAGGGGAAAAATCCCCAGGGCCTCAGCTTGTGAAGGGCCCCCACTTTTGCTGTTTATAGGATACTTAATTGTGTGTTGTCAATTTTGTGAAAAAAAAAGTCCGAATTCATATTATGTCCCCGGATGTTTCAAATTAATTTTTGAATGAAATTACAAAAAGCCAGCTAGAGCATAAACCACTCACTTGACAAAAGCGAGGAATGTTAGTGATTGAGTCTTCTTTTGCAAGAAAAGTAAACATGGACGGTGTTATTCAACGGTTTGCCATGACTCAAAGTAGAAAGGATTTATTGAACAAGAAATCATTTTTTCCCGAGACACATTGTTAAATAGTAGAAGAAAGGGTATAGCCAGAGGAGAGACTAGGGGCCCACCCAGCCTCCGAAAATTTGAATTTTCCTTAACAAAATGTTAAAGATCAAGACTTTCAATGAGAAATTTTAAAATTTCCACTTTTTTGGATGCCTGCTTGCATGGAAGTATGAATAAAAATATTAATGTTTTATTCATACTGTGGTAACATGCCATGCAAAAATGTTAACGTTTCAAATACAGTTGCTCTATGGAGGTGACGAAGCCTTCTAAACAAAATGTTGGTATATTTTTAGAGCATGGATGTTTATTAAAGTATAATACTGTTTTAAATTAATACTTTTAATTCTATTAATAACTTTCCAATGACTATTAATTTAAAGTTTCTCTAAATGATTCATAATTTTAATAAGGTATAAATGATGGATCTAATACGACATCCAAAGGATTTCTGGATAGCAAAGGGACCCCAAAGATTTTATCCCGGGGGCCCCGACTTGGCTCTCTGCGCCTCTGAATGAGAACTCTGCTTAAGAAGTTATTTTGAAGTGGATGCGAGAGTGATGTACTCACGGGGTTTGACTGTAAAGCCCTCTTTACAGTGTCATTCGTTAATCTATATCGGGGCCCCAAAACCTCCTTCCACTGTAAAACATAACTGCAGCTTATCCTTCATTAAAAAAAAATTCAGCTCACAGATCGGTGTGAAGCGCCAATAAATGCAATAATCTTCCGAGATTAAACAAACGTTATCGATACTCCTTAAATATCGATCATCGGGGGGAGTGTGTGCTCGTCACGTGTTTAATCGAATTGTCACCTTCTCTCCCAATCAGAAGATCAGATCTAGAAAAAGGCCAAGCCCCCCCCCCTATCTTATGCCCCCTCTTGGGGGTGGGATGGGATACTACTTCCTTAGAGCCTACCTGCACGGCAGGATATGGGCCCACAATTATCCACCATTTTTCAAAGATGGGAAGATGCGAAGAAGTCTGAGTCCTCCTTAATTTCCACGTTAATAGGGGGTTATTTTCTGGATTTTTCCCGTAATTGGGTGGTTGAATGCAAACACACACCACGCACGCTCAATTGTGTCTGCGCAGACAGACGTGATCGGTGGTTTAAACGTTAAGTCACAGAGAGAAAGAGCTTTGTTTGAAAGAATGGTATTAGTTTGGAGGGGCTGAGGTAAGATGTATTAAAATAACGCCATACTATACGTTACAGAAATGCATACGACCAAGACAGTTGTAAGCCCGTTTAACCCTTTAACGCGCAGTGTTCCCGCTCTGGGAACACCCAACTCGGACGTTTGGACTGTTGCCAGTCACGAAGAATAGATTGGATTTCTATGAAAAGAGTGGCGGGTGACAGAGCTCCACGAAAATCCTTTACTTTTGAGCACGTCATTTCCCGTGAAAAAATGGTCACGATTCTTTTTAACAGAACTGACATCTGCTGAAAAATGGAAGAATCCGAAAACAGCCGGTTAGATGGCCCGATGTTGAAAAAAGGGCAGCCGTTGCCATCGCTCGACTGAACGACCCGCAAGAGGGTGGACGATCGAAACGTTCATCGCGTGCCACAGATCGAGAGACCCTTTTTTTGACGACAGCTGGCTGCGCAAACGGCTGCCCTGTTTTCAGCATTGGGAAAGGGTTGCGCCTCAAAGGGTTAATATAACGCAGTACTACGCTAGTGAAATGCATACGACCAAGGCAAATGTAAGCCTGCTTAAAAGACAAAAACTTTGGCTAGTGGCGTACCTTAAAATACGCATTTTCCTATCCCCAGAGAGGTATTTTTAACGCCTCTGAAAACGTGTTTTTGCGGATTAAAAATCAAACATACTCTTTAAAATTTTAATTACGCATATTGTAGTTTTGATAAAATTTCACATTTATTTATTACCTAACTGAGGTCTAAACTAAACAATTACAAAAGCTTTATGTTGCATCACATATTAGAGGAAGGGCATGAAATTGCTGGGGGAAAAAATTGAATGTTATTGGCTCTTTTAATTTAAAGGATGGTATTGAGTCGTGGAAAATGCATAAAAGGACACAGAAAGAGTTTTAATATGGAATGAATGGGATTTTTTTAACATTAAACAATATTTTTATTTAACCAATTAACTTCGATTTAGCTTTTGTTCCTCTCATTGGTAACTGTCCTACCTGTCGTTATTTTTTATCCTTTAAACGTGTAATTACACTCCTCTAAAATTAAATTAACTCCTCCAGAATAAATCAAGGAGTATTTTCACGCCCTCACAAAATTTCTAACGATATCTCTGCCGTTCAATTTAACCTTCTCGGGCCCATGGTAACATATTATTGGCTACCATCGTTTAAACACTATTTTTTTACGAAAAGAATGGGTATATAGGTTATAAATCACCGTCGCAAGACCGGTATTGATTTGGGTGTGTATAGGACATATAGTTTTCCTACAGGGCTACGACAAAGACTTCTTTTACAGGATGGCCTATGGGTCCGGGAAATTCTTGAAAGTGCGCCAGCTGTTTAAACGGTGCATTCGATTGAGCTCAAATTAAGTATACATGTTATAAACCGCACCATCGTAAGACCGGTATTGATTTGGATGTGTTTGAGGACTTATAGTTTTTCTACAGGGCTACGACAAAGATTTCTTTATGGCATATGGAGAGTCTTGAAAGTGCGCTAGCGTTTAAAAGGTGCATTCGATGGAGCTTCAATTTGGTATATAGGTTTGAATGATTCATCGATTAAAGTTTATTTAAATGCTGGGTCAGGATCTTAATCGTAAGTGTTCGGAAAGTCGAGTGGAGTCACTCCAGATTTTTTTTTTTTTTTTTTCTGTACGCAAGACAGCTTTAATTTTTAATAGATCAAGATTTGGAACAGCTACCGAGAAGGGTTAACCCTTTAACGCGCAGGGATCCCGCTCTGGGAACACCTAACTCTGACGTTTTGACTGTTGCCAGTCACGAAGAATAGATCGGATTTCTATAAAAATAGTTTCGGGTGACATAGCTGCACGAGAATCCTTTACTTTTGAGCACGTCATTTCCGGTAAAAAAAAATGGTCACGATTCTTTTGAACAGAACTGACATCTGCCGAAAAATGGAAGAATGCGAGAACAGCTAAAATAGATTGCCCAATGCTGGAAAAAGGGCAGCCGTTGCCATCGCTCGACTTAACTTCCAGCAAGATGGCGAACGATCGAAACGTTCATCGCGTGCCACCGATCGAGAGACCCTTTTTTTGTCTTTAGCTGTCTGTGCGACACAGCCAGCGTTTCGATCGTTCGCCATCTTGCTGGTATTTAAGTCGAGCGATGGCAACGGCTGCCCTTTTTCCAGCATTGGGAAAGGGTTGCGCCTCAAAGGGTTAAATCTGGAACTTCAAAAAATTGACAAACTTGTCTTTTACTTAAAAAACTATTCTTTGAATTAGGGTAATAATTACAAGCTGATAATGATATGAGACCGTTTAATAAAGCACGAAAAGTACTTTGTCCATATTTCCGTTGACCAATAGCATTGCTCTGCATGTCTCTTTGACCTAGCATAAATACATACATTAAGGCATACCTCTGCAAAGCACCAACAAGGATCATTAAAATTCCAATGAGTTTTCAAGAAATGCATAGTTCAACAAACAATAACACTAAAAAAAAAATCCCTTAGTTTGTCTTGATTGTTAATTTCCTGAAGTATTTGAAATAATTTCTTATAATTAATTAAACTTAATTAGATATCCCCCCCCTTTCCGAATTCTGAGCATTTAAGAAACAGTCAAGGCGACCGTTGTGGGTTAGGCTGACGAAAATTTCAACGAAAATGCCAACTGAGGCTAGAAGTTGCACAACTGCACACGTAACAGTTAAAACTTTGGAGAACTTAGCAAGTATTTTTTTTGTACTATTCTGCGGTTTTGTGA
This sequence comes from Cheiracanthium punctorium, assembly GCA_038373885.1. Lineage (NCBI taxonomy): Eukaryota > Metazoa > Arthropoda > Arachnida > Araneae > Cheiracanthiidae > Cheiracanthium > Cheiracanthium punctorium. Next base: position 280,746 of record JAWZYV010006245.1, read on the forward strand.
GAGACGTCGGTTTTTAACCATTTATGATGAATTACTTATTCCTGTTTCCTGTTACGAGCTTCGGTTACATTGGTTTTGAACTGAAAGTTTATCCTTATACTCATTAATAATAATGGAGATTGGTAAAAGTTAAGGCGTATAAACACAAATAAATAAAACACTGATTTAATGAAACGAATTGCAGTATAATCTTATTGACACATATACAGATCGATTCTAGACGTTATGTCAGAAATACAAAAGGTGATAGAGTAGACCAACACGATTCAGAATTACACTGCAGTGAGGGGTCGGAAACGGCGTTTTTATTTATCTGTCAATAATCCCTTTGGAATAACTATTGCAGTGTTTGTCTAAATTCCAGTTTCATAACCAATGAGCTTTTCTCAGACACTTTCAACAATGAAATGAATTTGTAAACTAACAATTTCGGTTAAGTGTTTTCTGTAGAAGATGCATTAGTATTTGGGCATACGATGATCGGAAATTACACTGTCATTTCAACGCGTTTTCCAAAGTGATTATTAACAGGTAAATAAGAACGACGTTTCCGACCCAATATTGCAGTGTAATTCTGAATCGTCTTTGTCTACTCCAGCGCACTTCACATTTCTGACACAATTTTGAAGCACCCTGTATATTTGAACGAATAGCTAAACTATTCACTAAAAATACACACACGCACAGAGTGCATTCTTTAAGAAAAAATACTAAATCCCACATCAAACTTAAAACTATCAAAAATTTAAGAGGATGACAAACATTTTACAAATTAACCTTACACGAACTTACACGAAAGAGTACCAACCTCCAAAATTTAAAAAATCTGGAGTGACTCCACTCGACTTTCCGAACACTTACGATTAAGATCATTACCAAGAATTTAAATAAATTTTAATCGATGAATCATTCAAATATATACCAAATTGAAGCTCAATCGAATGTACCGTTTAAACGCTAGCGCACTTTCAAGAATTTCTCCCCATAGGCCATAATGTAAAAGAAATCTTTGTCGTAGCCCTGCAGAAAAATTATGAGTCCTATACACACCCAAATCAATACCGGTCTTGCGATGGTGGTTTATAACATGTATACCCAATTTGAGCTCAATGGAATGTACCGTTTAAACGCTAGCGCACTTTCCAGAATGTCCCCCCATAGGCCATCATGTAAAAGAAATCTTTGTCGTAGCCCTGTAGAAAAACTATAAGACCTATACACACCAAAATCAATACCGGTCTTGCGACGGTGGTTTATAACATATATACCCAATTTGATCTCAATCGCATGCCCCGTTCAGGCGCTATCGTGTTCACTCACATACACACAAACACACATACATACACACATACATACATACATCTCGTAAAAATAGCATAAATGAATTCAGAAGACCTCAAAACGTGTAAATACACCCAAATCTCGAAGTCGAATTTTTTCATGATTACAATACTTTCCTTACATGGTACATGTTCGGAAAGTAAAAAGATAAATCTATAACACAAGCATAACTTTGACCAAACGCAGCAGCCGTTGAAAAACACAGAAAACAGTTTCTGGTGTGTGAGCTTTGTGAAGAACTATGCAAAAGTACCGATATCTAAAATTTAACCATAAACGCATAAATAATTTATTATAAATAACCATAAACGTATTTTGCTCCAATTCACCTGCATTTGAAAAACACAGGCAAGAGTTTCGTTTGCTTAACGATGTTGTTCGGAAAAAAAATCATGTGATTTTGGTACATATGTACACATAAACTCATGATGCCAGGCACTTCAACATTTCGAAGCTGTCTCTTTACGAGCGGTACTACATACTGAAATAAACGATCCATCTGTATCCGCTTCAAAACTTTTACTAAAAAATCTTAAAAATCGGACATTTTCGCAAACCGTGTCACTCTTCGAAACATCTTGCCGCTCCAATCCCTGTTTAAGGCTGTTCTTCGAAAAAAAAGAACTCTGTTTTTAGTCTTGGTACACAAATTGAAATAAACTAATAGCACCATGGTCTCCAAAAAATTCCAGAGTGTTCTTCATAAGCTGTTTTACACACTGCGATAAGCGAAAACGCTGTGGCTTTTGTGAAATTTTCATAAAAAATTCTTAAACGTGGATCTGAGCGGCAATATTTTCGAAGAGTGACACGCTTTGCGAAAATGTCCGATTTTTAAGATTTTTTTCTAAAAGTTTTGAAACTGATACAGATTGACCTGTCTTCGTAGTATGTAATACAGCTTGTAAAGAGAGAGTTTCAAAATTTTGAAGTGCCTAGCATAATTAGTTTATTTGTAATTATGTACCAAAATCACAATTGCAGTGTGTCCAGCAGCTTAGGAATAACCCTCTGGGATTATTTGGAGACCCTGGTGCTATTTACTTATTTCAATGTGTGTACCAAGACTGAAAACAGTTCTTTTTTTTTTTTCGACATACACTCTTAACTTGTGCATCTTTTCAAACTTACCATTGCTTGAAATTGGATGTGGGATATATTTTTATTTAAAGTTTACAGATAGACGAAAGTGCTTTTGTTTGTTTGTTTGTTTGTTTGTGTGTGTATTTTTAGATAATAGTTCAGCTGTTCGTCCAAGTATATATGCCTCAATAAGATATACTGAATTGCGTCACATCCATCAATGTTTTATTTATAAAGTGATAGATCCAGAAATTTTTTCCAGGGTCCAATTTTTGTGAAAACTGTTTGTGAATTTCAATATTTATTTTTGTGAATTTCAACATCTATTTTTTTTTCAAATTTAATACCAGTTTTTGTAAAAGTCTCATCTTTTCTTAAAATAATTAACAAAATAAATTGAATATATTGTAAAAGACTGGCAATGAAAGATTCTTTTAATCCATTGCAATTTTATGAAGGGCCCATAAAACGGACTCAAATTTCGCCTCTTCCTGGAAGGGAGAAAAAAATTATAAGATGAGTTGTATTAAAATATCACTTGGATACACCTGTAGACTCATAATAAATCCCTAACTTAATCCTTATTCTTGCTTTCCGACACCTTTACGCCGCAAATGAGTCCATATAAACGATCTCATTGAGAGAGCAGGTAACGTAGATGGGGTGAAAAGCCACTTGCAAGGCTCGTTTTCTACGGCCAGGCTGACGGGCTCGCCGACTGTCAGGTGGCGTTCAACCGGCTTGCTAATACGGTTCGATCGCGCGCCTTGTAGATAGGGTCTCGGGCAGATATTTTTCGAAAACTGCACGGCTATTTGCAAAATCGATTACGACCAGAGCCCGATTAACCTCTGAAGTGAGGGGAAGCTCAGTCCCATTTCGCCCATCCCCTTTTTGTTTGGAAAAAGTAAAGTTTTAACGATTTTCTTTCATAAAAATAATTTATTCGTAAAACAGAAATTTCATTGATATCATTAGTTCTAATGATGTCCTTTCATAAAAGCATTTTATTCATTCATTTGAAATTTTCCTTTGATAAAAATAGTTTATTCATTAATAGTTTAGTTCATTATAAAGAGATTTTACAGTATTTTTGAAATTACTTTAAACATTATAAAAATAACTAAAAACATTTCCTTACTATAATATAAAAATTTATTTATTGAGTCCTATTTTCCATTTAGACATGGCTCTTTTCAGGAATTCTTTGTTTGTTTTGATGACATCCTAAAAATCAACACAGAAGTTGAGTATTAATTTTGACATTTAGAAGATGTTTAACATTACATATTAAAAGTGTACCCCTTTCTGCCGGTCAAATATTCCACATAATAGAAAAAAACTCTCAACTGCAGCAGATGTCCCAGGCAAAGACATCGCAAACAACCCATTTAGAAATGCTGCGACATGAAGACTTCTGAAAAGTACCACTTCTCTTCATTAGAAATGTTTACAATAAATTAAAAGATCATTTAAAAACATAATTTTGAATTTTTATCGCAGTTTTTGAGTCATTTTCGCCCTCCCCGCTTCAAACTCTGAGGGGAAGCTCAAGCTACCCGAGCCTTTTCAGTAATCAGGTCCTGATTAGTACAGTGGAAATCGATTAGGAATAAGAAAACGGCACGTTTTACAGAAGTTTAGTATTTACATTGGAATTTTGGAGAACCGAACTGGCGCATAACATTGACATATACAGTGGAACCTCCAAAGTTGGACACCTTTCTAAGTTGGACACTTTTCTGGAGAACGGGACTGGGCCATAATACTAAAACACACTTTTATAAGTTAGACACCTCTGAAAGTTGGACGCTTTTTCAGGGAGCAACAAGTGTCCAACCTTCAGACGTTGCACTACCTCCTTATATATAAATGTAACATTTACAGAACAATTGAATCGAGTCGAACCTCGATTTAACGTACTTTGATTGAACGAATTCACCGATTCAAGGAATATTTTTTCTGTCCCGACAAAAAGGGTGCTAAAATGCTCTGGTTGAACGAATTTTTAGCTTTGATTGAACGGACAACCATCGCTGAAATAAAATTCGCACATAGAACTAAAACTTTGCATGTTTCGCACACAAAATGAATATCGGCAAAAAGCTTTGGAAAATCAAAACACAGCCACAAAAACAAAGCACTATTAATGATTTCTTTCCAAAGTGCCAATAAGTATGTATGTATTATGTATTAAGTTTTAGGAACAAGTAACATTAAAGAATTTAGATATTTTTAAAGTGGATCTCTTAACGTATAATTTTTAAGCTCGTAGTCATTCTTTTTTTCATATCAATATCTGAGGGTATTTTGCATGGATATTTTTATACCCTACTCTTTACAAAAATGGATATTCGATTGAACGAACGGAATTGTGGGTCCCAATCAGTTCGTTAATTCTCGAGGTTCGACTGCACTTCACTTGCAAGTTTGACACCCTCTGTGTAGGAACCTCACAAAATTCCAATGCTTTCAATGTATCTGCTTACAAAATAAATGAAAGGAACAAGTAAAGCTTAATTTCCGATAAATTTCATACTCGGAATACCTCAGTTGACCATAAAATTCAGTACGGAATGAAACTAATAACTGACTGGTTTGGTATGAACAAAGTGCGAGATCTAAGCTAAAAATTGTCTTTTAAAATAACTAAATAAAAAGCCTTTTTTACAGTATTTTAGGCACAGATTTTAGAATATTAAAATTTTCATAAAACAACTAGCAGGAACCGCTGGTATTTCGTTTGTACCTATTTTTAAAACTTCATATTCTTCGATCATCAATCACAGATATGCAGAGAAATCCTGGAAAGTGAATACTCATGGCCCCCCCCAAAAAAAAGTATTTAAACTTGCTGAAGATACAGTGCCAGCCTAAAGCACGTTCTGTATACCAGAAAGTTGTCCAACGTAGGGAAGTGTTCAATTCTCTAAATTTGAAGGCTTGTTTACGTTTCTCTTTCTTCTTAAGTATGACATTTTCTGCCGAAGAAATATTATCAAGTTCTTTTAAGAAATGGTGAAAGTTTCGAACAATATTTCAAAAGCGCGATATAAGAAGCACAGAAAATTCGGAAGCATCTTTTTACAAATTGTACCAGGCAACTTTTACAGTCAACTTAGAGTTATGAAACATTCTGGGAGAAAAAAAAAAGATTCAATTAGACTCTTGTTGAAACTAGTGTGGGGTGTACGTAACGGTATAATAAACTAAAAGGTTCGTACGCAGTATTTGAAAAGATGACAAACGTCGCTAATTTCATAACTCAGGTATTTAAAAGTCGACCCCGAGTGACGGTCGGGCTTAGACTTCAAAATGTTAAAGCCGTTATTCTCAAGCTTCACAACAGACAGTAACTGAGACAATTTCCAGCGGTAGTTTCGAAAGAAACATTCTGCACATAGAAATTTAGAACTTTGACCGGAAGGCCCCTTGGAATCATTTATCTTTAACTAAAAAATAAGTCAAAGTTTCGTTTAAAAAATTAAGTGGAAAAAAATTGTCAATTTATTTTAAGCTTCCAAATGACACAACTAAAAAAGAAATTCACAGTTTGAAATAATTTTCAGCCATTGATTATGAAATAGCACGCGAAATTAAAATGAAAGTGTTATTTTACTTGTAAGTATATTTACCTGTATATTTTAATTGTAAAATTTAATATGTATCATTGATAAGCCCAGGTCTTATAATCCAACTAATTGTTTCCTGAAATATAACTTATTTTTATCATGCCTCAAATTATTACTTTTTTTCAGTCAGTTACTTGTGAATTAATCATTCATTCTTTAAAAGTGGCTTTCTACTGTTCACAATTAGAATAAAATCAGTACGCATATAATCTTGTATGTTTACTTGACAACAAACAATTAATCTGCAGGTGATTTTTTTATTTTCGGTGAAAATTGCAAAGCATTTCTTAAGTTCCGTTTTTCAAATTTCTAAACAAAAGAATTAATTCTGCTATTTTCTCTTACAGTTATAACAAGACTAGAAACAAAATGCTGGAGAAACTGCCTACAACACAAATGAATAGGCATTTTATAAAACTCAAGGGTTGGAGGGTATATTTTGAGTGGCTTTAAAAAATGGGATGTATTTTACCGTTTAAAAAAAATATTGATTTAGAAAATACACCCTACACAATAACGTAGAACGAAACACCTCCACGTCGAAACTTGCATTAATCTAAACGAGATTATAAAAATTAAGCTTCTTTTACAGGAACCACCTTCCTTTCAGATTATGTTCGATCTGTTGGCACTTTTCGATATTAAAATTTTCATTTAATTAAGTATATATAGATCGGGAAGTCCTTTTTAAAAATTTCATTCTTTTAAAGTATTTTTCTACTATTCACAATTAGAATAAAATCAGTATGATTATAATCTTGTATGTTTACTTGACAACAAACATCGAAACTATTACACAGTCATTTGTAATTAGTTACGGTAATTAATTCATGATATGATTACAGTTACAGTAGAATCTCGATTAACCGAAGTTCCTGTTAACTGAGTCGATTACAATGCCCCCCCCCCCCGATGTTCTGATGTTACGTCATAATCTCTTCTGCTGCTTGAAAATTGATGTGATCGGGATAGACGTTCATAGAAATTCTGGACTTTCACAAGGAAAAGATACAGATTTAAAAAATGTAAATGTAGCCAATTAATATATATCAAACTTAAAAAATACGTACTTTAGTTTAGCATTGCATCTCAATAAGTTTGAACACTTTTTGTGGAGGCCATTAAGTACTAACTTTCTGAAAATTTCTCTGCTTTTGTGTAGTTTAATAAAGAAAAATGTGACATTTTCAGAAATAGATACTTACAAATGAAATACCAGAAGTTCCTGCTAGTTATTTTCTGAAATTTTTAATATTCAAAAATCTATACGTAATATACAGTAGAACACTCTTATATGCTTCTAATTTAGTTATTTTTAAAAACAAGCTTTAGCTGATATGAGAGACCTCTGGCACTTCGTTCATACAAAACCAGCCAATTTTTAGTTTACTCACTTTTATCGCCAACTGAGATATTTCGAGTTTGAAACATATCGATATGTTCAAATTTCACTTTTTCTTTAATTAACTAAATAATTTATTTTTTTAAAAATAGATACATTGAAACCTTCGAAATTTGGACAGTTGCGTTTCCCACAAAGAGTGTGAGAAACTTTTGGAAGTATATGTAAATGTTAGGAGTAGGGATGGACGCGAGACGGCTTTTTTGCGAGACGAGACACACATTTTTAACATTACGATATAGGGATTTTTGCGAGACGAGACAAGATTTTAGGCTATTTTGCGAGACGCGAGACGCTTATTTTTCGTCTCGCGTCCATCCCTAGAGGAGCTAGTTCGGTTCCCAAGAAAACTGTCCAAGTTCGGAAATTTCAATGTTACTTTCATTCGACTGAGACAGTGCTTTGCATCGAAATTATGCAGTTCATTAAAAGACATTTTATTAAAAGCATTGCATCAATTGATGCTTTTAGTATTAATCTAATCAAAATTAGGAATTGTAATATTTTTATCTTTGTAAATAAGGAAAGATTTTTAAAATTTCAAAAGAATCCGATTACATCAAAAGCAAAAAGACCCCCCCACAGCACCACCACCAAAAAAGAAAGTGCGGGTTCCTTTACACATTAAAAACCAATTTACCAAACTACTGTTAACTCAATTTAAAAATTCTTAAGCACAAATATCGCCTTGAAAAATGAGCCAAGGCGCTGTCATCTCTAAACTTTACAATCCCTACTTATAAATTTCAAGGGAGGGAAAATCAAATTCGTAGTTGGGCCATTCCATATGTGGCAGAATTATATATGATTTATAGAATTAAAATTAAAGCAATTCGCCTAAAGCTATTTTCAAATGAAAATTCATTTTTCAGTTTGCACATCAATGTTATTGTGATTGATACAAGATTTTTAAAATTCTAAAACAAGTCTTTTAGCTGTTTTATTTTTTAATTTTCGAGTCATTTCTTTCTGTGTGACTGAATGACTCTTTTGAAATCTTGACTCTACATTGGCACTTACAACAGGAATTTTTACTGAATAAAGGAGCCATTTAGTTTCTAAACTAATTCATACCTTAAATATGTTGTATAGTATACGCAATATAAAATTGTTTCGAACAACCCAAACGTATTAGGGCTGAATTTATCAACTGTCACGTGACATGACGGAATGACATTTTTGTAAACAAGACTTCATGCTACTGGAAACATGATTTGTGAATGTACATGGTTCGTGAATAAAGATATTATTCAGTTTTTAAACTAGTACATGTCTTAATTATGATGGATATAAAGATATAAAATGACTATTTAGAGCAACCCAAATGAACTGTCGTTTGACGTAATGGAATGACTGAAAAGTTGACACTTTCATAGAATTGTCCAGTTGTGATGATTTGCTAAAATCAAATTTGAGTGACTGAATTTCTACTATGATTTTTTCTCTTGTATCAAAATCTTTTATTCGTTAAGGAAATTTAAGGGTGTTTGTCAAGACTTTTAAAATTAAAAGCATTGCATAAGTTGTTACTTTAAGTATCAACCAAATCAAGATTAGGTATTAATCGTTGTAATCACAGTGATCAAATGACTTGTCACTGATTATTTTTTTATGAGTCTTTTTTTTTCCCTTAAACTGCAATTATAGAAAACATTCACTAATATCTCGCAAAAAGTAAATGTTAAATTAAGAGACTCTAACATTCGAATTTAAGACTGTTTGGACTTCATAAAACGGGTTAATTTTGTTTTCAAATGCCATCGACGAAAGCTATGAGTGAGGTTCAAAGAGGACGGGTTGTATGTATACGACAAAATGGCGTAAAAGGTATCAGACGGAAACTCAATAAGGTTTTATGAAACATATTTAAAATAGAGGAGGCATAACCAAACGTCATGAAAGAAAAAGAAAGCGGATTGTTAAGAAAAACAGGAAAGCCGACGATTGACAAATCAACAAATTAATAAAGAATTCAATTTGAACTCAGAAACGATGATAAGTCAATGTTGTGTTCAAAGCAAAAGGCGTGAGCACCCATATTTTATAGGAAGTGACAAGTCATTTGGCCAGTATGTTTAAAATATGTTTTTAATAGTTTATAAGTAAAGATTTTTAGCATTTCAAAAGAATCCGATTATATCAAAGGCACTAAGATAAAAGAAAAAAAAACACGCTAAAACTATTTTTTTTTTAGTCAGCTCTGTTTATGTCTCAAGTATAAAAGTCAAGTACAAATATCACCTTTAAAATTGAGCAAAGGTGTATCATCAAAGGCAATATCATAATTTAACATTTACTTTTTGCGAGACTAATATCTCTGAAGTAAATGTTAAATTAAGAGACTCTATAACATTCGAATTTAAGACTGTTTGAACTTCATAAAACGGGTTAACTTCGTTTTCAACCGATCCGTTCGATTCGTTTGGATTTAAAATCGAGGGGGCATGCACACACACAAAAAAAAATGACCAAACGTCATGAAAGAAAATGAAGCGGAGATTGTTAAGAAAAACAGACGCCGACGATTGACAAATCAACAAATTAATAAAGAATTGAATTTGAACTCAGAAACGATGATAAGTCAATGTTGTGTTCAAAGCAAAAGGCGTGAGTACCCATTTTATAGGAAGTGACAAGTCATTTGGCCAGTATGTTTAATGTTTTTAATAGTTTATAAGTAAAGATTTTTAGCATTTCAAAAGAATCTGATTACATCAAAGGCACACAGAAAAAAAATCGCTAAAACCATTCATTTTTGTTCAACCAGATCTGTTTATGTCTCTAGTAAAAAATTCTTAATATCGCCTTAAAAATTGAGCCAAGGTGCTAACTATCTGTACGTGGTATCAACCTAAATCCCGATATAGCAAATTTCAAGGGATCGAAGATCAAATTCGTAGTTCTGAATAGTCGATTAAATAAAATTCCAGTGTGACTGAATGTGTACTATGATTTTCTTTTTTATAGGAATTTTTATTCTTTAAAATGTGTTCCTTTTGTAAAACAATAGGCTTCAAGGAACTTTTGAAAGGTTCAAAACAAGCAAATGGTGTTAAATACTCTAAAAATGAATAATGTTACTTCTGCGCTATAAATTAACATTAACAGTCGGCCTGCATCTCTCACTCATCTTTCAGAACAAAATTAAGCAAAAAAAAAAAAAAAAAAAAAAAAAAAAAAAAAAAATCCTTTAAAAATAGGCCCAAAGTATCACTTATTTAGAAACATACGGCAAATTCCCTCTTCTTTTAGCATTTTATTCTGAGTATATCGTAATTCCTGTGGCCTCATTGCTTGTAGTAGTTCGCAGTGCCACTTGCCAAGAGACATTCTGAATTGTTTTCAGTCTTTAGCGCAATTGAATTCGTTAAAAAGCTGTTGAAAAATTGCACGATTTCCCAAAATCAATGTGGAGTATTCGTAAAGTTAAGTTCCTTGTAGCAAGATTTTACTGTATAGAGAAATTTTGTATGTTTAAGATGTTTTCTTGACATCTCATCTTATAGCATTTAAGCTTTTGAAGGAAATTTTTCATACTTAGCCTCCTGTATCATCACAATCTTTAGAAAACTGCTCAAAAGTATCATGATTTTTACTTTCCGAACATGTACCATGTAAGGAAAGTATTGTAATCATGAAAAAATTCGACTTCGAGATTTGGGTGTTTTTACACGTTTTGAGGGCTTATGAATCTATTTATGCTATTTTTACGAGATGTATGTATGTGTGTGTGTGTGTGTGTGTATGTGTGTGTATGTGTGTGTATGTGTGTTTGTGTGTATGTGAGTGAACACGATAGCTCCTGAACGGAGCATTCGATGGAGCTCAAATTGGGTATACATGTTATAAACCACCATCCTAAGACCGGTATTGATTTTGGTGTGTATAGGACTTATAGTTCTCCTAAAGGGCTACGACAAAACTTTCTTTTATGTTATGGCATAATGGCCTATGGGGAGACATTCTTGAAAGTGCGCAAGCGTTTAAACGGTGCATTCGATTGAGTTTCAATTTGGTATATATGTTTGAATGATTCATCGATTAAAAGTGCTTGGTAATGATCTTAATTGTAAGTGTTCGGAAAGTCGAGTGGAGTCACTCCAGATTTTTTAAAAGATCAGTCATCCATCTGCAGTAATGTTTTCATTATAAAATAACATTATCCAAGGCATACTTGCATCATTATTAATGATGCAAGTACTCAAAGAATGTTAAATTAGTTATTATTTTTATTTAAAAGACGCGATTAAAATCGGTTAGCAGATTTTAAACTTTCAGGCTAGAGTTTAACCCTCCATGCATGCTGTAGCCAATTGCCTACACTCTCATTTTTCGTAAGAAAATTTATGATCTTTATCGATTCTAAAGAAAGACAAAAAAAAAAAACAATGTAACTAAGTTAATTAGTAAAACAGTTAAAAGTGCTTATATGAAAGAGCAAGCGTTAAAGGCATTTAAGACTAGATCCTAGCCTAAAATGTGCATAAAAAGACCATGCAGTTTTGCCTAAAATGTGCATAAAAAGACGATCCTGGAAATAATTTTTAGCTTTAAAAATATACGACAACATTAATTTTTGAGAAAACTATTGAACAACTATTGAAAAATAGTAGTATTAGGACTCAATAAAACAGAATGATGCTTTATTTTATTTTATGAGAACTATACGGTATGGACATTCTAATGTTTAGAATTGGAACATTTTTCGCGATTTTTCTGGGAAACGACACGCTGAATTAAAAAATATATATACAGTCGAACCTCGATTTAACGTACTTTGATTGAGCGAATTCTCCGATGTAACGAATATTTTTTCTGTCCCGACAAAAAGGTTGCTAAAATGCTCTGATTGAACGAATTTTTTGCTTTGATGGAACGAACAACCATCGCTGAAATAAAATTCGCACATAAAACTAAAACTAAAATTTTCACACACGAAATGAATATCGACAAAGAGCTTTGAAAAGTCAAAACACAGTCACAAAAACAAAGCACTATCCAGGATTTCTTTACAAAGTGCCAACAAGTATGTAGGTAGTATTAAGTTCTAAGAACAAGTAACATTAAAGAATTTAGATAATTTTAAAGTGGATCTTATAACGTATAACATCATTTTTAAGCTCGCAGTCAACAATCATCATTCTTTTTTTCATATCTATATCTAAGGGTATTTTGCATGGATATTTTTATACCATACTCTTGACAATAATGGATATTCGATTGAACGAACGGAATTGTGGGTCCCAATCAATTCGTTATTTCGAAGTTCGACTGTATTTTAAATAAAACTCTCTCTTTAAAAATTAACAAATAGGGTTACCTGTGCTTAGGCACATCTTGTTTGTCGTTCAGTACTTGTTAGAAATTTATTGGTTTTTGATGTAAAAAGAGGACATTATTTTGCTGTACACCTAATTAGCAATAGAAAGTTTATAAATAGCAAAAATTTAGAAGAGTTTTGAAGTATAATTTCAAATCATGAATAATCAGGTTTTTTTTTTCCCTCAATAGTAACGACTGATGTGAAATCACAACTGAAAATAGTGAATGTTCTTTTATCTCAACTCTACTCAACGGCATAAGCCAGCACTAAAATAATTATGGAAAAACTATGCTGAATCGAGTAACAAGTAAGTGCACAGATTTTTATTCAATTAAAATTGAATTTGAAATGATGTTTATATTGAAATTATTTGTGCTTCAGTACAATTTATTATTTTCTTTACTGGGTTACTGATCTTTATTTTTTTAAGGTTTATTAACAGAAAACGCATATAAAAGAAATTTCATAAGAATTGAGTCATAAATATAGGAATTTCATGACTAAATGCCTTTCAAACGCTTTTATGAAGTGTGTATCAGTTTGATGTAAAATCAAAAATAGAAATATTTATTGTATGTTCTGTTTTTGTTTAATATTCCATAACTTTATTTTCCATTCCTATTAAGTAAGGATTCGTCTTTTCAGATAAAATGTTTTACGGCCTAAAAAAATCTGTATTTTTCTTAAAAACAATAACGTTTTTAAAATAGTCAAGTGTATTCTTGCCAGAACAGCTTTAATCTTTCTCTCTCATTCCAAATAAACATATTAAATTATTTTTTACTTTACAAGATATTAACCAAAGTGAAAAATCACAATTGAACAGTAGTAGGTCAGTAGTTTGGGGGGGGGGGAAAGTAAAAACTCACTTTAGTCATTTAAAATGTTTTATTTTTCTTAACAGTCCCACGCATATCCATAAAAATTACTAATAGATAGTATAATAAAAGTGGGTAGCTTGCGACCGGACGCAAATCTATAAATAATTATGCTTTTTAGACAATAATTTTATATTATGTAAAATTTATGAAACTAAACAAAATAAAATGAGTTTCTACTCTTATCATTATTTCAGAAAACAAGGATCAAAATGAAGATACCGATGCCTTTCTATGGATTTTCCCAACTAATACACAAATCTTGCTAATCGGGATTGCGCCTTGCAAAAAGCTTTTACACGAATCAAAATAATGAAGAATTTTTATGTTTTAATACATTCTGTCACTAATCATTACTGTCTGTTTAGCTTAGTAGATTCACGTTTGTGCAAAAATAATGTAAATAAATTTCCCGAACAATAAGGCTTTGATTAATAAAAAGTTTCATGTAAATGAGTATTCACTGCTAAGAAAATAACCCAGTTACTAAATGATGACTATTAACTTGCTGGTACTAGAAGCAAGTGAAGCTGGGTAGTTTTCATTCGTGTTTTGTAAAATCGGTGATCGATATTAGTCATTAGGAATGCTGGTTGTTGGTCTCTATATCTATTGATGGTATCCAGTTAACATTCAAATTAATAGTTCTCTGAACCATTCAAGGAAATATTATGCTTTACTTAAGATAAAACATAAATTTTCCATAATGGGAATTTACGTCTATATTAAGAGAATGGTGAATTTCGAAATTGCTAAGGATCCACCAAGAAACCTCAAATAATTTTTGTATTTATTAATATTTTATTATCTTTATCGATTCTGAAGAAAGAAAAAAATCTGAGTGTAACAATTAGTAAAACAGTTTAAAAGCGCTTATATGAAAGAGCAAGCATTAAAGGCATTTAAGAATAGATTTCATGCCTTTTCCGTAAGTGAGTATACTTCACGAAGTTCCACATCTTCCAATAAAAACGTTCTATGCGTCTTCGCATTTGAAGAAATCTTATAAAATTCACAACTGAGATTAACATAAAAATAAACTTTGGTAGTATTTTCAGTTTTCGTGTCCTCTAAAACTATGAAATTTTAATATAAATTTAGAAAAACAGGAAATTCTTGTGAAAATTAAGTATTAAAGTAATTTCCTAAAATTAATATTTGTAATAAAGCTTTAAAGTAATACCCACACAAGTGCGTTTGAAATTTAATTTTAAGAAAATGTAGAATAATAATAATAATAATCGAATTGTTTTATTTTTTAATTATCAATTTAATGTCAGTGATATGTTTTAAGTTCCCACTGCAGTTAACAGCATTTATTACGGAAGTTACAAACTGAAATTAAGCATATTTCCAGGTGGTATATTTAACTAACATTTGAGCGCTACAGTAGCAGATAAATTACTTCTATAATTTAAAATGTGACTTTTTTTATCCAGTAGCATCCATTTGTACAGAGTAATATGGCCTTTTCAAAGAGATCAATAATTTACTAAAGTGAAACTATTTTTAAAAGTTTCTCATTGAAATAAATTCCTAGTATTTTTTGTTGATTTTAAATTGATTATTAGTACTTTGCGTTGATTTTTATAAAATCAACAATTATGCATAATATGGGTTCTTTTGACCAGAAGTAAATAAATAAATACTTAAAAACAGCAGATAACTTTTATTAGGTTGTAACGAAAGTTTCCCGCCACCGCAAACATCGTCAGCACACAGTTCTCGTTGGCGTATTGGCTCCTATTTTGTCAAACGATTTTTGGCATTTGAAAGAAAGAGGTTTACTTTATAACATTGTGTTGTGAAATCTGTAAAAAATAGAGTTATCATTAAGTATAAGGTGTCTCAAATGGAACTATCACTCTAGAGGATTAGAACCATCCTTGACTTCCAGTTGTGTTGCAAAAAGTCAGCTACATAATATCAACGAATTATGAGTACAGCTTTAAGTGCTATTGGTTTATCATGTGACACTGTGCAGGTTTGGTACCGAAAGTTCAAAAACAGTTATCTAAGAAGCTAGTTTTTCAGGCAGATATGGCGGAAAACTTTCATTACAACCTGATAATTGTTTGTTTACACTATAAATGTTTCTGATATAATCAATACATCTTTCAACCTATGGAAGATCGAAACTTCAATGTGTTTATAATAGAGAGTGTATGAAAACACATACAGTAAGTTTATCTGCAAATATGTCAGTGAACCATTTTATTTACATTATATTCACAAACTCTTGCATGTCTATAATGTCCGATTTGAATGAGTTGTCACAGTGCATAAGCATTGGTATTATAGTAAACTTCAGGCAATAGGTCCTTATAAACTTAGGTGACCTATTACCTAAGATCTAGACAGACATCTAGCAATGTCATGTCATAAAGAATAGACTGGACTACTTTATATGCACACAATGCCTATCGAAATCAATGAAGCAAAAGGTTCTGGTGTTACATGGAGCATAAAGCATTTTAAGTGTTTTGATTTCATTTTACAGGAAACAGTCACTTATAAAACATATAAATGGTGGCCTACCTCCCAATAAAAAGAAATGACAGCGTTATCGAAAACAGATCTTTGAGGGAAAAAAAATAACTGTAAAACTGTACGTGACGTTACATAACTATGACGTTGAAAGAATTTCTTTTATATCAGAGATAAAATACTTCGATGGGAATATCTCAAAAGATTTTACAGCTAATTATAACTGGCACTTCACAAACAAGTCCATGGCGATATTAAAGCTATATTTACGATTTAATGGCCGCAGTTGCACTACATTTCCAGATGCAATATATGTAAAGTCATCATGCTATATTATTGGGCTTTTGTATTTAATAATTCTGTACAATATATTGAATATAAAAATTAACCCTACAGTGCATACTGTAGCCAATTAGCTACGCTCGCATTTTTTCTTAATAAAAAATAAAATTTTGTAGTTTTTGCATAAATATGCATTTAATAAACTATAAGACCATAATGCAAATTTTTAGTTTTTAAAAATGTAATGGAAGGATTATTTTTTGAGCCAACAGGCATGAATTCATGGCATTTGCATCCAGTTCGCTGAACAAATGTTTGCCGAATTTTTAATGGCTTGTCATTTTTATTGCTAAATGAAAATGAATACAAAACTATTAAAAAACAGTAGTATTAGAATTAAATAAAGCAACATTAGGTTATATTACTTTGTTTTGTTTTATGAGAGCTTCAGAATGGGCATTCCACTTCTTCGAATTTGAATCTTTTCGTTCATGATTTTTTTGGGGAAAGTGTTCAAATTTTTTTCAAAGTTTATGATTGTGTTCAAAATTGTTCAAAGTTCATGATTTTTTTTTCCCTAGCAGGAATTAACCATAAATGAAGTTAAAATTTTATTTTCAGCCCTTAAAAAAAAAAATCAACCATTTTAGTGTTAAATTACTTATCTACGTTTGACTAGCTAATAAATAACCATTTAAAATAAAAGAACTCAACTGCACAAATCTTTTCAAGTATTATTTATTATTTTATTTTTTTTTAGTATTATTTAGTATTAGAAATTCAGAAAAAGTACAAAGCAATTCAGTTTTTAATTTTAACAAAATAGTCATCATTTTCGGCTGTTTGAAACAGATGTGTCACTAAAGCAACATTTAAACCTCGGTGTAGTTAGTCACAGCTCTTAAAGTACCCAAAACGAATTTTTAATTCAATCGTCAAAAACAGAGATGTTGCTTTAAACAGGATCCAATCAAACATACCGTAATAGCAGAGAAAATTATGTTGATTTCATTTTTAGTTTTTAAGTTACTATGACATGACCATGTAATCTTGCTTTAATCTTTTTGCTGCATTTAGCACATTTCGCCTTGGCACAAAATCATAGAACTTGATTTTGTTATTCCTATTCTTTCTTTTGTTGCTTTGTTTATTCTTATTTTTTTTCTTTTCTAAAACTGAAGATCAAACTAAACCGTAGACCAAGGGAGTTTGACCTCTCCCCAGGAAATTTTAGTTAATCATTAGTATGTGTTTTTATTTGCGTTAATTCTGCTGATCAGTTAAAGCTGAAAAAAATAATTCTCCCCACCCGTTTCTTTTTCTGGCAACTGACTTGAAATCAAATAATTCAATTTTTTTACAGGCACAACATTACAGGCATTAAAAACTGCCTCTCAGAAACTGCTAATAGATTCTCGCGATTCTGCCGTACACTTGCGAAAAAGTCGACACCGCAAAACACGTTTTTTTTACGTGCGGTCGCCTCTCTACACGCGATAATGTCATTCGATGCTTCCTCGAATCAGAAACGGAAAAAAAGAACGTTTACACGCCAAGCACAAAACAACAAACAAATTGAGTGGTGTGAAACCCTTCCATCCCCTTATTAATGACACATCAACTACTGTTCAGAAGCATGGATGGTTTTCCTTCATTATGAAGAATCTGGATTAGACAGTTAACATACACTCACGCGAAGTAATTATTGACGTTTTTTTTTTCTATTCCTGGAAATGGCAACAACGCCTTATTGATTTAGAACGTTCGGGTTTTTAAGAACATGACAGTGCCTTTTGTGTTTGTTTGCGAATCACACACAGGTAATTTGTCGTAATTAGAAGTAATGTAGTAAAGGGAAAACAGCCATTTATGTTTAAAGCGACTTGTTAATAAACGCGAATGATAAACATTATTTATATTTTTAACATTTAAAAAGTAGGCGGGAAGAAAAAAAAAAGAATTTATCCGTAAGAAATAATTTATTAATTTTTTTCATTCGTAGAAATGGCAACGTTTTATTGATTTGAATGAAAACACAAACGATTGTTTCCTTTCGTAATATAGATAGGGTTGGGAGAAGCGGTCATCTAACACAAAATTTTTGTTTAAAAAAAAGGATAAACATTTTATGCACACTTTACATTTTTAACATTTAAAAAAATAGGAATTTATTATCCAAATAAATTCCCAGTAAAAAGAAATAGCATAATACTGGACAAAATAATTATGAACCCCCTTTTTCCCTTTTGAAACTGGCAACATTTAGATTATGAATAAGCATTCTTTTTTTTTAACCAATCGATATATATATATATATATATGTGTGTGTGTGTGTGTTCATAATTTTTCACGAAATCATTAACTATTTTTATTCTTGAAATTAGCAACATTTAGATTAAGAACCAGCATTTCCCCCTTTGTTTTCTTTAACCCAAAATGTTCCATAACACAATTTTTTACAAAATAATGAACCAGTTTCTAATTTTATTTTTGAAATGGGCAGCATTCCGTTTTTTTTTTTTTTTTTTTTTTTTTTTTTTTAAATCCACAGATTCACGCGGCGATGTGTTCATTTCGAAATGGATCGTTCCCTATTGGATTATATTGGGAAATCTTTTAAGCGGTTTGTTGACAATTCAAGAGCGACAAGCATTTCTATCAAAAACAGTGGAAATCGGCTTACCTTTTGGCTTCCGAAAAATCCGTGTACGTGAAACAATGGCAACAACAAAAAATCCTACGTGTATGGGTGAACAAACAACAACAGCGCGTCTTTCGACTCCGAAAATGTCCGATATCGCAGCACGAAAAGTATCACACGACAGCTACGATCGCAGTCGAATACATCACTGTTGTAAACAGGGCGCTGGTGGCTCGCTCTTGTGTGAGAGGGGGGGGGGATGAGCGAGCAGCACCATTCCAAGAAAGAACAAAAAAAAAAAAAAAAAAGGAAGGAGGTAGGGAGGGCTGCACCCCCCCCCGCGATTTCTCCCCCGCCGAGATCGCTTGTTAGGCGCCTGGGCGCGGAACGGCTGGCGCCGGGAGTCGTGTACTTCGTCAGTTCATTCCGCCAATGGGGGCGCAGGGGGCGGGGCCGGGAGATGGGCTGCGTTGACGGCTAGCGTCCTCTGGTGGCGGGGCGCGGAACTGCGCGTGGGAAGAGGAGGCATGCGGGTGGGGGGATAATAACTCTCGCTTTTCGATGGGAGAGATGGAAGCTCATGACCAGGCTAATCTCTCTCGCCAGGCGAGGAGTGGGGGTGGGGGGATGCGGGGGTTGTATTCGCCGGTTCTCTCCACCCGTTCGATTACGATCAACGCAATTATTATCGAACGATTTGTGCGTAGTTAGTTTCCGTTCCTTTACGTTAGTGTGTGTAGCTCAGAATGATGTCGCCTCAACAACGTGACGAAGTGTTTAAATTTGGGGAATTTTCTTTAAGGTTGGCTAGTGCTCTCTTAACCCTTTAACGCGCAGTGTTCCCGCTCTGGGAACACCCAACTCGGACGTTTCGACAGTGGCCCGTCACGAAGGATAGATTGGATTTCTATAAAAAGAGTGGCGGGTGACAGAGCTCCACGAGAATCCTTTACTTTTTATAGCACGTCCTTTCCCGTCACAAAAAGGGTCACGATTCTTTTGAACAGCACTGACATCTGCCGAAAAATGGAAGAATGCGAGAACAGCTGGATAGAGGACCCCATGCTGAAAAAAGGGCAGCCGTGGCCATCGCTCGACTGAACGACCCGCAAGAGGGCGGACGATCGAAACGTTCATCGCGTGCCACAGATCGAGAGACCCCCTTTTTTGACGACAGCTGGCTGTGCGGCACAGCCAGCTGTCACCCATTTACCATTCCATTACCCTGCTACTAAAATGAGTTTTTTCCTTTTCAAATGTTGAAGTGACATTATTTTTTTTTAATAATACCATGTTTACTCGCTTTTAATAGTCGTACTTTCTTGACAATTTTTCATGGTGAAAGTCTAGGTGCGACTATTATGCCGGGAAATTGACTTCACAATATAGTACTCTCTAATGCACAATATTACTGCTATAAAAAAAAATCTGGAGTGACTCCACTCGACTTTCCGAACACTTACGATTAAGATCATGACCAAGCACTTAAATAAATTTGAATCGATGAATCATTCAAACATGTATACCCAATTGAAACTCAATCGAATGCACCGTTTAAACGCTTGCGCACTTTCAAGAATGTCTCCCCATAGGCCATTATGCCATAACATAAAAGAAAGTTTTGTCGTAGCCCTTTAGGAGAACTATAAGTTCTATACACACCCCAATCAATACCGGTCTTAGGATGGTGGTTTATAACATGCATACCGAATTTAAGCTCCATCGAATGTATCGTTTAAACGCTTGAGCACTTTCAAGAAATTCCCCCCATAAGGCATAATGTAAAAGAAATCTTTGTCGTAGCCCTGTAGAAAAACTGTAAGTCCTATACACACCCCAATCAATACCGGTCTTGCAACGGTGGTTTATAACATATATACCCAATTTGAGCTCACTCGAATCTACCGTTTAAACGCTAGCGCACTTTCAAGAAATTCTCCCCATAGGCCATAATGTAAAAGAAATCTTTGTCGTAGCCCTGTCGAAAAACTATAAGTCCTATACACACCCAAATCAATACCGGTCTTGCGACGGTGGTTTATAACATATATATCCAATTTGAGCTCAATCGAATGCTCCGTTCAGGAGCTATCGTGTTCACTCACATACACACAAACACACATACACACACATACACACACACACATACACACATACATACATACATCTCGTAAAAATAGCATCAATGGATTCAGAAGCCCTCAAACCGTGTCAAAACACCCAAATCTCGAAGTCGAATTTTTTCATGATGACAATACTTTCCTTACAGGGTACATGTTCGGAAAGTAAAAATACGCTACAATAATCTAGTAACCTACCAAATGTTTCTACGTTTTGCGCTTTTTATTAAATAGTCTTTTCATCCATAGCGACACAAAATAAAAGCATTCTTTTTCCTATGGTAATATTTTTATAAATAAAAATTCCTAAATAATCTTTGAGAAAATCCTCGCAAAAAAAACTCTAATAGCATAATGCATAACAAATCCTTTCCCTGAAGGTTTCGGTTGTACTTAGTTTCGAAAAGAGTACAAGTGATCATTTTCTATTTTCCAGATGAAGGTCGATTACGCGACTGCGACTTTTATGTAGCGAAAATATTTTGAGGATTTTTCTTCGAAACGGGTCAAGACTATTACGCAAGGGCGACTATTACTCGAGAAAACACTGTAATAATTCAGTCTTCTCATTTTATTCACAATAATTCACGAAAACAAGAAAGTTTGTTTCCTTGCATTGGCAGGGTTTGAAAGGAGAAGACAGTTTTACAGGCATAGATGCTTGTAGATAAATAATAATAATGTAAAAGCATTTCCTAATATATTCAGAGAGTCTGTTTGAATACACACGTATCTTAAACAAGAGAATAAAGTAATGGAAACTTAGCTCATGATCTAACGAGGCGAATAAGTTTGTTTCCCTGCATTATTAGGATTGTGAAGGAGAAGACAGTTTTACAGGCAGAGGTAGATCTAACCTTAACGCGCGGGTAAGAGGTGTTTTAGTGTACTATGTTAGTTTTAATGACTTGATATTTTTTAAATTTATGTATTAATAATAAATAATTAAGTATGCTTTAAGGAATCGCACTCATTAAACTGGGAGCAACAAATAATTGCAAAGCGCTTGGGGAAAAAAATGTTCTTTACGCGTTATTTCTTTTTTACATTTATCAATTTTTTTTCCCCATAAAACTACTTTAAAAAATGTGAAAACAGTTTTGTGTAAGCATTTAAGAATATTATCAATAATTGCTTTTAAATAAATTTTTAAATGAGATTGTCTTTAAAATTGTCTTTAATGCTTTTTTTATATTATATATATATATATATATATATATATTATATATATATATATATATGTTTCATGTTAGAAAATTTATTATTATCATGTTAGAAAAATTATTGTTTCATGTTGGTCGCTGAACTCCGTTCCCATAAAAACACGGAAAGTGAAGCTGCTTCCGGCTTGGCCAGTGCTCGAGAGGGTGAACACCTCTCTCTGCTGGACAGATGTGGGACCGTGGTGCACGCTCATGGCAGTGGGTGTACGTTAAAAAGGCTCCCATGTCCTCCCTGTTCAAAGGATGTCTCTGGGGTACCGATTTCAGCAAGTGGTGGGGTCCCTCATGGGTTCGGAATGAGGGACCCACAAGTAGAAATCCAACCCCCTCCAGGGACAATGGCACCTTTTCCCATGGACAGTGCAATCGTCTATCCATGGACTCGAGGACAACAGTAGCGGTACACTAGTACACACTACGACTACACAAAAGTTTTAGTGGCGTTGAGTCCAGACCCCCCCCCCCTGAGACAGACACGGGAAATGGGATCTTATGCCTATTTCTTAAAACTGGTATAGGACATTGGAAAAGAAAATTTTGGATACCCCCTCTCCGAAAATAAATCGTGGCTATACGCCACTGAAGGGGCTCAACCAATTCTTTCCGATTAACGGTGTAGTTCGAAATATCGTGCGGTTTTGGTACATAAATAGAAAAAAACTAATTAAGTCATGCACTTAGAATGTCTCTTCACAAGCTGTACTATGCATCGTAATAAACGATCAATCTATATCAGTTGCGAAACTTTCCGAAAACATTCTTAAAAATTGAAAATTTTGCAGGATGAGTGACTCCTCAAAAATTTTTGCTAGGCAATTCTATGTTGAAGAATTTTTTGCGAAAGTTCTATGAAAAGCAACGTTGTCTCATTTATTACGATGGGTGGTAGTATACCCCAGAAAGAATAATCCTAAATTTTTTAGATGCTCTGGAGCAATTAGTTTATTTTAATTTGTGTAACTAGACCGTGAGAGAGATTTTGTTTCTTCGAACTGCACCTTTAACGGTGCAGTTCGAAAAAATCATGTGATTTTGGTACAAAAGTACACATAAACTCATGATGCCAGGCACTTCAAAATTTTAAAACTGCCTCTTGACAAGCTGTACTCCATACTGAAATAAAGGACCCATCTATATCGGTTTCAAAACTTTTAGAAAAAATTCTTAAAAATCGGACATTTTCGCAAAACGTGTCCCTCTTCGAAACCTCTTGCTGCCTCTGCTTCCTGAAAATTTCCCAAAAGCCACAGCTTTTTCGCTTATTGCAGTGTGTCAAGCAGCTTAGGAAGAACCGTCTGGCATTTTTTGCTAGACCCTGGTGCTATTCGTTTATTTCAATGTGTGTTCAGAGACTAAAAACAGATTTTTTTTTTTCTTCGATATACACCCTTAAAGGAACTCACAGAGGCAAAAAAAGGTTGAGAACCATTCATCTAAACTTTCACAAATTGAAATCGAAACTACCGGAGCAAACATTCCACTCAGTGGACCCATCCGTTCGGAAAAAAAAATTTCGCTCAAGCACGTAAAGCTTTCGAGCCGACTCTCAAAAGGTCCGCCAGGCGCCAGGCAAAGGAAACAGTTGGGTTTTCGGCACGTCGACCACCAGCTTCTTGTTTCGACACTCCCGCAGAACATAATCCCCGAAACAGATAGGCGAGAAGATTTCACTTCACCCCCTCTTCCGCGAATTCGAGGGACCACCCCGAGATGAGGCGTCGGGACGGTGTATGTTCGGCAACCATCCCCCAGAAGAATGGAGGAAGATTTTGTTGGTCTTCTGCTGGATCAGACCAGGCCTCATCGCATTTGTATAGATCCTCATCCAGTTTGGCCTCATCGCATTTGTAGTCTCAGGTGATGGACACTAGGATTTTGGCAAAGGTAGCGACAAAATCGTGCAACATGGCCATATTATAAGTCACTTTTTAGGACTTGTCACTTTTTAGGACACTTAGTCACTTTAGTCACTTTAGGACACTTAGTCACTTTAGTCACTTTAGGACACTAAGTCACTTTTTAGGACACTTAGTCACTTTAGGACACTAAGTCACTTTTTAGGACACTTAGTCACTTTAGGACACTAAGTCACTTTTTAGGACACTTTTTAGGATCCCTGCCCAATGCACGGCATCGGGGCTTGATGGCCGGGTCTGCGGTTGCTCTTTTCTGAGTAATAGATCAGAATTAAATAGGTTCTGTTCAGGCACGTGCCAACAGGGGGGGGCAAGGGGGTTTATCGCCCCCTCGGTCAATGAGTAGAAGGGGCGAACTCTATAATTCGCCCACTCTGTATTTTAGCCCCCCTCAATAGTTTTTTTACAATAGTTTTCTTCAGGATGGGGGGAAGCAATTTTTCCAGCCCTTCCCCTCAAGAAAACGGTTATTTAAACAAACTAATGAGGCATAAACAAAAATTTTTCGAACTCAAACGGAAGGGAGGGGGGCGAAATAGCTGCCACCACCCATCCCCTTCCGCACGAAGAGAACTGTGATTTTAAGCAAACTATTGAGATACAAAAAAAAAAAAAAAAAATCTGTAAATTAATTAGTTCACATGAAACTGATACAGGAAATTTGGCTTACACTCGAATACTTTTTTGAGAGGGTGTACAGACGAGGTTAAAAAAGATTGAAGCCGATTATTTATAAAAATGGGCGGGAGGGGGGAGGGCAAAATAGCTGCCCTGTCCCTGAAGAAAATGATTATTGTAATTGAGCTATAGAAGGGGGGGAGGGGCTGGTGAAATGACTGCCCCCCTCCCGATGTCGGAAAAAATCGTTCGCCCCCCCCCCACTTTCCAAGATGTTGGCACGTCCCTGGTTCTGTTAGTAATTATCTCTAATTATGTAAGTTTAATTTTTATTTCAGTTCCATACATAGTTTTGCATACTATTTAGAGCAGTGGAATCATTGAAATTGATTCTAATGGTATAGCAGAAAAATAAAAAATGGATTGAGACATAAGTGATTCATTTGTCTATTGTTATTCTTCTGGTCAATCAATAGAGATCCTGTACATTCGTCACTTTACTTTCTCGTCGCATACTTTTGTACTAACGTAAGTTTAATTGGAATCAAATTTTTTGAAATGACTGACAACAAATGGTAAAAGAGACAAAAAACAAAAAATTGGTAATAATTACATGTACACTTTAGAGTTAAGTAAATACGTCGAACCCACCCCCTCGCAAAAAAAACTAAACAAGCGCTACAGTTTTATTACACGTATAGATTATTTGCCATGACCTAGAACTAACGTACTATGGCACTTATCTCAGGAAGATTAATAGAAAAGAAATTTTCAAAATAGTGCTCCACTGTTGCCCCCTCCGACATGGAACTCTGGATCCGCCCCTGGTAGACCCACTAGGCCTCGACGTAGGACCCTTAAAGTTTTAGTAGCCTCAAGATTATCAAAATAATTTTATTATCAAAATGAGTATTCCGAAAGAAATAGCGTAAAAAAGAACATGAATGAGAATAAATTAACTTTTACAGCACATTCCGCTGCACCGTAAGAAATACCTGTAATTTTGCTACACAGAGTGTTGTAAAATGATTAGGAATGGACGCGAGACTAAAAATAGGCGTCTGGCGTCTCGCAAAATAGCCCAAAAGCTTTGTCTCTTCTCGCAAAATCCTGATATCGTAATGTTCAAAATGTGTGTCTCGTCTCGCAAAAAAGCTGTCAATCTCTGTCTCGTCTCGCAAAAAATAGTCTCGCGTCCATCCATAAAAATAATCCAGTGTTTTAAATCCACTCAAAAATGACGTAATGACATTGATAAGCCAATCACGAGGAACCTATAGTAATGATTGTATGGCAACGGGCACAGTCTACATCACAACGTGGTGACGTTACGTATACCTGCACGTTGTGCTGCAATCATTTTTTTTTTAGTGGTGCAAAAGTGTTTGTTTAACGTTGCATTCAAGGATAGAAAAAGTAGCCTGTTAAGGTCCAAGCATTCCAGCATGCATCGACGTAACATTATTTGAAGCGTAACTTCAGTGCATTAAAAATTTATGCAATGGTAGGGGTGTGTGTGTGTGTGTGTGTGTGAAATCCCAATTTTTTCCCTTCTGTAAGCCACTGCTAACAAATATTTGTACCCTGCGACAAAACATGTCAAAAATTGTCTCCGCATAGGTGCGGGGGGGGCACAGTAAAGACCCCCTATGCGGCCTTTACTGAGGGCCGACTAAGACATTCGGATCCTTTATCTCATTAACGTGCAGTGTTCCCGCTCTGGGAACACCCAACTCTGTCGTTTTGACTGTTGCCAGTCACGATGAATAGATTGGATTTCTATAAAAGTAGTTGCGGGTGACATCGCTCCACGAGAATCCTTTACTTTTTAGCACGTAAAAAGATTATTTTTAACAGCACTGACATCTGCTGAAAAATGGAAGAATGCGAGGAACAGCTGGATCAGATGGCCCCATGCTGAAAAAAGGGCAGCCGTTGCCATCGCTCGACTTCACGACCCGCAAGAGGGCGGACGATCGAAACGTTCATCGCGTGCCACGGAGACCCTACTTTTGACGACAGCTGGCTGTGCCGCACAGCCGGCTGTCTTCAAAAAAAGGGTCTCCAGATCGGTGGCAGGCGATGAACGTTTCGATCGTCCGCCCTCTTGCGGGTCGTGAAGTCGAGCGATGGCAACGGCTGCCCTTTTTTCAGCATTGGGAAAGGGTTGCGCCTCAAAGGGTTATTCTAGGCGTAAAGGATCTGAATGTCGTAGTGAGACCCCTGTACGTACACGTGATGTCATCAAGCGCATGCTGGATTTTAGGACTTATCGCCACCCAATTCACGTGATAACGGGATGCTGAGGACTTTTGTTGCCGCCAAAGTGGCTCATTCGTCGCCAAAATTTGCACGATCGATCTAGCAATTGTCGCACGAAGAAATGTGCACGGTCGTATCTATTTCATGAACAGCGAGAGAAGATTCCGAGCCGAGATATAAAAACCATCTTTCATAATGCGCCCTATTCTATTCCTCGTCTCGCTTTTGTGGAGTGCTTTGGCGGGGGCATTGCCATTCACTCGCCATTTTCTTCTTTATTTGTAACAAGAATTTCCAAAGAGATGTTTTCCCAAAACAAAAATAAAAGGCGACGATTTTCAACCATTGTAGGAGCGAATTCTGAGAACTTCGGCAATTAGCGGCATTGTTCCCGCACTCGTCATGGAATGCGGGCGTCAGAGAAGTGAAGTGAAGAGAGGAGGCGACTCGATCCGTCCCTTTTGGAAGGAGCTGTAAAAGATTCTTTTTTTTTTTTGCAGCAACTTGTTGTTCTAGGGGTGTGGGTGGAACTTATCTCGCCATCTTCTCTTTGTCAGGGGAGTAATTAACCACATTCTCACATAATGCTCTCTCTCTCTAGATGACTGCCGAACTGAACAGTGCATTTAAAAAAAAAGTTAGGCGGGGGGGAGAGAAATAAAAAGGCCAATTTGTTCTCTGCGATGATTTCTTTATCGACGCCATTTCTTTTATTTATGAAGACAAGGGTTCGTTGAATGCAGGTTCTGCGGAGTGCATCGATCCGATCTTCGAGGTGTCGGGGATCCGCCAGTTTTGCAACGCTGGCAAGAGAACGGAGGTGCCACCCGCATGAACAAGAAAGGCAAGTCGTGCGCAAAGCATATCCTGTAAAAACATTTTCCAACAAAGTCTAATGTACCGAGCATTCCGAAGAACATGGCACGGGGTGTAACTATTCCCCAGTCGGTAGACACAAGAGATGACTTCGGGCTCCTTTTTTAAAGCCCGAGCCCCAGGACTCGATTCGAGTCCTCCCGATATTATTGAAGTCGTAGCCCGATCCCGAAATTTCAGGTAATAGTTAAAGTCAATGGCTTCTTGCAGTGGCGTAGCCAGAAATTTTTCATTGGCGACTACTGCAACTCACATATGTATACGTGTGTTAAAAATTTATCAAATTCCTCATGTGGGGTTCCTCCCCCCTTGGCTACGCCATTGACTACTTAGATAGAATATCCTAAATTTTGCGGTTTTTTCCAATGAAAGACATAGAACAGCAAACTCTTAATGCACTTTCTAATTCTTTATATTGAATATAAAGCTTATCCAATAATAATAATTAATGTTCAGAACGTGATTACCACGTCTTACATTGTGCAAAACGCGTTCTGGTTCAAAATGTGTGCTTCGGCTATTTGAGTTTCACGTTTTACTTCAGTACTCTGAAGTATCTACTAAGAAAGATTGTCTTATTGGGACTGCGTGACGTACAGACAAGAGATTTTGCAATCCGTTCTATAATCCACGTATACGCTATCACATACTAGAGATGAGTTCGGGCTCATTTTTTGAAGCCCGAGCCCGCCCGAGCCCGAGGACTTCTAATCCGAGCCCGCCGAGCCCGAGCAATATTATTAAAGTCGGAGCCCGAGCCCGAAATTTCAGCTAAAGATAAAAAACAAAAAATTCAATTACTTCATTGATAGAATACAATAAATTTTATAGTTTGTGCAAATTAAAGACAAATAGAGTTGCAAACTCCCAATGCACTTTCTAATTCTTTGTATCCATCCTTTATCAAAAAATGTAGGATCTCATGACTAACTAAGGAATATAAACCGCCGTTCAGGCACGTGCCAACAGGGGGGGCAGGGGGGTTTATCGCCCCCTCGGTAAATGAGTAGAAGGGGCGAACTATATAATTCGCCCCCTCTGTATTTTAGCCCCCTCGATATGTATTCGCCCCCTCAATAGTTTGCTTACAATAGTTTTCTTCTTCAGGATGGGGGGAAGCAATTTTTCCAGCCCGCCCCTCAAGTAAACGGTTATTTAAACAAACTAATGAGGCATAACTGAAAATTTTACTAGCTCAAATGGAAGGTGGGGGGGGGGGACGAAATAGCTGCCACCAGCCATCCTCTTCCGCACGAACAAAACTGTTATTTTAAGTAAACTATTGAGATATTTAAAAAAAAAAATCGGTAAATTAATTAGTTTACATGAAACTGATACAGGAAATTTGGTTTACACTCGAATACTTTTTTGAGAGGGTGTACAGACGAGGTTAAAAAAGATTGAAGCCATTATTTATAAAAATTGGCGGAGGGGGGGGGGGGAAATAGCTGCCCCGTCCCTGAAGGAAATGATTATTGTAATTGAGCTATAGAAGTCAGTGGCGGATTAATGCAAGTTTCTCGGAGGGGGGGGGGTTACTTAGAAGATTGACATATACGTCCATTTTATGGAAGTAAAATAGTATCTTTTACATTAATTTATTTTGACTCAGGGGGGGGCGGTCACCCCTTCCGCCCCCCCCTTGGTAGAAGTACAAACAAAAATTTTCCTGGTACCAAGGTTGACACCTTTTATTTTAAAAACATTCGTTGTTGGTGGTGGGGGGGGATGAGGGGCTAGTGAAATGATTGCCCCCCCCCGCTCCCGATGTCGGAAAAAATCGTTCGACCCCCCACTTTCCAAGACGTTGGCACGTCCCTGCCGCCGTTCTAAAATACCCAAAGAGCTTCATGCACCTTCTAGGCGCCCGTACCGCTATTTTTATTGATTTATTTATTTTTTATAAGTACTTTTATTTTCCTCATGAATCACTTTTTAAAATCTGTTTCAAGCAGTATGTTCAATAAAAGAAAAATTTTTCACGAGCCCGAGCCCGCCCGAGCCCGAACACAATTGTGAATTACAGAGCCCGAGCCCGGTTCGGGCCCGGGCTCGGGCTCGGGCTTTCGGGCTCGGGCTGAGCCCGTCTCATCTCTATCACATACTAAAGAGGTTCAATGTAGTACAAAAGGATGACAAAAATACCCGCTAGACGGCCACTACCGAAAAAGTTCAAAGACAGCTCCCGCCAAAGACTTGTAGTTGGACATTTTGCTGTTCTGTGCCTTAACAAAGTAAGTGCAAGGCACACAAACAATGTTGTAATATATTTATAATTCAAAGTGTGACTTATAATTCGAAAATTTTAATGAGTAACATCCATCCTATTAATCAGCCGTCGATTCAAATAAACGACGAAACGGATTCAAAACAAGATGTAGAATATCGGTTATTTATTTACTTAATTAGCCATACGACGTTTTAAGTACGTGTGGAGAACACACTGAACTGGACCCAGATTTTGACGAGCATTGTCCGTGTTTTGTCCGGACATTCTGACGTAATAGTCCAAGAGCTAGTGACACGTTTTCCATGAAGTGTTTGATGCACCTTGAAATTTTTCAATTTTATTATGTACGGTATAAAAGGTGGGAATACCTGTGTTTGCTCGACCCAACCCGGGACACCAGGTACTGCGCATAATAGAAAGGTGTCATAAAATATAACCCAAAATAAGTGTTTGATTCAGAGGCAAACAAACATAAATTAAAAGTTCAGATAATTTAAAACATAAAATTAAATAAGGCAGACAGTTTTGAGGGGGTTCACATTCAATGAATCCTCCCCAAAGTTGTGCTTTTTTAAATACAATAGGAACTGTTTTATTCACTCTGAAATTTTAATAGCGTCTTAATTAAATATTGGAAAAATTAATAACAAAAAGCCAGACACTTTGTCTGGGGTTTAATGACCGGCAGACATGACAATGAATCTGTTGGAAAACGGCGCTATTAAGATAAGAAGGAAATCTGGTGCTTAAATTTTAAGATAGGGAAAATGCCTGGTGTCTAAAACAAGCGCCTAATTTCTTATGTTTTAGTAATCCGTCGCATAGTGACAAAATTTCTGGGTAGCAACATTTTCTCGACGATACTCTTAAGACGTAATGTAAATGTCATTTTCCGTTAACGAGCAGTAACTCGTAGTTTCTTGTGATCAGTATAATCTTTATTAGATTTTTTGTGTATTTTTCTATGAAAGAGTAGTTATGTATTTTGCATGTTTAATTAATCAGGTGCTTAATATAAACCAAGGAGATATATTATAGGAGTGGACATCTCAATAGCTGCTATGCTAGATTTTTGGTACCCCAAATAAGTTTCAATTATGTAAACATTGGAAATCTAGTGACGTGCAACGATCCTAGCGGCAAAAAAATAAAGCATTTCCCGTGCTGACTGATAACTAATTTTACTTGTTTTTAATTTTCCTACCTAGCATGTGAACGAGATTATTAACGCGAGCACTAAATTTAATTTTTTTTTCCCTCTTGCTTACATGGTTGCCTTAGTAACAAATGAATAAAAATGTTCTATCTTAAGATTATTAAAATATTGAGTTTATATTTGTTAACGAGTGCGTATATCGTGGCTCACAGAAAAGAAGTTTTCGTCTGCCACGGTATATATTTACATTAGAAAATGGCTAAGAATTCATTACTGAGTTCTTTATGTATGAGCATGAGCTTTATGCATGCATTACTGAGTTCTTTATGGTCACATTTCTTTTACCAGCTGTATCGGCAGTACATTGTATATTTTCAGTTAACCCTCGTTTAATCTACTAATCGTTTAATTTTCAATGATAACCTCACAGTTTCCTTTTTTTTTTTTTTTTTTTTTATTCGATAAGATTTGAATTCAAATTTTTCATTCATTTAATTGCACTATTCTTCTATCTTGAGGAATTAAAAGTTTTAAAAAAGTCTAAATAATTGTAATTTTTTTTTGTTCTACTCAAAAATATGAATTTTAAATGTACAGCTGGTAAAAGACATGCGACCAACAACCAATGAGAGCGTAGCTATTGGGGTGATCGGTGCTCTCACTCACATCGCCAACCACGCGCAGTCCATCTCTTTCTATTGTAACTAAGATTCATTTTCATGTCTGCCGGTAATTAAACCCCAGACAAAGTGTCTGGCTTTTTGTTATTAATTTTTCCAATATTTAATTAAGACGCTATTAAAATTTCAGAGTGAATAAAACAGTTCATATTGTATTTAAAAAAGCACAACTTTGGGGAGGATTCATTGAATGTGAACCCCCTCAAAACTGTCTGCCTTATTTAATTTTATGTTTTAAATTATCTGAACTTTTAATTTATGTTTGTTTGCCTCTGAATCAAACACTTATTTTGGGTTATATTTTATTACACCTTTCTATTATGCGCAGTACCTGGTGTCCCGGGTTGGGTCGAGCAAACACAGGTATTCCCACCTTTTATACCGTACATAATAAAATTGAAAAATTTCAAGGTGCATCAAACACTTCATGGAAAACGTGTCACTAGCTCTTGGACTAAGCGACACTGTCAATCTCTACAGGATGGTCACGTGCTATCGGAACGTGGAAATGACGGCCTTTGAACAAGTTTGTGCTACCTGGAATTATGTTCAATGAAAGGAGACATTTCCCACGAGCCCGAACATAATCGTGAATGACGGAGCGCCGAGCCCGGTTCGGGCCCGGGCTCAGGCTTTCGGGCTCAGCTCGTTTCATCTCTAGTACATACGGGTTCTTGGACAGTGATGACGCGTTTTGATATTTGTAAGCCTGCTCATTCAGCTTCACGTTCCGTTCTAGTTCTCAGTAGCACATGATGTTATTTTCTTTTTTAAATGTTGAATTCAATCCTCGCATTTGCAAAGAAATAGACTCAAGAAGTTCACCCCACAATATACTACACTAAAAAGTGCACTGCACTACGGCACACGATCATTGCAAAAATAACCATTAGAAGGCCAGCGGTTATCCTTTTAAAAAAATCCAAGAAAGTACTTTGAAGCGACTCTCAAAATAAACACACAAATATACTTTGAAAAACCAGTTGTAGACTTCATCTTTAGTGCACTGCAAAAAAAAAAAAAAAAAGTCTGCATACTCACAGAAAAAAAACAAAAAAAACCTGTCAGTGTCAGCCAGGAAGCCAGTTTACTTCCCTATGTTTTACAGAAGTCTTTCGTAATTTTTTCCGCATACGGAAAATTTCTGTAAAATAAACTGAGAACAGTGCCGCACACAAGGGTGCCGCACTATCCAAGGGGTTCGGACCCCTCCCAAAAGAGGTGTCAATTTTCCTTCGTTAAATCGTCATGTAATTTTTGACTTTTAAATTTGTTAAAAGAAATCAAATTCTTATTTTCAGCAGTTAAGATAGATGAATAAAAACACAGTAAAAGGGGTTACGATAACAATATAAAAAGTCCCCATTTTTTCAGGTGGTGGGTGTCACTGTCACAGTTTTATGGGTTGGACCCCCTTCAAGAGAAAATCCTGAGAATCTGTAAAATTTATTGAAGACTTTAGTAAAACATACAGAAATAAACTGGCTTACAGTTTTTTTCGTAAATTTGACAGACTTTTTTTTTGCAGTATACGCTCTGCACAGTACAACTCCGGTGTTAGTTTCGCATACGGTATACCAATGCAACTGTTTCGGCCTGCCACACTGACGTAAGCGCGCGACAGCTGGCTGTACCGCACAGCCAGCTGTCGTCAAAAAAAAGGGTCTCTATAGATCTGTGGCACGCGATGAACGTTTCGATCGTCGTCCCACTTGTGGGTCGTTAAGTCGAGCGATGGCAACGGCTGCCCTTTTTTTCAGCATGGGGCCATCTATCCAGCTGTTCTCGCAATTCTTCCATTTTTCAGCCGATGTCAGTCCTGTTAAAAAGAATCGTGACCATTTTCTTACGGGAAGTGACGTGCTAAAACGTAAAGGATTCTCTTGGAGCTCTGTCACCCGCCACTCTTTTTATAGAAATCGAATCTATTCTCCGTGACTGGCAACAGTCAAAACGCCCGAGTTGGGTGTTCCCAGAGCGGGAACACTGCGCGTTAAAGGGTTAATCTTTTGTTGATGGACACCCCAAAACTTTAAATTGACGGCATGCAATGTCTCCCACGCTCAGCAGTTCTGCGTTTGTCGTGGAAAGTGTCAATAAGTCTTTGAAGATACACGACATGCGTTAGCTATCATGCTTTTAGTGTTATTCGAACTTTTATCTAACAAATGCCAACAGTACCTTAATGTGTACAGAACAATATCATCGTAAACAATCGAATTGGGAGGAAATAAAGCAGAAATATCTGAATGACATTTGTTTTTTTTCTCGTCCGTTACGGGAATAAATCGTGAACGCACACGCTGTTTTTTTCAATCCACCAGTTACCTGTCTGTCTCCTTCCATCGCGGTTTTTTTTCGTGCTGAGTGAACACAAACAGAGAAGGCCCTTGTTTCTGTTCCTTGAACATTTCGCCAGCAGCACCGCGTGGGGTCGCTGGAAATGCCTGAACAAAGCTCGCTTTTAGTATGGAAATCGCGTAGAACAGAATCATGGGTAGGCTTACCCTATTTTTTTTAAGTCTCTGGGAAATTTTTTTTGTAGGGCGGGGCTGGAGGGGGAGGGGTCGTCAACCCAGGACTTAAGTAAAATCTCATTATAATGAATTTCAAGGGAAAAATTAAACGTGCCCTTCTTAAAAATCCCTTACAGTGAAATTTTAATGATTTACTTAGGATTTTCTTTAACCCTTTAACGCGCGGTGTTCCGGCTCTGGGAACACCAAACTCTGACGTTTTGACTGTTGCCAGTCACGAAGAATAGATTGGATTTCTATAAAAATAGTTGCGGGTGACAGAGTTCCACGAGAATCCTTTACTTTTGAGCACGTCATTTCCCGTCAAATGGCTGTGCGGCACGTCATTTGGTCTGTGCCACACAGCCAGCTGCGTCAAAAAAGGGTCTCTAGGTCTGTGGCACGCGATGAACGTTTCCATCGTCCGCCCTCTTGCGGGTCGTTCAGTCGAGCGATGGCAACGGCTGCCCTTTTTCCAGCATTGGGAAAAGGCTGCGCCTCAAAGGGTTAATATAAATATCTTGTTTTTTAACTTAAAATGTTCATTAAAATTTATTTCATTATAGAGATTTTACAGTATTTTTGAATTTTTTAAACAATAAATTAAAAAACCTGAACTTACTGGAACATTAAACTTTATTGTAGTAACGTCATCTTGGATTTAAACACTGGATGACGAACCTATAGCTCGAATTTCAATAACATCGGAAGTTACTGCGGACAGCAATGGAAAACCAAGACTGTTTGGGCCCAGCCCGGACGTCTCGCAAGCCTAGTCATGGGCCAAATTGCATGGGTAGGTATCAAAGGTGCTGATGGAACAGGAAAGATAAATCATTCAAACACATAGCTTATGAAACTTTCCAACACAATCTCTCTTGCATCCAACTTGGAGGATAACTTTCGTGAAACCTGGAGAGATTGATTCAGGGACTGATTTACGACGGGGCATTCGGGGCACGTGCCCTGGGCCAACCGATTTTTAGGGGCCCCAAAAATTCCTTTTATGTAATCCTAATAACTTCTAAAATTATCTGCCAAGAGTAAAATTTCTAATTACTTACTTCATTTCATCACAAATATTCAACATTTTTAATTTAATGTCATTTGTAATGTTAAAAGTTATCCATTCGATTCGATATTCGCAAATTCGATAGGACACCTCAGCATTCTCCTCCCCTTATCGTTTCTAAGGTGTGTGATGACTGAAAATACCCATAAAAACATTTCAAAACTGAAAAATTCATAAAAGTGGTATTTGTCGCGACATTTACTGATTTGTAAATGTTTACATAGGGTTAACTTAGGAATGATAATGGGTTTTAACTTAATTTAATTAAGTAATATTCTGCGAAATATTTTGTGCAGGGGGTCCTAAAAGTATCTGTGCCCTGGGCCCCCGAGTGGGTAGATCGGTCCCTGTTTAAATTACCCCCAAAACAACTGTGTATCAGTAATAATGTCTTTACATCCTTTCAATGTAGAGTAATCGTAATTAAATTGGTACTAGGTGGCACTATTTGATAAAAGTTCTGCAATAAAACACCTTATTACAGTAAATTACCTGAAAGTGTCAGTTACTGGTGCACCTTCCTTAGTTATTTTTCCTATCTTATTTTAAACATTTTTTTTTTTTCAATTGGCATTGATCACTTAACTCTTTGACTAAAAAAAATTAAAGCGTCTTATTACCTTTTTGGGACACCCTATCTTATAAATAAAAATGAAATTCTGTTTGTTTGTTTGTTTGTTTGTGGATTTGAGTTGTATACAAATCCACAAAAATGGACCTATCAGCCTGAAATTTTGCACAGATATGTAAAATAATATAGAATAAATGATAGTCCACTTTAAAACTTTGAAAGTCCACCCGTTCCCGGAATTTAAGAGATTTTTTATCTTCTCCACGCAAAAATCTTTCCGTAATTGTAACCCCCTGTAGTGAAAAAAGTGTGAAATAAGGATCGTGGTTGCCATGTGTGGCGATTTTGCCGAATAAAATGTTTTAAATTCTCAAAGTAAAAATAAAAGAATAATAATGATTTTTTTTGTTAGTTTATATTCGTAAGGTTATATTTTTTTTAATTATAATATCGTGTGCATGGGAAATCGGAGCAGGAATGAAATGTTTTATACGCAAAACAATAAGAATTGAAGATTTCCGAGGCTAATATGTTAAAATTTTTTAGTTTGGCGAAAAAATAAAATGGCTCAAATGCCGAGAAAGTGAGTTCTAGCGGTTTGCACAGTTTCCGGCTTGGCGAATTTACTGAGAGCTTAAGGAAACGGATTTTTGAAAACAAGTACAAAGGTTTTATTAGAATACAGCGTTAAATTTTAATGATCCCTGCGAAAATAATGCAGATATTAAGGGATTTCAAGCGATCTATCTTCAGCATTCTCGCGATTTTGAGGAGGATTCTAACGCTTGGCGCTATTTATCGTAATTTAATCGTCTGCTATTTGGGTTATGAATACACCTGCGTATAAGTTTTTGAAATTTTCATTCAGTTGGAATTGTGCATTTTTCTGAGCAGCTTTTCTGCATCTAATGTATTACATCCAGAAAAAAGGATGTTAGAAATATCAATTTTAATTTTGTTTAATCACACTCATGAATAATGATACACTTTCCAACTTAATGAAAGAAGGAACGAAAATAGGGAAGACCCATGGATTATAACTCTTTTTATATATAGCACTTTAGTGCGTATTTAAAAATCTGAAAGTGTGTCAGATTTTCTATGATTCTAGCGCTTGGCGCAATTTAATGAGAGGGTATTTTTAAAAACAAGCGTAGGTTATCTTATAAATAAAAATGAAATTCTGTTTGTCAATTTGTTGATTTGGGTAGTATACAATTCCACAAAAATGGACCTGTCAGCCTGAAATTTTACACAGATATGTAAAATAATATAGAATAAATGATAGTCCACTTTAAAACTTTGAAACTCCACTTAAAAACGTTTTCCTCCTGAAGGGTTCCCTTAATTTCCGTTCCCGGAATTTAAGAGATATGTTCTCCACGCAGAAAGCTTTACGTAATATTAACCCCTGTAGTGAAAAAAGTGTGTGAAATAAGCACCTTGGTTGCCATGTGTGGCGATTTTGCCGAATAAAATGTTTTAAATTCTTAAAGTAAAAATAAAAGAATAATAATGATTTTTTTAGTTTATTTTTTTAGGTTATTTTTTTTTAATTATAATATCGTGTGCGCATAAGAAATGAGAGCAGGAATGAAATGTTTTACACGCAAAACAATGAGGATCGAAGATATCCGAGACTAATATGTAATTTTTTTTCGTTTGGCGAAAAATAAAATGGCTGATAGGCCGATTTTTAGAGTGTGAGTTCTAGCGGTTTGCACAGTTTTAGGCTTTTTGGCTCAATTTACTGAGAGCTTAAGGAAATAGCATTTTTGAAAACAAGTGTATACGTTTTCTTAGAATAAAGCATTAAATTTTAATTATCCGTGCAGAAATAATGCAGTTATTAGGGCATTTCAAGCGATGTAGCTTCAGAATTCTCGCTAATTGAGTACATTGATTTAACTTGGGGGAAATCCGCCAAATTTCAGAAAATTGAAATCTTCGCATTTAGTACATCGAGGTAACGATGAATAAAACATGTTATAGTTGATAATTTAAAAAATGCGGCTGTATTAAGGGATTCCACTTTTCAAATAAATGCCTGGCGGTCGAACCATTTCCCATTTTGAATGCTGCTAAGTACATGCTTCGAATGATTCCCTGAAAAAACTCTTGCAAAATGGCGTATGCTGGCACTTTGGCGAGGCTTAGATTTGAAACTGGATTTTACTTGAGACTGGTATATACATATAATAAGACTGGTTATAGATAAAAATGAATGTTGGTATGTGTGTAGGAGGTTGAAAAACTCCAGCACCGTTTCACCGATCACCATGAAATTTGGTTCACCTAAGTCTTTTATCATGGAGAAGGTTTTTATGCTATCCGTTTTCCTCTAACTTTTCACTAGGTGGCGCAGCAGAACGTCGAATTCTATTCCGTTTAGCCGTTTGCTATGCGAATATCGTCCAACAAATTTTGATGAAATTTGGTACACGCGAATATTAGAACACGGAGAATATTTTTCACTATCCATTTGCTGTAACTTACCGCTAAATAGCGCTGCAACGCATCAACTTCTATACCGTTCGACTGATCGGCATAAAATTTTTTATACTTACACATTTGAGAACGAAGAATATATTCTAACTGCGTTACTTTTGATGTTACTCACCACTAGATGGCACTGCAATGCATTATTATTTTAACTCGCCACTAGATGACGCTGCAGCAGGCCAAATTTTTGACCATTCAAACGGTGGCTATGAAAATCAGTATACATAGCTATTTGAACAATAAGAATATTTTGGCGTTATCCATTTTGCTATAACTCGCCACATGACGGCGCTGTAGCAAATCATTACTTTAATTAACCACTAGATGGCCCTGCAGTGTATCCCTTCTTGACTGTGCGAATAATCGCTATGAAAATAGGTATACATAGATATTTGAAGACGGGGAAGAGTTTGGCACGATCCGTTTTCCTATAACTTGACACTAGATGTCGCGTCAACACATGAACTTCAGGACTGTCCAGCCGATAGTCATGAAAATTCGTATACATCGATATCTGAATGCGAAGAATATTTTTGCCGTATCCGTTTTGCTAAAACTCGCCACTAGATTGTGCTACGCCGCATCGCCTTCTGCACCGTAAAAACGATTGCCTTGAAACTCGGTATGCATGATTATTGAACACAATATAACGCGATATCCATTTTGCTATATCTCTTTATTACAATAAATAGTAATCACAGCAAATATTAATATCAAAAAGTCCATTCATTCCCGTGCGAAGAACGGGTACTTCAGCTAGTATATTCATAAATTATCAACAGATAACTTTCTGAATAACTAATTACACCATTTAGTAGAAATTTCATGCAATTATGAACCTGACTAGAACGGCAATAACTAGCCTAAGTGTACTTATTGGTTAAATCCATTTTTACTTCCTTGTACGTAGTATAAGGAAGTAATGTGATCCCGAAAAATTTTGGGGGCCAAATTTCGACAAAAAAACCGATTTTGACTACCTCTAAATTTAATTAAAAAAATTTTTTCGATGCATCTCATCGTAGGCTAGCATGCACGATCCTATTAACGCGTCTGCAACTCATTTTGACCAGCGGCGAGTCTACTGTGGCCAGTTTTTCCATGCCGTCTGTACGTACGTACGTATGTATGTAACTCGCATATCTCAAAAACTATTGGTCGTAGAATGTTGAGATTTGATATTTAGGATTGTTCTATGATCTAGTTGTGCACCTCCCCTTTTGGTGGCAATCGAATGGATAGTTTATGTACAGGACCGCCCAAAAGATTCGAAATACATGACGCTCTATGGGCCGAAATTCATTAAACTCGCCTAACTCAAAAGCTATTAGGCGTAGAATGTCGAAACTTCATATTTTGGATAGTTGTAACATCTAGTTGTGCACCTCCCCTTTTGGTTCCATTCGACTGGATAGTTTATCTACAGGACTGCCCAAAACATTCGAAATACATTACGCTCAATGGGCCGAAATTCATTAAACTCGCATATCTCAAAAACTGTTGGGCGTACAATGTTGAAACTTTATATTTAGGATTGTTGTAACATATAGTTGTGCACCTCCCCTTTCGATTCCATTCGACTGAATAGTTTATCTACAGGACCGCCCAAAAGATTCGAAATACATTACTCTCTAAGGGCCGAAATTCATCAACGCGTTTTTTAGAGGTATTGGGCTATTTCAAACGACTCAGAAGTGATATATGCTGTAAAGAGTTAGAAAATGAATTTCTCCATTAAAAAAAGTGTCTTTATCATTTATAGTTCTGCTACAGGAACACTCAAAAGATTTCCAATACATTACGGTCAATGGCAATTTTAGGGGCATTCATCCATTTCAAGCACAATACCGTCCTACCACATAAGTTAGGTAATAGTCCGACCATGGTCACGTGCCTCTCTCAAGAACTATGCCAAAAGTCGCCAAACTTGGCGACTTTTGGTGTACGTGTGTGCATATTTAACTCTCAAATCTCAAAAACTATTATGAAATTTCATATATAAGAATGTTGTAACATCTAGTTGTGCATCTCGATTTTTGGTTCCAATCTACTGGAGAGTTTATTTACAGGACCACCGGAAAGAATTTCAGTACTTTAATGTCTATGGACATCTTCAATATAATACTACTGTAGACAGTCATTGTTTGGTACATGCCCAAAATCTCGCCGTCGGTCCTCGACCTTGGCGAGTTTTGGCGAAATGTCGCCAAATTTGGCGATAGTCAGTCATTTGGTCCATGCCCAAAGTATCGCCATTTGTCATCGTTCTTGGCGAGTTTTGGCGAAATATCGCCACATTTGGCGATAATCTGTCATTGTTTGGTTCATGCTTAAAATCTCGCCAAATGTCGTCGACATTGACGAGTTTCGCCGAAATATCGCCAAATTTGGCGCCAAAAATTATTTCGTATTTTGTATAACTCTAAAACTTAACCCGTAGATTTTTTAACTTTTGTATTTAGAACTATTGTAATATCTAACTGTTTTCAATATCTTTTTTGACAGCAATCGACTAAGAATTTATTTACAGGGTGAGCCAAATGACTTTAAATACATTGAGGTGTATGGATGCATTCAATTCATTGAAAGTCTGTGGTCAATGACTACTTTGGCTATCCCCAAAATCTCGCAGACTATCTCAAGTTTGTCGGCTTTTGGTGAAATATCGCCAAATAAATTGTCAGAAGGAAATCTTTCAAATTGAACTCAGCTTGGCGATATCGAAATATTTGGCTGGAAATCGCTAAACCTTACTATTATTGATATTTTATCTCTTTCAAACAAATAAATTTAGAGGAAGTGCGTCGAAAATATTTTTGATCTAATGGACGTGCAAGGAAGTCATGTGTTGGACACATCAGATTTTTTTTAACAGTAATTGACGCCCCATCTCAACAAATAAAAATTAATTTAATTATAAAAAAACCTCTACAGATTTATTTTATGTACTATTATTTAATACAATTCAGTTTAAATTGATTTACTTCTGAAAAGAAATATGCTTCAAATAAAACAGATTTGATACGAACTTATCTTAATTTCAGCATTAAGAAGCTACTTAGAATCATACTTAGCACCGACTTTAAAATTTCAATTTCTTATACCCAGAGCTCCTTAGAGTAAACAAAATTTCGTGGAATTGAATACAAATGTCTTAACTGGTACTATATAATACCATTTGATAATAGTTCTGAAATAAAAGCTTATTATAATAAATTACCTGGCAAAGTGTCGATTACTGGTGCACAATTATTATTAATTTGCAACTTTGGTTAGTATTTTTTCTTGGTTTTGAAAAAAAAATTTAATGTGAACACATTATCTTTTATTTAAATATTTTTGCTGTTAAACCAAAGAAAAATACTAAACAAAATTATAAATTACTAATAGTAATGGTGCACGAGTAATCGACACTTTGCCAGATAATTTATTTTAATAAGCTTTTATTTCATAACTGTTATTAAATGGTGCTATCTAATTCATCTTAGGCATTTGTATACAATTTTACTCAATAAGGAGGTTTTCATTTAAAAAAATAAAGGGATATATTTTTCTACTCGTTCCTTAGGTGTCAATTACTGGAATATGAACTGTCAATCACTAGAGCCAAAATTTTTTCTTGGTGTCAATTACTGGAACATGAACTGTCAATCACTAGAGCCAATTTTTTTTTTGTGTGTCAATGACTGGTGTCGCCACCCTGACAACACATAAACTATAGAAAAAAATAGAAATTTCCAATATTCTGTAATAAATTATACCTTACATGAATTTTCAAAATTCACGTAAATTTTGATAATAAAAAATGTTTCAGAATAGTTTCGGTAATTAGCAATTACTTGTTGTTTTTATACTGTTCTTAAAGTGCCCATTACGGGTGCACCTACCCTGATCCCCTCTAGAAAATGTCACCTCACGTCGGTGGTCATAAGTGTTTTAACCCTTTGAGGCGCAACCTTCCCCAATGCTGAAAAAAGGGCAGCCGTTGCTATCGCTCGACTGAACTACCAGCAAGAGTGTGGACGATCAAAACGTTCATCGCGTGCCACAGATCGAGAGACCCTTTTTTGACGACAGCTGGTTGTGCAGCATAGCCAGCTGGTTAAAATATGCGATCAAGAAATCATGTTTATGACGTGTGCTTCCTGGCAACATCATGCTTAACAAGGAGAAGACAGTTTTACAGGC
Organism: Cheiracanthium punctorium; assembly: GCA_038373885.1. Taxonomy (NCBI): domain Eukaryota; kingdom Metazoa; phylum Arthropoda; class Arachnida; order Araneae; family Cheiracanthiidae; genus Cheiracanthium; species Cheiracanthium punctorium. The sequence continues at coordinate 323,745 of JAWZYV010006245.1, forward strand.
AAAGCTAGTATTTAGTAAAAAACAATGTTGTGAACGAATTAATCCTTAAACATCAATCTAGAAGAATAGCTGGATAGACTGCCCGAAGCTGAAAAAGTGCAGCCATTGCCATCGGTCCATTTAACTACCAGCAATAGGGCGGTCGATCGAATAGCCCATCTGGTGCTGCAGAGCTGTGTCAGAAATCTTCTTCAGCTCTAATGGTGCCAGATGGGCTATTCGATCGACCGCCATATTGCTGGTAGTATAATAGAGCGATGGCAACTGCTGCACTTTCTCAGCGATGCGACTACATGACCCTATATTTTGCGACTATCAGTGAAAGCGCTGAAATAAGGTGATTTCTCGGCGCAACCACTTCGCTTCAAAGGGTTAAATTGGATATAACTTTGCATTGAACTTGAGCCGTGTGAGCAGCTGGGACTAAAATTCATGTTCTCTGACCTACAATTTCAAACCTTCACACTATATTCATCTAGATCGTACACTGTAACAACGCTTGTGATTTACAGTGTCCTTCCAGGCAACGTCATGATTAAGTAGGAGAAGACAGTTTTACAGGCAAAGATGGCTTTAAAAACAGTATTAAGAATAACGTTGACAACGATTTGAATTGGTAAGGACTTTGAACCATGCGCGACATTGAAAAAGCTGTTTTCCTGATGTGAATAATCTTTTTTTTTTTTTTTTTTTTTTTTTTTAATCGGGGAAGCTCCAACAATCTTACAGCTCATTCAGGACCTTAGGAAGTCATTTTTAAAAGTGCCTTTTAGAGGTACACCTCTACTAACCCTTTGAGGCGTAACCCTTTCCCAATGCTGAAAAAAGGTCAGCCGTTGCCATCGCTCGACTTAACTACCAGCATCTGTGGCACGCGATGAGCGTTTCGATTGTCCGCCAACTTGCTGGAACAAAATGGAAGAATGCGAGAACAGCTGGATAAATTGCCCAATGCTGAAAAAGGGCAGCCGTTGCCATCGCTCGACTTAACTACCAGCAAGTTGGCAGACAATCGAAACGTTCATCGCGTGCCACAGATGCTGGTAGTTAAGTCGAGCGATGGCAACGGCTGCCTTTTTTCAGCATTGGGCAATCTATCCAGCTGTTCTCGCATTCTTCCATTTTTCAGCCGATGTCAGTGCTGTTCAAAATAATCGTGACCATTTTTTGACGGGAAGTGACGTGTTAAAAAGTAAAGGATTCTCTTGGAGCTATGTCCCCCGCCACTATTTTTATAGAAATCAAATCTATTCTTCGTGACTGGCAACAGTCAAAACGTCAGAATTGGGTGTTCCCAAAGCGGGAACACTGCGCGTTAAAGTGTTAAAAAACATATCTTTTTAGGGGTAATCTATTTAAAATATGTACCATGTTTAGGTGCGACTATTATGCGGGGAAAATCTATTAAAAGAGTTTAGAGTTACATAAATTGTAAACTCTAAAAATATTTTTTCTGCTACAAAAAGGGGGTGCGACTATTATGCGAATGAAAAGGGTACATATATTATGCGTGTGTATACCTCTAAAATACGTACCTCTATATATGTATATACCTACTTTAAACAATTAGTGCCCAGGGTGCCTAATGAGCTGAACCCTGTTAAAAGAACTATACATCAACTATTTACCTAAGAAAAACTTTTGTGTAAAGATATATATGAAGTTCTTTCTCGTTTAAGTTTTAGTTCTAGCTGTCAATCTAAAACAGTGCAAGGAACCTAGTTCAATAAGTTTGAAAAAAAAAAAAATCTTTAAAAAGTAAGTTTAGTATTTTGGAGATCCGGTTTGTACCTTATTAAAAATTTTCTCACTAAATAAGTGAACTAAATGAAATACCGAATATTTTGCCGAATAATTGTAAGTGTGCCTGTCTTCTTTTTAAACATAATGTCGCAGGGAATACAATATATATATATATATATATATATATATTATATTTTTTTACTAAAGTGTTACGCCAGTCTAGTGTTACTTGATATACTGCATTGGATGTCATTGGAAAACTTTTTTTTTTTTTTTTTTTTTTTTAATTTTGTATTTGGAAGCCCAGTGCTAATTACAATTGCCTGAAATATGCTCTCCTGATCAAATTTAAAACCCTGTGCTTCAAAAATTGCACTAGATAATCACTTTGAACGTCAGTGAATGTTCACTGAAAAAAATTAGAGGGCTACCAATACAACTGAACTTCACTATTGTGATCTCTTTAATGGTAAAATCTTCCCTATTGCGTCAAAGTACTCCATATTATTCAGTCACTTGTAGATAAGAAACTCCCTTATTAAGTCGCTTGATTCAAATAGTTTGGCCGCTTCACTGACGTTATAACGGACAACGGAGTTGAATTGTATCTGTGAATATTTATTAGTTTTTTGCTTTTGGTGTATTTATTTATTTGCCAGGAGAGGACAGCTCGCGTCACGGAATGTGTCGCTTAGAGCTACATATACATCCTTCCCGGAATTTCCCGCCACAATTTGGAACCTCATCAGAAGGTGGCGGACTTCTGAATATGGGCACCCCTCGGAAACTCCTAGCGACCGCCGAGAGGACTTTCGGAACCACGGATTGAACGTGCACGTACACCGCATGTACACGGTGGTCTTGAGTGGTACGCCGGTATCGAACCCACAACCTTTCGGTTACGAGTTCAACGCCTTAACCACTGGGCTACCACGGCCTTTGTTCTTGGTTGTGAGAGCTTCTTTTCTTTATTTTAAAACAAAATACAGTCGGACCTCTGTTTAACGAACCTCTATTTTGCGAATTTTTCCTGGGAGCCAAGAATGTTTTGCGAATTTCTTCGTAAAAAATCCTCCCAATAGCGAAATTCATTCTCTATTGAACAAAGTTTTTCTTTAGGTTTAACTTTTTATTTTCGCTGTTTCGCTAAATATATTTCTGAGCATGACACACTTACTTTGTTGTTTTACTACATTTCACTTTTATCAATGACCTTGAACTGGTTTCCTTGGACCAGATGTCTTAACCACTAAGCCCGCAGTGGCGTAGCCAAGGGGGGGGGATAGGAAAGTCACACCCCCCTCCCCCATGAGAAATTTTTTGCCATACAAAATGTATATTCTTCAATCCCATCACACACATGTATATGCATTTACGTGAGTTGCAGTAATCCTAACACCCCCCCCCCAATAAAAAATTTCTGGCTACGACACTGGATGGTAATTTATTCTTAATTCACTTATTATAATGAAAATGATAATGACATTAAAATTCATTCATTTGATCGTAAAATGATGGACTTGAAACCAAAAATGCGGTGTCATTTGGGACTTTTTATTTTACCGTTTTTGTTTCTCCTTGCAAATTCATTTAGATAAGTAAAAGAATAAAAAAATAAATTGTTATTACTTACTTTTAAAAAGTGTGAATAACTACTTTTTTCAATGATATTGAGTGTTTACAAATTTAAAACCAAGTTCTATGCTATTTAAAGCATTTAAAAGGTAAATTTCAGTTGAACGAATTTTCCATATTACGGACTTTTCCCCCGGGATTGAGCGATTTCGTTCAATAGAGGTCCGACTGTAATTTAATTCTTTAAGAAAGGCGATCATGGACCACGAAATTTTTGAACTGCTTTCGAAATAAACCGATGTCGCTCTCCAGAATGACGTTATATAGATCAGACTGTAACTTTCTATTACTTTCATGGCAACATAATCATAAGACTTCTTGAAAATAAACACGGAGTTGTTCTACGTCTACGTCTTGTGTGTGTTGTATATGATTATCAGGAATTATTATACGTTTTGATATACAGCAGCATGCAATATTCTGGTGCCGAAACACCACAAAACTGATAACGTTATAATGATCATGTTGCCATGAAAGCATAAGCGTAAAGTTTTCAAAATTATTGGGGGGTGGGCGGGCCCCACAACCCCATATATTCCCGTCAGTGGCGTAGCCAAGGGGTTGGGGTTAGGGGGGGTCATAACCACCCCCATGAGGATTTTTTTGCCATACAAAATGTATATCTTCACTCCCTTATCATCCCATGCAAGAGCTTTGCAATGTATTAGGTGCGTTATTGATTCCAGGGAAATATGTTGACATGCAAAAACTAAAAATAAGAACATTTAAACTTTTATTCACGTGGGGTTCTCAAAAGTAGTTGCAAAATATATATATCTGGATACTAGAGGTCAAAGCCCGTTGGAGAGGCAATTACAACGGGTGCTAGAAAAATACACTCGATATCATACACCCGTATACATATGTGTGAGTTGCAGAAGTCGTAACCCCCCCCCCCCATGAAAAATTTCTGGCTACGCCAATGATTCAGGTACATATAACTTACTCATAGCTGCCAACTACTACGGAATATAATTAACCACTTTTTCTACATGATTTTTCGGCTTAAAATATAGCAAAATTTTTGTGCTGCGCGAGCGAGCTGGTTACTATTTTGAAAAAAATAATTAAGAAATATACTGTTTACAAAAAGTGGTTAATTATATTCCGTAGTAGTTGGCAGCTATGATATGACTTACTATATATAAGTGTAAATTATTGGAGGCGCTCGAGCTCTATGGGTCCATAGAATTCTACACCTATGTAAGGTAAGTATCCATGTTAGCATCTTCCTACCCTGTTATAAGTTAAAAATAGAAGCAAAGTAAAAAATCCAAAGGAGGAAAAAAAAAACATTTTCGATGAGATGGTGCATTTTAGACACAACTTTTCTTCATTTCATACTTTACATTGCATAATCTGATTTTAATTAACCAGAGCCTGGCAAGGGCAGCTTATAGTAACAATGTGTGTTACGTGGCGTCACAATGAATACTAAATCATGATTGAAATCAAAAGAAGAAAATTTTTTAAGTAAGTTTTTTTTAAACGTTTGTAAATGGCGTGAATATTTTATTTTTCATGTTAGAATAAATCAGTTTTCTGTATTGAGTGATAAATTATTGTGGTGGGCTCAGCCCCTATTCATAATTTATTGGGGGGGGGCTCGGGCCCCACGGGCCCATATAACTCTACGCCTATGCATGAAAGTAATACAAAGCTACAGTTTGATCTATATAACGTCATTCTGGAGCGCGACATCTCATGATGTTAACACTCGAACCAAATGAATCATGCTTTTTTACTCGATGCACTATCAAGTACTAACAGTCAACCTGTGTCTCCCACGCAACTTTCAGAAAGCGTACATAAGCACGAAATTGGCTCTTTAAAATGGGCCCAATTGAGGGATGGACGCGAGACTGCGAGACGAGACGAGACTTCTCGTGGTCTCTCAATTTGGCCGTCTCGCCAAATGAGGTCGTCTCAATTTGGTCGTCTCATTTGGTCGTCTTTATCGTCTCGCAATTTTGCGAGACGAGATCTCGAGACGATACCTCGGTGTGCGAGACAAGATCTCGAGACGATACCTCGGAGGGCGAGACGAGACCGCGAGACGATATCACCAGGTGCGAGGCGAGACGAGACTGTGAGACGACACCTCGGGTCAGCTCTCGCGCAAGACTCCGAGACCAGTCTGGCAGTCTAGCGCTAAAACAGGCTAATAGGGTTAAAGTCAGTACCTCAGGTATATGAAAAGCATTGCTTACAAGTCGTCCAACAAAACTGGAATTTTAGATGCAATGGGCAATCTATCCGGCTGTTCTCGCATTTTTCCATTTTTTCAGCAGATGTCAGCGCTGTTAAAAATAATCGTGACCCTTTTTTGACGGGAAATGACGTGTAAAAAGTAAAGGATTCTCGTGGAGCCATCTCACCCGCCACTATTTTTATAAAAATCCAATCTATTCTTCGTGACTGGCAACAGTCAAAACGTCCGAGTTGGGTGATCCCAGAGGGGGAACACTGCCCGTGAAAGGGTTAACACATTTACGCCTAGTGTTCCGTTTTTGGAACTGCATTTTCGCTATCAGTCGAAAACGTCATTTATTTTTCCTAGCCTTTATTCGCGAGTATTGAACCTCCACTCCACACAATATTTTTACAGGACATAGTAGGATGTTGACATTTCGATTTTTATACGTAATGATTTTAAAAGAAATCATCCCTTGTGCAAGAAATTGACAACAGAAATTTATCTATTATCGCTGGTATTGGCAAACATCGAAGAAAGTTGCAAAAATGTCTGGGCACAAATGGGTTTAAAAACAAGAATTTTCTTTTCCCTTCTTTTCTCCTAACAGGGATACCAGATTCTTGAGGGCGCCAAAGCGCTTCCACCAGCCCATTTCGCAAGGACTCTCAAAATGGCGATCCAAGATGTCAGTTCCAGTCAGTCGTTTACGACCACTGCATTGCCGAAGGAAGAAGAATAAGAACGCGCCGTTTGTTACAGAAAACGTCAAAATAATGACGCACAAAAGTGAAAAACGCTTCCAAATGAATCAATAATATTCCTCTAGCACCCCTTGCCACCGATTTCCGTTCCTGTTCCACAGTTCAGCTCTTCCCTCAACGGTCAATTACCTCCGCATTAAACATTCGATACCCTGGTGTCGAGGGGAGGAAGAGAGAGAGAGAGAACACCATCTTTTTTGCCTTAATTGGCCCCCTCAGATTTATGTCTTTTCCATTCCCACAAGGCCTCTTGCCCAAGTTCCCAGAAAACGCTGACGGGGGAGTGTTGCCATCCCGGAACATACAAATACCTGGTGTGTGTCAATCCCTTGGCACGAGACTCGAAGGCGCTACATGGTGATTACCGTCTGACTTGCTCTCCGCCCAGGGGTCAGCGGGGTTCTTTAACACCTCTCTCAAAAGAGTGACGAGATCTGGTATCCAGGGCATCTAACAGCCCCCCAGACCGACCCCCCAATGTGCTGCTGCCCCTGCTACAGCGGAATATGTGCTACAGAGGCTGTAGCGGAAGATAAAGTCTGGTCCGGCAGTTAACTTGTTTAAGTGATACCGGAGTGTATAACTAGATGGTTTTGCTTTGATTGACTGGATGGAATGGCAAACTTGGACAACTCGAAGCTCGGTTTTCTGTCTGTCTGTAGGACTCCGGGCGCCAGCCTGCTAGATAATCCTCTCAGTCGGGTTGGTTTATCTTGCCGAGATCTGGTTTCCGGGATATTCTGAGATGTTAGTGAATGCGTGAGATATGCAGGTGGTTGTTAAAGGCTTTGCACCGATAACCTAACAATGTTCGAAAGCTGTTTCTGGATAAAAACAAGTAAGGGGAGAGGGGGAGGTGAAAATAAACCACCCTCGTAAGTGTCAATCTTGAGCCATTTCGAAAGTGTTTTGACTTTCTTCACAGTCTCGGCTAAAGCTTGCCCTTTCCCTTAAAGGCGAAACAAAAATTGATATTTATTTTAACCCTTTCACGCGCAGTGTTCCCGGTCTGGGATCACCCAACTCGGACGTTTTGACTGTTGCCAGTCACGAAGAATAGATTGGATTTCTATCAAAATAGTGGCGGGTGACATGGTTCCACAAGAATCTTTTACTTTTTAGCACGTCCTTTCCCGTCAAAAAAGGGTCCCGATTATTTTGAACAGCACGGACATCTGTTGACAAAATGGAGAAGGCAAGGACAGCTGGATAGATGGTCCAATGGTGAAAAAAGCTGCCATCGCTCGTCTTAACGACCAGCAAGAGGGCGGACGATCGAAACGTTCATCGCCATGCCACAGATCTAGAAACCCTTTTTTGACGACAGCTGGCTGTGCGGCACAGCCAGCTGTTAAAAGAAATCCTATAAAGGATTTAGTGTATACAGGTTACCAACAAACCGAGAAATATGTTTAAAAAAAAATAGATTTAAAATTCCTGAAGATACCTCTAGTACTTAACAGAAGATAATATGATATGAGGGTTAAAATAGTTTGATATTAGTTTACATATCCGTTTATCAGCGTAATTCTAAGATCTAGCAATCTTCTTTACTTTAGATTCACCCTGTATATGTGATAATGTAAACTCTTGGGTAAAACTTTAACCCTCTCGTCACCGCATTATGAAAAATCAGAGAAAAAAAATCTGTCTAGCATTGAATGCATCTGAAATACTATTATAAATCATGCAAAAATATTTTTTTCTAATGTCGATTCATATTAGATTTTTCTAATATTAATTTCTGCATTTTCGAAGCATTTTGTTATGCTAAAATTAATTTAAAAGGATGCACCTATTAGGTAAAGGTTGAGGAATAAGAAAAAAACTATACTTACCTTAAAAAGAAAAAAAAACGGTCAAAAAGCAGCGTCCCTATTTTCTTAATTTTTCTCCTGAAACAATGAAGCGAAAACTGTCAAAAAGGATCTCAATGGACTCGTACTGCAATCTAGGCACGATGGATGCATCTAGTGAAGAGCCTCCTATACTTTCTACATGAATGAATGATATGGATATCACTGAAAGAAAAAAATACTCAATTCAATTGTTTTCTCTCTCAATATTGCTATTTGAAGTAGGAGCCTCCTATGGGGTTTAGGGTGACGAGAGGGTTAAGGGGTGATAGGGCACACCATGAGGAATCGTCATCCCATAGCAATCTGGGGTGGAAAAATGCAGTTTTCACTTGCCCGGTCATCATCACTTTTGGAAAAGCATCGAAGTGTCCCGTCTCATTTCTGAACCCAGTTTCATAAACAATAAGATCGTCTCCGAACATTTCATCCATGAAATAAAACAAACTTTTTAAACTATCCATTTGAGTCTTCTGTTTTCGGAGAAAAATACATTTATTCCTGGCGAAACAAGCGTCGGAAAGCACACTGTTTTTTCAGCACTTTTTCCGAAGGGATTATGAACAGCTATACGAAGACAACGTTGCCAACCCCACATTGCTCATGGGATTCCGATTCCTTATTACGTGCCCTATCACCCCTTAGAGTTTTGCCCAAGGGTTTATATTCCCCCTGCATATGCATTTAATTTAAAAACATTGTGAACCAAGATGCCAGACGAATTGGTCTGTCTATATTATTGGAGTGCCTAAGTAATCTATAATTTCAGGTGAATGCTACGAGAATTTTAAAAAATCTTACGGGAAAGATAAAAATTAAAATACCTTTCTGATACAAAATAATTATTAAGGATAATACTCCTTCTCATACTATTCAATTTGAAAGGGTTAAAATTGTCCCTGTGTCGTAAAATTAAATTTTTTTCTATATCGAATCATTAAAGTGGTTTTTTGTGTAACTAAAATTCGCCACAAATTTTAAATAGCTTCATTTTGTGATGATAAAGCTATGATGACGTCATTTTGTAGGCCTAGTAATGATGAAGTCCAAGCTTCAGCTGTATGGCTTTCTTTCTTTTCGAGGTAGTTTAAAGAGATTAAAAACCAGAATCTAATAGTTAATAAGCAGCATTAAATAGTCTACTATTGAAGTAAACTATATTTAGTACTTTTTCATTATTTTTATTTCTTTAATTGATTATTCATGTACCAATTTCTTTAATTAGTTTTTGTTTTTCGAACCTCAGAAAGGCGTGCTGTACTGTACACAGTTCTCAATGATGTAATCAAATGCTGGAAACATTAGTCAAAAATGCACTTGTTGGAACATTTCAGAATCTAATTTGTAGAATATAGGCTATATTCTCTAGATCTAGTTTGTAGATTTCATAATCCAAAAAAATGTCTTATGAAATCTACAAACTAAATCTAGCGAAAGTATTATGAAATTTACAAACTAAATCTAGCGAAAGTATTATGAAATCTTACAAACTAAATGTAGAGAATGAATTATGAAATCTACAGACTAGATCTAGAGAATGTAGTCTCTAATCTACAAATTAGATCTAGATTCTGAAACGTCCCAACAATTGCAAAAAAACTGACTCCTAAGAAATTCTTTTACGGCTGAATTGCACGTAAAATTAAAAAATATTTCAGCTCTGACCATATTTATTCTTCCACATTTTTCTCATTTTGGCGCCTCTCTCAAAATCACTGCGACCGCACACGTCTTGCGCCGGCCCTGATTGTGCACCCCCCCCCCTTTTTCGATTTAAATTATTATCTATTATGATAGTTAATTGACCAGGGTCACCAAAAAGACGATACATTAAGGTTTAAGGCCAGCTTCAATAAGCACATAGAGATAAGACAGTCGTCATGCCAAGATATTCGCCAACTGTTGCCAAGTTTTGGCGCAGTATCGCCCGATTGGGCTCTGAGAATAGGTTCCCAAAATTGAACCCGGCTTGGCGACATCCCGTAGATTCGACGAGTCATCGCCAAACCTTGGAATGTGGTATCTCAATTTAAATGCGAGTTTGGATGAAGTGCGATTCAAAATGTCTTCAGTTTAACCCTTTCGCGTCGGACAGCTCAGGAATGAATAGCGCTCAGGGCAGCAGGCGTGCCAAGTTCACAAGTCCCAGAAGAAATGCTCCAGTAGAACCTCGCTATAACGATACTCGGTACAACGGTAAATCGCTCTATAATGATAAAATTTTGAGGTCCTTCGGAATTTCCATACCATATAATATCCCCTCGATATAACGATAAAATTTCAAGGTCCCTCGGAATTTTCATACTATACAATATCCCCTCGATATAACGATAAAATCTCAAGGTCCCTCGGAATTTTCATACTATACAATATCCCCTCGATATAACGACGATATATCCCTCTAGAACGATTATTTTACTGGATCCCTTAAGTATCATTGTATCGAGGTTTTACTAATAACTTTACATCACCAGCCGGCCTGGGCTCAACCGCGCGGACGACATGATACGCAAGACTCTTTTTTTTATTGGTCTTTTCCTTAAGGCAGCTGGCCGCAGGGGCAGCCCTAGAGTACGTGGCGCCCCCTGCAAATGTCAAAAAAGCACCCGTTTTTATGCTTCAGATCAAGTTTTTCTCAGTCGTTGAGTTCATAATGGCGCCCCGGTGCGATGCTTACTTTGCTTAGCTTGTCTGGCCGCCCCTGTGGATGCCCCAACAATAATATTAATGGGCGTTATGGAGCATTTAGATGTGACGTTTCGGTATCATCATCTGTCTGACAGCTGACTGCGCATCCATGGGCGTCCCATACGATTGTTTGTAAGAAGGGGGGGGGGCAAATCAGGGGTTTTGTCACAGAAAGATTAAATTTTAGTGTTTCACCAATGGTATCATCATCTGTCTGACAGCTGACTGCGCATCCATGGGCGTCCCATACGATTGTTTGTAAGAAGGGGGGGGGAAATCAGGGGTTTTGTCACAGAAAGATTAAATTTTAGTGTTTCACCAATGGTATAGCTTTTTTAGTATTGTGAAAAAAATCTATACCATTACATAAATAATTACAATAATATGCATATTTCCGGGGAACAAGAAGCGCGCTGGGGACATGGCCGCTTTCTGCCCATAGGTATGGGCACCCATTTGCGTAGATTCTCCTATTGTCTCCTTATTATATTCAACCCCAAAATATCCATTTTAATGATCTTCGATCACTTCAAAGCATAAAATTGCAGCCGGAGAAGCTTACTAAACTCATTCAATCATCCGAAAACGAATTGAATCCCTATTCTTGAATGTTGAAAATCCGTTTTTTGCCAATTAAAATGCATTATGAAAGTTGCTTTGGCGTCACACAGAGGAAGGACCGGTCCCAGAGAGTCCAAATGCCAAATTTTGAAATTCCCGAGGTGTGAAATAACGCGCAAACGACATTCTAAATGATTTTTGCTGAACAGCATTTTCAATGATTTTCATTCAGCCAGCACATAAAACTCATGAGACACTTTTAAGTCTGGTACGGTGCCTAGAGGCACGCGCCCCCAACTCTGTTTGGGAAACGATTAATTTCTAAACTTTTGATCTGAATCCTTGCCGACATCAGTAGTGTTATCCAATATTTAGATAACTGGAGGAGAATTGGGGACCTGAAAGGAATCGTTGAAAAAGTCGAACCTTGTCCAATTCTCCTGTCCTCCATCTACAGTGACCATGATATGTAAATATAAAATATAATGGTTATAACTGACAGATTATGAAAGGAGGATACGCCCATGCTTCTGGTTTATGCTGAGCCTTGATCCATCTTGAGATATGCTGAAAAAAAAAAGGCTTTAATTAACATTTCTTGGCGAAAACTTCCAGAGCATTCTTGGTATGTGTGGATTTGTGTGTGATTACGGCAACGCTACACTAGGGCGATCTGCCAAGAGAAGGGGTGCCTTGGTAGGAGGACTTCCTAAGGGGTTCTAACGCATATTCACGTTACATCTGGAGAAAACCTACCAAAACTCCAGACCGTTAGACCGACAGCCGCGCGATGGGACCCAACACTTCGGCCATCTACCATTTTCAGTGGCTTAACCACTGTGCCATGTGGGCCGCATTCTTGGTATCATGGTACAGGTCCCGGTACTGCAATCGGTTTCAGAGGTGAGCGGAAAGATCAAACAGCCTTGTCTTACCTGATTTCTGGACATTTAAATACCTTCAGATAGGGATGGACGCGAGACGACTTTTTGCGAGACGAGACAGAGATTTACAGCTTTTTTGCGAGACGAGACAAACATTTTTAACATTATGATATAGGGATTTTTGCGAGACGAGACAAGCTTTTCAGCTGTTTTGCGAGACGCGAGACACCAATTTTTCGTCTCGCGTCCATCCCTACCTTCAGATTTTCTGATGCAACTAAAAATTTCCCAATTTGCACCAAATGTAATATCCATTGAGGAATCCTACTTTGGTGTTCGAGATCATGAAGGCGAAAGAACGTATGGATCTGATCTGATCTAGATCACAGAAATTAGAAAGAAGAATACTTTTTTTTTTCTTTTAACCTGAAGAAATTTCGCTATTTTTTATTGTTTACACTGTGTCGTATGCCCCCTCAAAATGTTTGATTCATTCCTCCAAAATTTTCGGTCAGGTCGAGCTAGGGTCATGACCGCAGTATCTGTCTCCTTAGCAGGGATCGATGGGCCAGTCGAATGAATTCTCTAATCGATGACAAGTAGTCGAACAGAATAAACAATCGATTAATCGAATGGCGAATATTTGCAAGTTTTACTTTTTGAAAACAATTCATCGAAGAGTATTTGGTGTTTGCATTCGAATACCATGCTCGATTTCTTTTCGAATGCTGTTTGTGATTTCGAATGGGTTTTTCAAAATCGATGAGCTCGGATAAATTGAATACAGAGAGAGTTAGACCCCGTGACCTTCAGAATTGCCCAGCTTTCAGAGGTTTGCAACTTATAGAGGTGCATTTCTACAGTACGGACGCGTTCCGTTCCCTGAAAATGTGTCCAAGTTGTGGAGGTGGTCAACTTCAGAGGTTTCACTGTTACAGATTAATTCGAATCCAGTAAAACCTCGATGCAACGATGCTTAAAGGACCCAATGAAATGACCGTTCTAGGAGGATGTAGCGTTCGTTATATCGAGGGGAGATTCTATTGTATTGAAATTCAGCGGGACCGCAAAATTGGATCGTTATAGAGGGATTTATTGTTGTATCGAAGCTTCTATATCTAAGCTGTTATACCTAGGTTTTACTGTATTTTCATGGGCTCATGCCTGTCAATATCAAAAATTCGCAGACGGTCAAAACGTTGAACGCGGAACCGCCGGAGCTCGCCAAACTCCATTTACGGCAACCCTACGCGTGCACCGTTGCCACCTCAGCCTGGAAAAAAAAAAAAAATCGCAAAGATATCTTACGGTGAGGGGGAATGAGGGGAGGGGGGAAGGTAGTGAAAGGGGAAAAAAAAACGTGCGCTCAGGGGTCAAATGTTGAACAAACATCGGCCACCAGCGCGGTAGTAATTATCGGCTGGTGGGGTGAAGAGGGTGTGCGGGGTAAGATTCTCGGAGCAAAAAATCGTCTGTCGACAACTCCCCGAGTTTCTCGTTAGCACGCGGGGATGGGCGAGGAAATATTCTCTTTTTTTTTTTCGTCGTCATCATCATCATTATTCCTTTAACTTTTTTTCCTTTTGTTTGTGTATTTTGTTGGCAGATCGCCTTACCTGCTTGTTTTATAGGAATGAGCTGTGTTTTTGTGAGTGGCATGTTGTTTTGGGGGGGGGGGTTGGCGATGGTTTGGGAAGTCTATCGTTTTGGTGTTGCGTATGTGCGTATTGCTGAGTGGTTTTGGGGATTTTTTTTTTTTAAATATGTATCGTAGATGGACATATAATTGATATCGCATGGTCATTCGTGATCTGTTGTTTTTGGGTTACGGCCGTTTACCTTTTACAGTCGAACTCGCTTATAACGAACTATGGTTATATTTAAAGAGCAATCGCTTATAAGGGCCGTTCGATGGTGACGGGTGTGATATTTTGAGTCGTTTCAAGATGTTATAATAATTTTTTAAAGGCAGAATTTATTAAGTACTTTTTAAATATTAATGACTATGTCATTTTATCTCTCACCCCCCTCTACTGAAATTGTCCCAAAAATGCGACATAATTTTACATATATTTAAATACTATTAGTTCACAACAGCTTTAATCTATTGTTACACTATTTCGTAAGCTGTAGAATATGCAAAACATGTATTTTTTACATATATTAAAATACTATTGGATCACAACAGATTTAATCTTTTATTAAGCTATTTCGTAAGCTGTACAATATGCAAAACGTATTTTTTACGTATATTTAAATACTATGAGTTCACAACAGCTTTAATCTATTGTTTCACTATTTCGTAAGCTGTAGAATAGGCATCCCATGCATTTTTCTATAAATAGGTTACAATCCTAAAAATTTCAACATAAGGTGACCAGGCGAAATACACGAGAGATGAGAGATAAAATGACATAGTCCATTAATATCGTTTTAATATGGCAATAATGAAACTAAAAAAATTTGGGGGGTCTCCCCCTGACGAGGCCAATGAAAGTTTGGAAAATTTGGATATAATGCGCCAAATGAGACCAGGTGGGCTTTAAGCCTAACCACATGTATCCACATGATTCGGATATGGGATGGAAAATTGAAATGGTGTGCTCTATCGTCAAGCGCCACTGCACAGTGCACACACACGTATATATATATATATATATATATATATATATATATATATATATATATATATATATATATATATATATATATATATATAATGACAATGAGTTAGATTCTTGCGATTCTAAAGCGGTAGTAAAAAATTTTGTACTGGCTCAATTTTCTAAAATATATTTTTTTTTTAATTATGTGACGGGTGTGACATTTTTGAGACGCGACTTTCCGCTAGCATCTATATTTATAAAACAATCTGTGGGCTTTACTATAATAAAGACTTTCATAAACTTTTTCATAAACATTAAAACTTTTTTAATAGTTAAAACAGATTCAACTTAACTAAATAATACTACTTTCAAAAAAAATTTCACCTATTATTTAAACTGAAAAAAAAAAAATGAAATTTCATGCTGGCTGTCGCTCGGCATTCGTGCGGCTGTGCCGAACAGCCAGCTGTCGTCAAAAAAGGGTATCTAGATCTGTGGCAGGCGATGAACGTTTCGATCGTCCGCCCTCTTGCTGGTCGTCAAGTCGAGCGATGGCAACGGCTGCCCTTTTTGCAGCATTCGACAATCTATCCAGCTGTTCTCGCATTCTTCCATTTTTCAGCAGGTGTCAGTGCTGTAAAAAAGAATCGTGATCATTTTTGTTACGGGAAATGACGCGCTAAAAAGTAATGGATTTTCGTGGAGCTAAGTCACCCGCAACTGTTTTTTAGAAATCCAATCTATTCTTCGTGACTGGCAACAGTCAAAACGTCCGAGTTGGGTGTTCCCAGCGCGGGAACACTGCGCGTTAAAGGGTTAAAGCATGGAGTGAGTAGAATTTCCCGAAAAATGACATGGGCGATCCCACTCGGTGGCCGTTTAGAGGGGGTCGGGTGGCCGCTGGTAGAGGTTATTTTAACATTAGGTCTATGAGCCGATCCATCCGTGCATTGAAAAATTGGCCGTTTAGAGGGGTGGCCGCTCGGAGAGGTTTCCCTGTATATACCTTCCCCCCGCACTGGCGCCTGCGAAGCCGTAACTGAATCCATTAAGTGAATCCAAATGAATTCAGGCTCACCGTGATAGATCCTTGTTTACGATCCTAAGAGGATAAGTACATGCGTGTAGTTTTTAGGGAGAGAAAAGATCTGTTAATAAACGGGCAACACGGAGAACAGGTGAGAAGTTACGGCCGGCTCCCCCCTCGGCCACGGGTCCATTAACGATGGACGCGTGAAATTTGGATGAGTTAGGTGGCTACGTTTCTTTGGATCTTTTTTGTTTATGGGTGTGTTTTTCGAAAAAGGGATTAGGGCGATAAATAGATATGCATTCAGGGTGGTTCGATGCTTACCAACGTCCATGGCGCCGGGGACTGATTTCTGAGCAGGGTATTTGGGGGCAAGTACCCGGGCCCCCAGATGATATTTAAGAATTTGCAAATTTTGATTTTAATTTGAAATAAGTGACAGAGAAACTAAATTTTACGGAAAATAATAGAATAATTATTACTCTGTTACTATCTCATAGCTCTGGCATTATATCCACATCTTTTTACTTTCCGAAAATGTACCCTGTAAGGAAAGTATTGTCATCCTGAAAAAATTCGACTTCGAGATTTGGGTGTAGGGACACGTTTGGAGGTCTTCTGAATTCATTTAGGCTATTTTGACAAGCTGTATGTATGTATGTGTGTGTTTGTGTGTATGTAAGTGAACACGATAGCTCCTAAACGGAACATTCGATGGAGCTCAAATTGGGTATACAGGTTATAAACCACCGTCGCAAGACCGGTATTGATTTGGGTGTGCATAGGACTTATGTTTTTCTACAGGGCTACGACAAAGATTTCTTTTACAGCATGGTGTATGGGGAGTTGGGAGTTCTTGAAAGTGTGCTAGCGTTTAAACGGCGCATTCGATGGAGCTTCCATTGAGTATATAATTTTGAATGATTCATTGATTGAAATTTATTTAAATGCTTGGTCGTGATCTTAATTGTAAGAGTTCGGAAAGTCGAGTGGAGTCACTCCAGATTTTTTTTTTTTTTTTTTAGCTAAACGGTATAGTCTCGAGCAGTGGCGCGCCCAGGATTTTAGTTTAGGGAGGGGGGGGTTGTTAGAAATACTCGGTTACAGTGACCTCTATTATAGTTACAGCTCTCTTATAACGCCGAAACATTCTGAACCACCTGACTTGCCCATAGAACAGAAGCTCCCTATCCATGTAGCTCCTTTATAGAATCATAAATAATTATCGAATCTTTTCAGTGGTGTTGTCTTGTCATTGAGTTAAACTGTGTTTCATATACTAGCTGTAAGTATTTATTGAAAAACCATCGTCTTTTTACTTTCCGAACATGTACCATGTAAGGAAAGTATTGTAATCATGAAAAAATTCGACTTCGAGATTTGGTGTTTTGACACGTTTTGAGGGCTTCTGAATCCATTTATGCTATTTTTACGAGATGTATGTATGTATGTGTGTATGTGTATGTGTGTTTGTGTGTATGTGAGTGAACACGATAGCTCCTGAACGGAGCATTCGATTGAGCTCAAATTGGATATATAGGTCATAAACCACCGTCGCAAGACCGGTATTGATTTGGGTGTGTATAGGACTTATAGTTTTTCTACAGGGCTACGACAAAGATTTCTTTTACATTATGGCCTATGGGGGGAATTTCTTGAAAGTGCGCTAGCGTTTAAACGGTAGATTCGATTGAGCTCAAATTGGGTATATATATTATAAACCACCGTTGCAAGACCGGTATTGATTTGGGTGTGTATAGGACTTATAGTTTTTCTACAGGGCTACGACAAAGATTTCTTTACATTATGGCCTATGGGGGGAATTTCTTGAAAGTGCGCTAGCGTTTAAACGATACATTCGATTGAGCTCAAATTCGGTATACATGTTATAAACCACCGTTGCAAGACCGGTATTGATTTTGGTGTGTATAGGACTTATAGTTCTCTAAAGGGCTACGACAAAACTTTCTTTTATGTTATGGCATAATGGCATATGGGGAGAAATTCTTGAAAGTGCGCAAGCGTTTAAACGGTGCATTCGATTGAGTTTCAATTTGGTATATATGTTTGAATGATTCATCGATTAAAATTTATTGAAGTGCTTGGTCATGATCTTAATCGTAAGTGTTCGGAAAGTCGAGTGGAGTCACTCCAGATTTTTTTGGTAATAATTTGAAGACAATTTTTAAAAATGAAATACTTTAATTCATGAGCGACCATTTTCAAAGCTTTTCACTTCTAACAATCCACCTTTAGGGGTGAGGGTGCACCTATGGTCTTATGCAATTATTCAGCGCACACTTATCATTGTGTCCTATAGGTAGTAATGTAGGATGTGCGCGAAGAAACCCTATAGTGCTGATTTTCAATCGAAACATACAATAGGAAACAGCTTCCTAAGGGGAGATAAATGAAGATCTATCGCACTGTAAATAAATTCGCTGATATGGACACTAGGAAAAATTATTACAAAAATGGTGTGAAACAAGTTTACTTGAAAAACATAGAATGAAATGAATGATTGAAAATCAAGTAATATAATCGAAGCATTATTATGCAACATAATTTTATTATTATCGAACTATTCCATTCCATTTTGCATCTTGTTTCAATAATCATTTTTAGGCAGTTATAATATCCTTTTTTACTTCCTTGTACGTAGTATAAGGAAGTAATGTGATCCCGAAAAATTTTGGGGGCCAAATTTCGACAAAAAAACCGATTTTGACTACCTCTAAATTGAATTTAAAAATTTTTTTTCGATGCATCTCATCGTAGGCTAGCATGCACGATCCCTATAATGCGTCTGCAACTCATTTTGACCAGCGGCGAGTCTGCTGTGGCCAGTTTTTCCATGCCGTCTGGACGTACGTATGTATGGTTACTCGCATATCTCAAAACTATGGGTCGTAGAATGTTGAGATTTGATATTTAGGATTGTTCTATGATCTAGTGTGCACCTCCCCTTTTGGTGACAATCGAATGGATAGTTTATGTACAGGACCGCCCAAAAGATTCGAAATACATTACGCTCTATGGGCCGAAATTCATCAAATCGTTTTTTAGAGGTATTGGGCTATTTCAAACGACACAGAAGTGATATATGCTGTAAAGAGTTACAAAATGAATTTCTCCATTAAAAAAAATGTCTTTATCATTTTATAGTTCAGCTACAGGAACACTCAAAAGATTTTCCAATACATTACGGTCAATGGCAATTTTAGGGGCTATTCATCCATTTCAAGCACAATACCGTCCTACCACATAAGTTAGGTAATGGTCCGACACGGTCAAGTGCCTCCCTCAAGAACTATGCCAAAAGTCGCCAAGCTTGGCGACTTTTGGATAGTTCTTGATATATGCATATTTTCTCTTGTGCATATTTAACTCTCAAATCTCACAAAATATTATGAAATTTCATATATAAGAATGTTGTAACATCTAGTTTGCGCATCTCGATTTTTGGTTCCAATCTACTGGAGAGTTTATTTACTGAGCCACCGAAAAAGAATTTCAGTACCTTAATGTCTATGGACATCTCAATATAGTACAACTGTAGACGGTCATTTGTTTGGTACATGCCCAAAATCTCGCCGTCTGTCCTCGGCCTTGGGCGAGTTTTGGCGAAATATCGCCAAATTTGGCGATATTCAGTCATTGGTTCCATGCCCAAAGTATCGCATTTGTCCATCGTTCTTGGCGAGTTTTGGCGAAATGTCGCCAAATTTGGCGATAATCTGTCAATAGTTGGTTTATGCTTAAAATCTCGCCAAATGTCGTCGACATTGACGAGTTTCGCCGAAAATATCGCCAAATTTGGCGCCAAAAATTATTTCGTATTTTTATATAACTCTAAAACTTTAACCCGTAGATTTTTTAACTTTTGTATTTAGAACTATTGTAATATCTAACTGTTTTCCAATATCTTTTTTGACAGCAATCGACTGAGAATTTATTCTCACAGGTGAGGCCAAATGACTTTAAATACATTGAGGTGTATGGATGCATCTCGGATGTACATTGAAAGTCTGTGGTCAATTGACTACTTTGGCTATCCCCAAACCTCGCAGACTATCTCAAGTTTGTCGGCTTTTTGGTGAAATATCGCCAAATAAAGTGTCGGAAGGAAATCTTTCAAATTGAACTCAGCTTGGCGATATCGAACTATTTGGCTAGAAATCGCTAAACCTTAC
>JAWZYV010006251.1:0-20949 GCA_038373885.1 Cheiracanthium punctorium
GGATGCAGAATATGTTCTATCCGGCGTTGTAGGATTGGGGGAAATTTTGCAGAAAAATATACAACTGATTTTGATTTTAACAATGAATTACAAAATTCTTCGAGTTTTTCTTTTCCCTGCCCATTTATAAAGCGTTCCCCCCCCCCCCCAACATTTTCACTGGTCAGCCGTTTGCTTTCAGTTAACTTGGACCAATTGCTCTTTGTAAACATGTATGTAGCTTGTACATTGTAAATCTTTTTACATCTATGGTAACACAGAACTTATGCAAGTCTATATCATAAAACTTTTGGGAAATTGAAGTTATTAACTATGAAACATAGGGATCAGCGATAATTATAATTTTAAGTGGAATCCAAGTTATTGTTTTAAAAAAGAAAATGTGGAAAATAATCAAAACACTGAATTTAACAGGGAATGAAGGGAGAGAAAAAATTACTCTTAAATCCAACAATTTTAACTTTTTTTTAAGGAGAGAAGGTGGATAACTGATATACTTTTCTCAAGGTTTGAAGACACATACTTGCCAACTTTTGTAATTCCCAAGGTGTAAAACAACACGCACTTGACATATTGAACTATTGTCAGTTCACTATACAACTATTTGCAGACATAATTTTTGATGATTTCTGCTAAATAACATGTAAATGACATTTTAAATGAACTTAATAGCAAAAACTGTTAAGTTTTGTCTGTCACAAAAAATTAGAAACTAAGAATTTGAATGAAATGGAAAAAGCATAGTTGAGTCGCAAATCGTGACCTAGTGCTTCATTTCTTGACCTTTTCTTGACTTTCGTGACCTTTTTCCCATTTCTTGACTTTTCCGTGACTTTCGTGACCTTTGGATGATGGTAGACACCCTGTGTACTGTGTCATCATGAAAAGATATTTCAAACGAATTGGAATCTATTTTCCACCTCGAAACCCGATAACCGTGACATCCAAATGACGTGCCGGGAAAAAAGCGAAAATTGGCTTAGAAATGAGGGAAGAGGTGGATTTTCAGCTTTTTAAAGAGCCAATTTTTCCGTGTTTTTTTTTTTTTTAATCCACAGCAAGATACGAGAGGGCAGTGTGATAGGCCAAATTTCTAATCGCAGCAGAACCGGTCAACGTTGGATAAGTTTGCCGCTGAGTTGCAGACGCTGATAGTTCCTATTTTAGACTCTCGTGATTCAATGAACATGCCATCAAAATTAAATACACTTGTACCAAAAAATGAATGCAAAGTGATTTAACATTTTATCGCATTAGAACGCTCCATCTATGGGAACTCCGAATTTCACGGCTGCAATTTTAACGGATCCTCTTGAAATGTAACTGATTTTACAAGACGACCTCTGTTACAAAAGTATAAACTAGCACAAACCCGAGAAGAATGCAGCATCGAAAATAAAGAGAAATAATTGAATGTTCGTTCTTTGTTTGCTTCCAAATTCACTTCGGCGTACGATTTTAACCCTTTAACGCGCGGTGTCCTCAACGTGAGGACACCCAACTCTGACGTTTTGGCTGTTGCCAGTCAAGAAGAATAGATTGGATTTCTATAAAAATAGTGGCGAGTGACATAGCTCCACGAGAATCCTTTACTTTTTAGCACGTTCATTTCCCGTAAAAAAGGGTCACGATTCTTTTTAACAGCACTGACATCTGCTGAAATATGGAAGAACGCGAGAACAGCTGGAAAGATTGCCCAATGCTGAAAAAAGGGCAGCCGTTGCCATCGCTCGACTTAACTACCAGCAAGATGGCGGACGATCGAAACGTGCATCGCGTGCCACAGATCTAGAGACCCTTTTTTGACGACAGCTGGCTGTCGTCAAAAAACGCTGACGTCGCTGGCTGTCATCTTGCTGGTAGTTAAGTCGAGCGATGGCAACGGCTGCCCTTTTTTCAGCATTGGGAGAGGGTTGCGCCTCAAAGGGTTAATACTGTAAAAGCACTTGTTTTCGCGAGGCTTTCATTTTTGCTTTCGTCATCTCGTCTCGAAAATTAAATCTTCACGAAATACTTTTTTTTTTTTCGCTTCATATAGTAATAAAAAATCAGAAATTTTTCATTTCCCAAAATGGAATGATATATTGCGCAATTGTAAAGTCTTTTCTTGCAATTTTCCTTCTTTGTTCTTTCTTGACTACTATACATTTATTTCTTGAATACAAAACACTCATACAACTAGTATTAGCATGCAGCTCATTCACTTACAATATTGTTACGAATTTTCGGGGCAACCCGCTGTTCTGGGGTTTGAAATAGTTTCATGTTCGTGTTCTACGCGCCCAATAGTTTAAATTTGCATTTTGTTGAATCAAAAATGGGTTAACTAGAAAGCGAGATGGGGAGTTTTGGGTTTCCCCATTGATTAATAGAGCGTTTTTCTATAAATCTCTAGAAATATGGCTCGTAGGCCTTAGCTAACATCTCTTTGGGGGAATTATTTTAGGCGCCCAATTGGGCGATATTTCGTCAAAAAATCACTCAGCTTGACAACATTTCGGGCGTTATTTTCCCAACGGGGCTTGTAAAGGTGTTTTTCCTGCATTAACATCACATAATAGAATTCTATTCATTCCTATTTCTATGACGTAATCAAAACGCGTTTGATCGGGGTTCCCAATCAGTACGAAAGTGCCGCACAGCTAGCTGTTGTCAAAAAAAGGGTCTGAGGTTGCGCCTCAAAGGGTTAATCGAATGATGGTCTACATTCCTCGCATGGATGCGCTGCCTTGGGTGCCCAGTGGTCATTCCTGAAGAAGGAGGTCTCAATGAGTGATGCAACGGATATTAATTGGGTCGGATAACGAATAATTCGGCCAAACTTTCAACCGGATATCCGGTTATTCGGCAGCAGTATGCTTCCTTTTTTTTTTCACTCGTTTTCTTAGATCCATGAGCTATTACTTTTTTTCTTTAAATTTTTTCATGAGTTCCAAACCATTTAATACAAAAATCAGAAATCCTTTTGGGATCATTTTCGTGAATGGAGTACCCGTTTGACTGCCATTCAAGTCCTACAAATAACAATGTTCGTGAATGTTCTCCTTCAAGATTTCCATAAATATCTTAAAAGATCCGTTCTTGAAAGAAAGGCATCTCCATTCCACTGTTAGAAAATCAATGTAACCCATTTCCTTACTTTATCAAAATTAGGAGGGGGGGGTGACATTTTCTTAGCAGCCAGCAGTACTACAGCCAGTACACTATTCTCATAAGCAGGTGAATGGATGGTGGAAAAAAAGGTAACCGAAGTCTTATACAGAGATGGAAAAACAGTGTTTTTGTACAATCATTTCTTCCAGTAAGAATTGACTCAAAAAAAAAAATAGAAGTACTTAATTTTTTTTTTAATTCAGTCATTTATTATGTTTATTTGTGTTATTTCTGTACATAATTTTACGCCGGACATTTGTAATATATGGCTACTGCCCATGATCCGGCGTATTGGCCGGATGCTGTCTGTTTGCCGGATATCCGTTGCATCCGTAGTCTCAATGTACCTTGAAAAGTGCCTTTTTTGGGGCTCACTACTTTTTCAGTTCAAATTTTTATTTGTTTTATACAAACAGCCATCCAGAATAACGACTAACCCAAACACTTATGGACTACGTCGGACTTTCTCTCCCTTCCTCTTGAGTTGACACGAGCTTTGACACCTCAACTGGGTGCAACAACAGCAAAAGAAATTTATCCTTTCGATACGTTTGGAAGATAGGAACTTTTCAAATGTGTTTGCCAGATAACGTGGAAAGTTAGGTTATTAATAAAATGTTGAAAGTCGACCAAGCTTTACAGTTTTCGATAATGGTCGCTAGGTTGGGTGCCAAAACACGACAATTTATAATAAAAGGGGTTTAATGCTCGAAAATGCCCAGATTGTAAAATAGTTTTAAGAGGCGATTTTAATATAGATTTCAATTCCGAAGAAGTGTTTTATGGAACAGAGAAGACAAATGCGGCACACTCATAGATTAGGATACACTTTCCAAATGGTATTTATAAAGGTGTGTGCTTTGTGGAACAAGGAATTAAAACACGGCACACTCATGGATTAGGATACCCATTCCAATCAGCATTCAAAATGGTAGAGAATAGTTGAAATAGGATTGGAGAAGGTTGTAAAATAGTTTTCGTAGGTGATTTTAAGATTGATTTCGGTACCGAAAATATGTTTTATTGAACAAGAAAGGCGGACACGGCCACACTCATGGATTAGGATGCCCATTCCAAACAGTACTTAAAAGGGTGAAGTACAGTTGAAATAGGCCTGGTGGAGATTGTAAAACAGTTTTAGTAGGCGATTTTAATATAGATTTCGATTTCAAAGATGTGTTTTATAAAACAATAAAGAGTTGATTGCTGTTTTAACGCCCCCTACTCTCGCAAACCAAAAAAATCGCCCCACTCAGACGAGCTTTGCAGTCCAGGGGCGTAGCCAGAAATTTTTCATGGGGGGGGGTTACAACTACTACAACTCATATATATGTATACGTGTGGGTGATAATGTAGTGAAGAATATACATTTTGTATGGCAAAAAATTTCTCAAGGGGGAAGGGGGGTTATGACCCCCCCTCCCCCCTTAAACTAAACTAAACCCCCCTTGGCTACGCCCCTGCTAGGAGTGATGCACACGTTTCAATGCTCCCGAAAGAGCTCGATGAAAACTCAAATAAACCAAAGAGCGATAAACGCACCAGTGAAGGAATTTGAAGTCAAAGAATAGTGAAGATAATTATTAAAACTACATTCATTGGCAACCCAAAATAAATAAATAAGTAATGGAATGCTGTACTTACAGGTTGTTCCAAATCGCCATTTTGATTCTAAATGACGAATGCCACATCCATACACAAAATCGTCTGCTATGTTTAATGAACGCCACCTTGGCGAAAGTCGGCAGTTCCTCCCCACCCCCCCATTTTCCGTACGAGTATCCCAATCCAAGAAAATGTCTAGTGTTGGGATTCATCTAACTTCAGAAGAATACAGTTTGTATTTTCAGTACGGTCAAACCTCGTCAGTACTTCATTCTCGGAGATACTTGAAAATGAATTGCTAAGCGGAGTTTACATGGAATGCCAAAGGAAATTCTAAATGTTTATCTATTAAGTGTGCCTACAATGAGCTCGCCTATTTTATACAAATGAGTAGAATAAGAATTTAAATCAATAAAATTCAGTGGCGCACACAAGGAGGGGTCCAGGGGGTCTCGACCCCACCCAAAGGAGTTATATCTTCGTTATATCATCGTGCAGTTTTTGACATTTTAATATTTTATCAGACTTATATTCTTATTTTACCTGTTAAAATCTTATAAATAAAAATGAAATTCTGTTTGTTTGTTTGTTTGTGGATTTGATTCGTATACAAATCCACAAAAATGGACCTATCGGCCTGAAATTTAGTACAGATATGTAAAATAATATAGAATAACTCATAGTCCACTTTAAAACTATGAAAGTCCACCCGTTCCCGGAATTTAAGAGATTTTTTATGCTCTTCACGCAAAAATCTTTCCGTAATTGTAACCCCTGTAGTGAAAAAAGTGTGAAATAAGGATCATGGTTGCCATGTGTGGCGATTTTGCCGAATAAAATGTCGTTCGTATACAAATCCACAAAAATGGACCTATCGGCCTGAAATTTAGCACAGATATGTAAAATAATATAGAATAAATCGTAGTCCACTTTAAAACTTTGAAAGTCCACCCGTTTCCGGAATTTAAGAGATTTTTTATGCTATTCACGCAAAAAGCTTTCCGTAATTGTAACCCCTGTAGTGAAAAAAGCGTGAAATAAGGATCGTGGTTGCCATGTGTGGCGATTTTGCCGAATAAAATGTTTTAAATTCTCAAAGTAAAAATAAAAGAATAATAATGATTTTTTTTTTGTTAGTTTACATACGTAAGGTTATTTTTTTTTAAATTATAATATCGTGTGCATGGGAAATCAGAGCAGGAATGTAATGCTTTACACGCAAAACAATAAGAATTGAAGATTTCCGAGGCTAATAGGTAAATTATTTTAGTTTCTCGAAAAAATAAAATGGCTCAAATGCCGATTTTGTGAAAGTGAGTTCTAGCGGTTTGCACAGATTTCGGATTGGCGCAATTTATTGAGAGCTTAAGGAAATAGATTTTTGAAAACAAGTGCAAAGGTTTTATTAGAATACAGCGTTAAATTTTAATGATCCGTGAAGAAATAATGCAGTTATTAAGGGATTTCAATTGATCTATCTCCAGAATTCTCGCCAAATGAGTACATTGATTTAAGTTGGGGGAATTCCGCCAAATTTCAGAAAATTGAAATCTTCTCATTTAGTACATCGGAGTAATGATGAATAAAACACGTTATAGTTGATAATTTTAAAAAATTCGGCTGTATTAAGGGATTCAACTTTTCAAATAAAGGCTTGCTTTACTTTTTCGCGGTCGAACCATTTCCTATATATTATTGCTGCTAAGTCAATGCTTCGAATGATTTCCTGAAAAAACGCTTGCAAAATGGCGTATGTTGGCACTTTGGCGAGGCTTAGATTTGAAACTGGATTTTATTTGAGACTGGGATATATAATGACACTGGTTATAGATAAAAATAAATGTTGGTATGAGTGTATGAGGTTGAAAAACTCCAGCACCGTTGAGCACCGTTGCACCATGAAATTTGGTTCACCTAAGTCTTTTATCATGGAGAAGATTTTTATGCTATCCGTTTTCCTCTAACTTGCCACCAGGTGGCGCAACAGAACGGCGAATTCTATTCCGTTTAGCCGTTTGCTATGCGAATATCATCCAACCGATTTCGATGAAATTTGGTACACGCGAATATTAGAACACGGAGAATATTTTTCATTATCCATTTTGCTGTAACTTGCCGCTAAATGGCGCTGAAAAGCATCAACTTCTATACCGTTCGACCGATCGGCATAAAATTTTTTATACTTACACATTTGAGCACGAAGAATATATTCTAACTGCGTTCTTTTTGATGTTACTCACCACTAGATGACACTGCAATGCATTATTATTTTAACTCGCCACTAGATGACGCTGCAGCAGGCCAAATTCTTGACCATTCAAACGGTCGCTATGAAAATCAGTATACATAGCTATTTGAACAATGAGAATATTTTGGCGTTATCCATTTTGCTATAACTCGCCACTTGACGGCGCTGTAGCAAATCATTACTTTAATTAACTACTAGATGGCCCTGCAGTGTATCACTTCTTGACTGTGCAAATGATCGTTATGAAAATTGGTATACATAGATAGTTGAACACGGTCGCTATGAAAATCAGTATACATAGCTATTTGAACAATGAGAATATTTTGGCGTTATCCATTTTGCTATAACTCGCCACTTGACGGCGCTGTAGCAAATCATTACTTTAATTAACTACTAGATGGCCCTGCAGTGTATCACTTCTTGACTGTGCAAATGATCGTTATGAAAATTGGTATACATAGATAGTTGAACACGGTCGCTATGAAAATCAGTATACATAGCTATTTGAACAATGAGAATATTTTGGCGTTATCCATTTTGCTATAACTCGGCACTTGACGGCGCTGTAGCAAATCATTACTTTAATTAACTACTAGATGGCCCTGCAGTGTATCACTTCTTGACTGTGCAAATGATCGTTATGAAAATTGGTATACATAGATAGTTGAACACGGTCGCTATGAAAATCAGTATACATAGCTATTTGAACAATGAGAATATTTTGGCGTTATCCATTTTGCTATAACTCGCCACTTGACGGCGCTGTAGCAAATCATTACTTTAATTAACTACTAGATGGCCCTGCAGTGTATCACTTCTAGACTGTGCAAATGATCGTTATGAAAATTGGTATACATAGATAGTTGAACACGGTCGCTATGAAAATCAGTATACATAGCTATTTGAACAATGAGAATATTTTGGCGTTATCCATTTTGCTATAACTCGCCACTTGACGGCGCTGTAGCAAATCATTACTTTAATTAACTACTAGATGGCCCTGCAGTGTATCACTTCTTGACTGTGCAAATGATCGTTATGAAAATTGGTATACATAGATAGTTGAACACGGTCGCTATGAAAATCAGTATACATAGCTATTTGAACAATGAGAATATTTTGGCGTTATCCATTTTGCTATAACTCGCCACTTGACGGCGCTGTAGCAAATCATTACTTTATTGAACCACTGGATGGCCCTGCAGTGTATCACTTCTTGACTGTGCAAATGATCGCTATGAAAATAGGTATACATAGATATTTGAACACGGGGAAGAGTTTGGCGCTATCCATTTTCCTATAACGTGCCACTAGATGTCGCGTCAACACATGAACTTCAGGACTGTCCAGCCGATAGTCATGAAAATTCGTATACATCGATATCTGAATGCGAAAAATATTTTCGCCATATCCGTTTTGCTAAAACTCGCCACTGCGCTACGCCGCATGGCCTTCTGCACCGTACAAACGATTGCCTTGCAATTCGGTATGCATGATTATTGGACACAATATAACGCGATATCCACTTTGCTATATCTGTTTATTACAATGAATAGTAATCACCACAAATCGTAATATCAAAAAGTCCATTCATTCCCGTGCGAAGAACGGGTACTTCAGCTAGTAAGTAAATAAAAACACAATTCAAATTCAAGTGCGAGGAGTCTTTATAAAAGGGAGTCACCTAGAAAAAAAAATGTTCCATATTTTTTCAGGTGGTTGGTGTCACTGCTTTATAGGCTGAACCCCCTCCAAGAGAAAATCTTGTGTGCGCCACTGATAAAATTAGATGGCAAATTAAAGAAATTGTATGCAAAGACCGCATATGCAGTACTTCTAACTGAACTGTCCTGTATTTTATCTGCGATCGTGCGGGACGAAGAACGAGTCCTCGGTGGATTCCTAAAATGGGCCGATAAGGCACAACCCTCTTTGTAAGGTTAAATGCTGGGAGTGGTGCTCAACAAAAATGAGTTGCTTTTGGTAGATAACCTTTGACCCAAAAAAATTGGGACCGAGTTTGTGAATGACACTCTTAAAGTGACGTTTTAAGCGGATCGGTTGAAAAAATAACGACGCAGTAAGCGGAGTACACTGCGTGAAAAGGGCGCAATAAAAAAGGTGTAGGGACATCTGAAAGAGGATGTCCTATACGGAGCGACCTCTTATCCAGGCGACTCTTACTAACGAGGTTCGATTGCATCGTGAAAATGAGATCCGTTGAAATATATGTATTATTTTTAAAAGTGCATTTTTTAAAAAATACTTTTGATTTTTATTAAGTGAAAATACAAAAGCCAAATGGAGAGTAACAAACTCTTAATGGGCTTTTTAATTATTTATATTCAAGTGAGTCATAATATGTTTCAATTTCTCACGAGCCAGAGCCCGGGCTCGGGTTGAATCCGTCTCTACTCTAAATATTATCTTAAGACAGTCAATGAGCGATAACGTCAAAATATTCACTTACCCCACTGATGGCACGACAGGAGTTATCCAGTAGTCACAAGAAGGCGTATCGATAAAATCCTGGAACTGGACGCACTCAAGAAAGTCATGATGCCCCTGAAAAAATATAAACATAATAATTCAAATGTTATATACAAATTCGTTTGTTCAGAAACAAAATGGACGGTGCTGTCAGAGAGAAACGAATATACAGGCAGAGGCGCTGTTAATTTTTTTTTTTTTTTTTGTACGTACACTAAACCAGCGGTTCCCAAACTTTTAATAGTGTGCTCCACCCCCCCCCCCCCAACAAATTATAACTTACGATGTCGCCCGCCCCCTCACATTCCTCAGCATACACACAGTTTTTTATTCTTCAACAATGAACTTAATAATGTTGTCGGTAAAGTTTCAATAAACATTTTAAGCTAAAGTAGATGCTTTGGATTCAATATGATTTCTTAAACATGCTTTATCACTTGCTCTTAGCTCTTTTTTTTTCCCGAGGACCCCTTGAAAACGCACAAGGGGGCGCGTCCCACCGGTCGGCAACCGCTGCTCTAGACAGGTTATTTTTGAGTGGAGGAGGGGAGGAACGATTGAACACTTAAATCAAGAAACATTCCTGCAGTGGATATTGACTCGAGCCCTTTGATTCATTTCATCTCAGTTTAGAATCATAAAGCAGATCAGTATCTGTCAATATTTTCACCTATTGTAATCAAGTTCTATCTAAACAGGATCGAGAAGTAGTGGCATTTTATTTTAAAATTTATACAAACACTGAGTACCCATCCAATTTTTTTGTTTGGACTTGGGCTCCAAGCACCCATAAAGAGAAACCAAGATGGAATGAATTTCGTATTTTAGACAGAAGTTTCTTTTCTTTTCTTTTCTTTTTTTTTATAATTCACAATTCCTTTTGCCATCCTGAATTGATTTCACTCAAGTGTATGCTGTGATAAGCAGTCATAAAATACAGGGGGGTCCATTTAAAAGAGTAGCCGACTTTTTAACCGATCGAGAAACCCGACAAACAGGGTACTTGATGGTTTCTCTTGATACCCTTACACCTGACGGATGTGGCAATCAGGACCTTTGCGGGGGGGGGGAGACTCCTACCCCCAACACTCGCAAAATTCTATTATGGCAAAATTAGATACCTAGTTGGAAAACTTGGTAAAGTAATTTTGGTACTTGTGTATTATACCGTCGACATGCCAAGCGAAGAGATGACTCGTCAGGGGGTTTGTACTCTGCAGTTCCGTTACTATTGCAGACGCGATAATGCGCATCAAAATACCGTATGTTCTGCTATGGATAAAATGAATCGTGTTTCTTTTAAAATTTATAAATTTTTATGTGTGCGGTTGATTTTTAAAATTGATTTAGGAACTAAGAGTTGTGAACTTAACGAAATCTAAGCGTTTAACAAAACATTAATGAGAATAAAATGAAAAGGGTGTTATTAACTGCGGAGTTTGCA
Source organism: Cheiracanthium punctorium (assembly GCA_038373885.1). Lineage (NCBI taxonomy): Eukaryota > Metazoa > Arthropoda > Arachnida > Araneae > Cheiracanthiidae > Cheiracanthium > Cheiracanthium punctorium. The sequence goes on from JAWZYV010006251.1 coordinate 10,941, forward strand.
TTAAACGGAGCTGTTATGTTTAGGCATAAACATAAACCTATTTAATAAATACTTAAATTCCGTCAAGACATATAAAACATTTTTTTTAAAAATACACACACAAACATTTTAAAATAAATACAACACAAACGTAGTTCATCCAATGGCGCAAATAAAAAAGGCAGTATCTATTGGTTCTTGTTTTATGAGGTGGTATGTAAATATTTGACCAGAAGTATGTTAAGGTAACCCGGCGAAAATGTCGACGGTATAATACCCAAGTACCGAAATTTTGATGAAAACTATAATTTACTTTTTGTTTCCTGTACACTTGGCAAAATTAAGCAAACCCAGTCGTCAAAAGTAAGAAGTTGGTAATATAGTTCAGAGTTTCTTAAACTGTGGGTGGTGACACCTGTTTCTGGTCGCGAGACCAGCTATGGAGGTCACCAAAAACTTTAGCAATTTCATATTTCTTTAACTTATTGCAATAATTTTTCGACATTTTCGTCTTTTACCACCCTAAAATCAAAGCGTCGATCCAATGTAAAGAATATGGAAGAAGTGCTTTCCTGCAATGTCGACTATTTTACCAAGATTTGAAAACATAATTTTAAAAAATCTGGAGTGACTACATCTGACTTTCCGAACACTTACGATTAAGATCATTAAAGCATTTAAATAAATTTTAATCGATGAATAATTCGGCAAAAATTCTTAGTTTTTTTCTAAATTAGAGCTCAATCGAATGTACCGTTTAAACGCTAGCGCACTTTCAAGAATTTTCTCCCATAGGCCGTAATGTAAAAGGAATCTTTGTCGTAGCCCTGTAGGAAAACTATAAGTCCTAGACACACCAAAATCAATACCGGTCTTGCGACGGTGGTTTATAACATATATACCCAATTTGAGCTCCATCGAATGGCCCGTTTAGGAGCTATCGTGTTCACTCACATACACACACACACATACATACATACATCTGGTAAAAATAGCATAAATGAATTCAGAAGACCTCAAAATGTGTCAATACACCAAAATCTCGAAGTCGAATTTTTTCACGATTACAATACTTTCCTTACATAGTACAAGTTCGGAAAGTAATAAACAGACACACTAATTTATATCTTTGTAAAAGAAGACATCTTCTAGCTGTTTTAAATTAGTGTGTTGCTTATTAAACATTTCAAGATTATGAGTTAACATTGCAATTCTAAAATTTAAAAAATAATGCAATTTCCTAGAAAATAAAATAACAACTAAAAAGAAAAAGAACACTAAACAAATAAATAAAACCAATTTTTCATGGAACAATGAATAAACATAACGTCTTTTATAAATAAAAATTAGAATAATTTCAACATTATCGAACATTACAAATATCAAATCATCTCAGCGTTCCCCTCCCTACCCCTCTCAGCGGACAGCGGACAGCGTTCGATAATTATCAAACGTTGACCGGTCCACGGCAATTAGAAGGTTGGGGAGCACAGCACTGTTTCATTTCATCTCTACATTATAAACGCTTATTCACTGCTTACTTATTCTACTTCTATGAGAGGAAAATGTCATCTGATCACTGGAGAACAAATTAACAAAAATAATAATAATCAGACATTCATACAATTAAAATGGGTAACTTAAAATAACAAATGTTTACTGTCAACTTGATTAACAGTTACTTTTTTCCTAATGCTTAGAGAAAAAGACAGAACAAGAAAATTGCACTAAAAGAATTCCAGTCAGTCGCTGCACGATATTTTTAAATGATGGTGATAATAAAATATTTTGAGTGTTTTTTTTTACATAGTGATAATACTTCATTAGATAACTTACTCTAAACAACTGTAGAACTCGGGGGGTGAAAAAGGACAGAATTTCGACAGGAAAATGCTTGATTTATTGACATCCAATTCACAAGAATACAAAATTTCGGGGGGGGGGCAGAAAGTCTTCAGGAATATAAATATTATTCACAGGACCGGGCAGACGATCACACAAAGTGCACAAAAAAATTAATCTCCACCCATGAAAGAGGACGACACAAGTAACCAAATTACGGAACGATGTTTCAAGGAATCGCATGGGTTGTCCGTCTCGGAGAAATTTCACTTTTTTCCGACCTATCTCTCTCGGATATCGTCCTAAATCAGGTGGCAAGAATACAGCTGGCAGCTTCTTCTTAATACAGCGGTTCTCTACCTTTTAACGCCCCCCCCCAACAAAGGCTAACTTACTGTGGCGCCCCCCCCCTCTCACATTTTTTAGCATACATTCAGTTTTTTAATCTTTAACAATGAACATTGAGTCGAATTTTCTACAAAATAATGTTATCTACGAATTTTCTACAAAATAATGTTTTTTTAATAACTTCTATGAATTCTTAAAAAATTTAAATAGTTCCTTCAGTATAAATAAGAGAACAGATTGAAGTTTATACTAAAGAAAATATTGAAATATACGTCTTCTATATTTCTTTTAAAGGTTTGTTTGTTTGTGTTTTAAGGCAAACCTGCACGCGGGGTATCTGCCTAGGATGAAAAAGAGATCTGTTCCCTGTGTTGCTTGCGACGAAGGGCTTGGACTGATGAAGGCCAAAACAATTTTTGGTTGAAACGTGCGTATCCTCTTACCTATAACATCTTATGTGTGTTTTTTTTACAAAGTTTTTTTATTTACTTTAGTAACAATCCCCTCTGCAACGTCATCTTTCGGCGAATCTCATTCACTCCCAGATGCAGTTCAAAAAGTGACGATCGCAAGCAGTTTTAAGTTAAAACAAACAGTGTGTTCCGAATCGTTTCTGCACCTGGGGACCGCTGCCAAAATGAAACCCTTGAAAAAATAAATAAAAACAATTTACAAATAGATATTTTATTCCCCAAAATAAATTATCTGGCAAATTTAATTTTGATGTTTAAACGCTGTCCAAGCATTTAGCTATATTTTTGTGGGAGGTAGTTCAGAGGTAAAATTATAAAATAAAAACTTTTTAACAAAAAAATTAAACCGCCGAAAAACTCAAAAGCAGAAAATAATAAACCTTTTCTTAATTAACCTTAATAACTAAGTTCTTAAACTAATGTAAGTATACCTAAGTAATTTTCAGTCGGCGCCAAACAATCAATGAACAAAGATCACTCAATTGCCTAAATCTCAATTATTAATAGGAGTAATTTATTGTTCACACACAGATTTTGAGTTGTGTATTACAAAGTAGACCTCTCTGCATTTCGGCGAAAGCTCGTTGATCATGAGAGACGTGAGGAGAGCGCATTTTTTGGAATGTTAATGTTTATCGCCGGAGATTTCACGTTGCACTGTCAATTTGATTTGGTTATTTCTTTAAATTTAAGGTAATTTAGTGATCTTTGTTCATTGGTTGTTTGGCACCGACTCAAAATTACTTAGGTATACTTACATTAGATTAAGAACTTAGTTATTAAGGTTAATTAAGAAAAGGTTTATTATTTTCTGCTTTTGAGTTTTTCGGCGGTTTAATTTTTTTGTTAAAAAGTTTTTATTTTATAATTTTTTGTGGCTTTAAACGCAAATTAACAGATTAGTGACGTCAAATTGAGCAAGCGAATTCTATACATTCATCTGTGTACGTTACACAGTAGCTAGAATTAAAAAATAACTATTACGCATGCTCGAAAATTCAAGAAATTTCGGATCTTTCAACAGTTCCGAAATTTCCAATTTGCAATATTTGATGCATTATCATACCTCCAAAAAAAAAAAAAAAATAATAATATAGAATATTTCACCCAATTTAAATGTACTATAAATATTCAGCCTTCAGCTGAAATTAGTTTCCCCTCCGCTAAAGAGGTTTTTTGACAGAACCTTTTAATTTGTATTGGCAGCCACGTACAGGATGTATTTGCATGTAAATCAAACGGGGAGAAACCAACCGTTCTTCCAGTTTTTCAGATTTGAGAGTTAAATATGCACACACGTACACCAAAAGTCGCCAAGCTTGGCGACTTTTGGCATAGTTCTTGAGGGAGGCACGTGACCGTGGTCGGACCATTACCTAACTTATGTGGTAGGACGGTATTGTGCTTGAAATGGATGAATGCCCCTAAAATTGCCATTGACCGTAATGTATTGGAAATCTTTTGAGTGTTCCTGTAGCAGAACTGTAAATGATAAAGACACTTTTTTAATGGAGAAATTCATTTTCTAACTCTTTACAGCATATATCACTCCTGCGTCGTTTGAAATAGCCCAAAACCTCTAAAAAACGCTTTGATGAATGTCGGCCCATAGAGCTTAATGTATTTCGAATCTGTTAGGCCATTCTGTTGATAAACTATCCAGTCGAATGGAACCGAAACGGGAGGTGCACAAATAGATGTTACAACAATCCTAAATATAAAGTTTCAACATTCTACGCCTAATAGTTTTTGAGATATGCGAGTTTAATGAATTTCGGCCCATTGAGCGTAATGTATTTCGAATGTTTTGGGCGGTCCTGTAGATAAACTATCCAGTCGAATGGAACCAATAGGGGAGGTGCACAACTAGATGTTACAACTATCCAAAATATGAAGTTTCGACATTCTACGCCTAATAGTTTTTGCGTTAGGCGAGTTTAATGAATTTCGGCCCATAGAGCGTAATGTATTTCGAATCTTTTGGGCGGTCCTGTACATAAACTATACACTCGATTGCGACCAAAAGGGGAGGTGCACAACTAGATCATAGAACAATCCTAAATATCAAATCTCAACATTCTACGACCAATAGTTTTTGAGATATGCGAGTTACATACATACGTACGTACGTACGTACGTACGAACATACGTACGTACGTACAGACGGCATGGAAAAACTGACCACAATAGACTCTTTGAAAGTTACTTTGAAATTTTTCAAGTATCCATTATTCCAATCATGTGTCGGATCTTGGTGTGTTTCAAATTTCCGTGAGATCTGTAAGATTTTATTTACTATCAATTATCATCCACGACTTTTTTTGTCTGCCCAAAACTATTACCCTCTTTAGCGGAGGGTAAAAAAAAAAAAAAAAACGTCGCCAAGCGGTACACATTTCTTTATGGTTGCCAGTCAAAACTACCACCGGCAGGGTATTTCACTCCCGCTGAACATCGCCCACGATGGCGTCAGAGAACCAACACTAAATGAACATCAAAATGTAAACAGCACCGGATACGGAACATAGACCAGTTCTTTTTAGCTGTATGAATTTCGAAAAAAAATTAACAAATTGAACTTCGGAAATTTTAATAACATTCAAATACTCTTTTGCGAAACGGCAAACAAAACAAAATGTGTGCGTGGGATTTACACATTCGCATGCGTTAACATGATTTATTCAAAATTAAAGCATGGACGCATATGTACGTAAATTCAGAACTACAAAAAATCTTTAAAGAATCGTTTTAACAAGCGAAAACAAAATGTACACATATGTGCTCTGTACTGTGAACGAAGATCTATAGGTGGTTTGATGTGCCGTTTTAAACGGTGACGTAAAAACGTCGCCAATATCCCTTGCAATGGACGATATCGATATGATGCTATTTCAATCACGTGTCGGTGGAAAATACAAATTTGAACTAATCAGATTGAAACATCCAGTGTCAACTGAAACTACATTTTAAGTTGATGGGTTGGAGGTTACGTGTTGGCTGAAAAATGACGTCACACGGACACCGTCCATTTAAAAAAAATCAACTCTTCTGGTAATAGCATCTAACAAATATCGATTCAAGAGCTTATATGCCTCGTTAGAGCTTCTATTTTATTTTATGAAAACTATAAAATGTAAGGAATATTGAATTTTCACGAGGGAAAGGAAAAAGATCACTAAACGAGCTGGCATTTAAGAAAAAAAAATAGCTATTTAAAAGTCATATTTTATGCGTGTTCATACATTACAATCAGTGAGTGAAAAATCAATCATCCCCTGTTTTCCTACCCTTAGGGTTGGAATTTTTTTTCCAAATCTATATGGGACCCACTTCGGGGTATATCCTTTCCAATAAAAAAAGAATTATCAAAATCGGATGACTCTGTAAAAAGTTATGCGTGGTCATACATTAAAAAAAAATATACGCGTCGACTTGAGAACCTCCTCCGTTTTTCGTCGGTTAATAAATTAGAACATTAGTCCAGTGGCGTAGCGGGCAGAATGGGCTTCCTTCCGGGACACGATACATTTTAATAATAGCTCTCCTCGATATTCCTCGAATAAAAAGCTCCTCGAAATGACCCTTAATGTTTTTCACGAGATTAAACTAAATAAACTTTTTTCATCATCTTACGGGCAATGTACCACGGACAGTTCCGCTCATATTGTATTTTTCCGAATTTTAAAAATATTTTTGGGGAGATTTTTGTCATTGCTCCGTGCTTAGTCACTGACTTATAGGCTTAATGACTGCGTAGGGTACAAATATTAAGAAAGGATAAAAGAAAAAAAGATGTATTATTTGTAATTACAGATAATATTGGGTGAAAACTGGGGGTGCTGCAGTTCCACAGTCCCTATGTAAGAGCCGCCACTGAATTGAAAATGGGTAATTTTGTGATATAAAAGTTGCATTGCATTTTCCCTTCTTTGGACTAGGAATCTTTCTACGCCGCGTTTTATTTTCCTACGCAGGGGAAGTGAGGTGCAGGGCCCGATTATGACAAACCGCAGAAGTCTGAATTTGGGGCCCCCGACGCCGACATGTTACTTTTATAGCTTTATAAGCAACAGATCTCTAGCTTTTATAGCTTTATATAAGTCGGCGGCAGCTCATTAGCAGGAGCCAGAGGGCCTGGCTTCACCTTGTAATTAAAAAAAAAAAAAAAAAATTCAATCATTTGCTTTTATTAAAAATAAAATGCGCTTTTTATGCTTCTTGAAAATAATGAATCAAAGAAATCTCTTAGGTCTCTCCTAGCCGACTGGATAACAGGCACTGAACATGGCAGATCGCTGAAGTGGGTAGATCCCCAGTTCGGGCCTATCGCGCGGGTGCCGTTTTAACGGTCTGGAGTTTTGGGCGGTTTTCTCCAGATGTAACGTGAATACGCGCGAGAGCCCCTTAAAACGTCATCCGCCCAAAGCCCCACCCCACCTTGGCAGATGCCCCTCCTATACGTTTGCCGGAACACAACAAACGAACAAAAATCCGAATGCGTCCCCCCCCCCCCCATTTCAAGCAAACGCTTGTGAGCCTATGGCTGGCTCCCGGTTCGGCGTCTTTCTCCGTTTGAAAGAGAATATTAAACTTGGCACTTTTTCGGAGAAGTCCGCTCTTTGGTTAACTTTCACTCCCGATAAGATGTAAACTCTACAATGCTATACTCGGGGCAAACCTAACCTGATAGCGGAGGCGAAGGCTAGAGGGGCCGTTTCACTACTCTCCGCATGTATCGCTCCGAGACTCGGTTCTTCTTCCAATTATTTGGCTGTCGATACCACAAAGCAACCCAATCATCATTTTCCAGAATATTTCCTGGGAAACTATACCGTGGACTACTGCAAATTTCAAATCTGAAGAACGAGTCAATTTCCATAAAAAGGGAAAAAGGAAAAACATTGTTTTTTAAACTCAAATTCAAAATTGACTGACTGGAAAATTTTCTATCAAGCGTAACTTTGAAATATGAATTTGGATAACTTCATAATACATAAGAATGTTTTGGGGATAAAAAAAAGTATTACATTTTGCTTTTATAAATTTTATAATTATAAAACTCGTAATCTCTACGGATCATTTATGTATACGAGTTCTAATCAAGATTAAAAAAAAGTACAGTAGAAAAGCTATTGAAAAATTTGTTTCTTCTAAAGCAGGCATGAAAATCTTCCGCTTTTTGGCGGATTTCCGCTTTTTTTTTTTTTTTTTTGGAAGACCTCCGCTTTCCGAAAACGTTTTAAAGCCTTTCCGCTTTTTCAAAAAAAAAAAAAAAAAAAAAAAAAACAGTGATTACCGAACCTAAAGCAAAACATAGCGGACATAGCAGAGTAACAAAAGGACGATAATGCGCGCCTGGGATGTACGTTTTCACTGCATCTCGCACTGCCCCTGTACTAAAGTCAGCTAGAGTGCAATGTTACTTGATTTCCTGAGTTGGTAAATTCAAAACTTAGTTCAGAGGGGCAAATTCTTATTTTAGATCTTCGATGTTTTGAAAGGCATCTGATACATAATTATGTACTTGGCGAACTGCTACACAACAATAATTATCTATCGAGACCTTTCGCCACTGGAAAACCGTTGTCGGTGAGCTATTGTTACTCGCGACGTGTTTTTATTGCTGTTTTGCGCACTTGATGAATCTATAAATTTTTTTCACGGACACGTACCAGCTTAACTGATACTTCTATTGTGGATTATTGAGAAAATGGCAGATGTTATCGAATATATTAGAAAACGTGGATTGAAAACGAAATGTTTGTGGTCATTTTCGGATCCAAAAATTTGCTTGGTTTTGGAAAAATCGTCGGCCGAACGAGAACTTCCAGACATTTTATGAATGCTAAACTGGAATTTTTGTTTGTTTAAATAAAGCAAACGGACGGTCTACACGACAAATAAAACTTGTATAAAAGTGCAGCTTTTAGTAATGGTATTTAAAATATAAAGCTTGTCGTATTCCTTTAGGTCTTCAACATGCAAAGGAAGTAAAATAATTTATGGTAGTTTAAATATACTTTTCTTAAATAAATAAATTATTAATAATAATTCCAATAAATGAATACTTCGATATTTATAGCTATTAAAACGTACACGTCTTAATTTTATGCTGAATAAAAGAATAATGCTTTTTTAAAATGTGAGTTAATGTTAAGAAATCCGTAAGAAAAAGAAAACCAAAATTTTCAGAGTTTTTTTTTTTTTTTTTTTTTTTTTTTTTTAAACAGTTACGCGGATTTTACTAAAAATATGCACGGTAACTTCGTGAAAAGTTAACTAATGGTAAGACCACGGACGGATTAAAGGGATTGAGGGGGGGAGGGGAGCGATTACTCCTCCGCTACAGGAAAAAGAAATTCTATTTTACTTCCATAAACTAGAAAAATTTTAACTAACCGACCATAAAATTGCATTAATCCGTCCTTAGGCAAGACGTATCGCCTCCTTAAATAAATAAAAAGATTACTTTTATTAATCATTTATGAAAATGTACATAACCAAGCAAAAAAAAGAAAGAAAAGATCATTACTAATTTTCATGGGTCAATCCACATAATACTTAATTTTAAACAACATTCAATTGATACTCTCTCTGGGTTAAAAGTTAACGAAATATGAAATTTAAAAATGCTCTTTATTAAAAATTCACGTTCGCAATTGGAAAAAAAAAGAAAGAAATTGAGGCGACTAGGCGACACAAGTCATGTTTTAACGTCTCAGCAGAATTCGCTCTCTTGCTTTATTAGCCAGCTGGCCGAGTGAAGACAAAACAATAACAACCTTCTCGATGTTGACACGGTGCGGCGTCGGTACCTCGGTTTGTGAAGGCCCGTTTTCCCCCGTATTACATAAATTATTATTTTTTTTTAAAAGCACATTCAAAATTTGGTTCTTCTGCATATCGGACGGAAATATTTCTAAAATGGTTTCACGAAGCTTGTCCGCACCTGTAACTACGTCGATGCTTTAAATGACATAATGGGGGGAAAAAAAATTCAAATGCTCCCTGCATGCCGACGTACCGTCACTTCAAGTGCATCTATGTGCTTTATTTTCTACAGAAATAAATTTGTTAGCATCGGCTTCACTGGAGCTTGCGCGCTAACTACAGATCAAAAAGCAAGATCAATATACTAAATTTTTTTGCAAAAGAAATTTATTTCAGCCAGATAGTCCGTGTCCTGGAAAAAAATCCCTTTTTGACATGCATAGTCCGCGGACTATACTAGCGAAATTATATTAACTAACTATCCCGATCTCCGGGTTCCATATTTGCCAACTGAACTTCAATCTATTTGCAGCCTTTTGGTAAATGAATAATTTTAAAAACAAGATGTAAAACAGAGTTTTTAATACTCTATTGTT